>JAOEHI010000416.1:0-13784 GCA_025447815.1 Percopsis transmontana
GTCTGTCTCCCCACCTGTCTGTCTCTCCACCTGTCTGTCTCTCCACCTGTCTGTCTCCCCACCTGTCTGTCTCCCCACCTGTCTGTCTCCCCGCCTGTCTGTCTCCCCGCCTGTCTGTCTCTCAGGTACCATGGTCTGGCTGAGCCCCTGGGTGCTCGTAGGGAGACCCTGGAGTCTTGGCAGGAGGTCTTCCAGTTCTACAGAGACCAGGAGGAGCATCTGGCCTGGATCGCAGACAGGCTGACAGACAGACAGACGGGCAGGCAGACAGACAGACTGCACTCCGCTACAGACAGCCTTACCAGCACACAGCAAGCGCTCAGAAAACACCAGGTACTCCCAGTGAATGACAGACAGACAGACAGACAGACAGTGAGATACATATTTCGTTCTGACTGTATTTTCAGGCCCTGATGTTGGAGATCTCGAGCCGCGTCCCATTGGTCCAAGCCGTACAGGAGGCGGGACAAAGAGTGGTAAACAGCCAATGTCTTATAATCCTAATAACACAAGGTCCTTCGGGGCTGACCCACGTGACATCCCGTTTCCGGGCGACTTCCAGGTCAGAGGTCGCCATGACGCGTCTCGTGACGTGAAGGAGCGTCTGGACGAGCTGGGGAGGCGCTTTGAGGAGCTGAGGAGGCAGACGCAGGACAAGGAGAAGCTCCTGCAGGAGAACATTAGCATCCAGGCTCACCTCGCTGAGGTACCCTCCCCTTTAGCCCGGCCCCCTTATGGCCCGGCCCCCTTATGGCCCGGCCCCCTTTGCCCCCCCCATTTGGCCCCTCCCGCCGTCCCCTTTGGCCCCGCCCCAAGCCACCTGCTTGGTCGGCCATGCTGCCGAGTGTCCCAGACTGTGAGGGAGTGAAGCTGAAGGGTCCCCCCCCTCCAGCATGACGCTCCAGTTGTGGGCCTCCCCGGGGGGGAAGCTCCGAACCGTTTCAGGGGCGGCGAATGGAAGTCAAAAGATATTACATTATTATTACATCCGTTATCAAAAGGAGAGCACGTTGTGTAGCCTACTTGTGTGTGATTTGATTAAAGAGATTTTTTTTTGGGGTGGGGGTGGAATTGTACAGTTTTTCCCACTTTCCCAGACCTTTTTAATGTCAATGGTGAACTTTGGTCTGAAGATGTGTGAAACAGCAATATTATGCTCTCTTAGCCCAATCGTTGAGTGTCTATGGGATCACATTGCATAATCGTGATCCCATAGACATCCAGGAAGTGAGCGAAGCTAAGCAGGTAAACTAAGGAGGGGTGAGGGCGTTGTCTGAGGGGAGGCCCACAGTCTCAGTCTTTGAAAACCCCTGATCTACACCCTTACTGATTGGTCTAATTGGTCAGCTGTCAACGTGGGCTCAGTGGCACTGAGGCAGCTCAGCTGTCTCCTTTGTACACACTGCTCGTTTCCTCCCTCCTGTTCACCTCCTACCTCCTACCGCTCGTCTCCTCGGGGGGGGGGGAGTGAGCGAGGGGGAGCATTAGGGGGATGCAGCCCCAACCTGTCTCCCTCCCGCCAGGTGTTGGAGGTACAGGAGTGGCTGGAGGAGCAGAGGGCGGGGCTGGAGTCTCAGGACGGTGGGAGGAGTGAGGAGGTGACACAGGCTCTCCTCAGGAGGCTGGACGGCCAGCAGGTGGAGCTAGAGAGCAGGAGAAAGGAGGTGCAGCGTCTGGAGGAGGAGGGAGCCAAACTACAACTCCTGGACCATCCCAGCAGGTAGACAGGTCCTCTATAGCAGACAGACAGGTCATGTATAGCAGACAGACAGGTCATGTATAGCAGGTAGACAGGTTCTCTATAGCAGGTAGACAAGTCTTCTACAGCAGACAGACAGGTCATGTATAGCAGGTAAACAGGTTCTCTATAGCAGACTATAGCAGACAGACAGGTTCTGGACTAGGGTGATGGTTTCCTGTCTGTCTCTCAGCCCCCTGGTGGAGAAGCCCGTCTCACAGCTGGTGGACCTCCATGAGTCCGTCCTGCGTCTCCTGTCGTCACGGCGATCCGCCCTGGAGAAGCAGCTCCGCCTCTTCGTGTTTGAGGGAGAAGCTGAAGACCTGCAGACCTGGCTGAGCTCCAGGAGGAGCCTGGCAGAGGCCACAGACTGTGGGCAGGACCTGGACGACCTGGAGGTATGAAGGTCGCGGGTGGGGGGACAGGAGATGAGGTGTGGGTGAGGTATGAAGGGTGTGGGTGAGGTATGTAGGGTGTGGGTGAGGTATGAAGGGTGTGGGTGAGGTATGAAGGTCGCAGGAGGGACAAGAGAGAATTAAAAGCTTTCGCTACCAACTCTGCTTCAGACCGACTTTGATGGAAACGTTTCTCTAATCTGTGTCTCCTCCTGCAGGTTCTGCAGAAGAAGTTTGAGGTTCTGGTGTCGGAGGTCTCCTCTGTAGGTCAGCACCGGGTGTCCTCGGTCCTGCAGCTGGGACAGAACCTGGACCAGGACCGGAGCCGGTCCCGGTCCAGTCAGCGCTTGGAGACGTCTCTCACCAGGATGTGGGACAACCTGGAACAGACCATCAGAACCAGAGAACAGGTCGGACTCAAGCGCCGATCCTGACAGGTTCTATCATGGCCCCGTTAATATCCGGGACCACTGGTCATCCTAAACATTATCCACTCATGGAGAGCCTTTCCTTGGCAGTGGCCTTATGAAAAACAATATATTAAAGTAAATTGAAGGCAATGAAATTAAAAATTCCTCACAGGTTACATTGTTTTAATAGCAAAGACAGCACAGTAAAATAAGACAGCACTATTAATCCCGCAGTAATAATGACATAATACAATGATATTAATGCTGCGTGTGTGCTGGGCAGGCACTGGTCTTGGCGGGAGAGGTGCACCAGTTTAATCGAGACCTGGACGAGCTGCGGGGGCGCATGGCGGAGAAGGAGGCCATCCTGGACGCAGAAGACCAGGGCCAAGACCTGCTGTCTGTGCCCACGCTGATGAGGCAGCACCAGGCCTTGGAGGTACCAGCCACCACACTGGCTCTGATGCCTAGGGCTCTCTGACCTCGAGAGGGAGTATTGGTTTTGCCAACGTGCTGGACATGTGGTGGAATCATTACTAACAGAAGTGATTCTGGCCTCTGTAGGGAAACTACAGTCCCAGTTAGTTAGTCCTAGTTAGTTAGCAGTGAGTTAGCTTGTTAGTTAGACACTTGGGTAGTTAGTTAGTTAACTTGTTAGTTGGTTAGTTAGTTAACTTGTTACTTGGTTAGTTAGTTAGATAGTTGGTTAGTTGGTTAGCTAGTTGAGCTAACCCTAACCCAACAGACAGCTAGTTCCTGTGTTCTTCTGATGTTCTCCTGGTGTTCTCCTGGTGTTCTCCTGATGTTCTCCTGATGTTCTCCTGGTGTTTCCTAGAGGGACTTGGTGGTGATGCAGGAGGAGGTGTTGAGGAGCAGAGAGGAGGGCAGGGCTCTGGGGAGACGACAGCCCCAGACCAGGGCTTCTCTGGCTGGGAGGCTGGAAGACCTGGACTGCTGCTGGACCAGACTGCAGGATCGGGTCCATCAGCACAGGACTAAACTGGACCAGGCCGAGTCTGTCCGCAGATACCTGACCAACTGGACCGAACTTATGTAGGTCTATCTGTCTGTTTATCTGTCTGTCTATCTACCTGTCTGTCTGTCCTCCTGTCTGTCTGTCTGTCCTCCTGTCTGTCTGTCCTCCTGTCTGTCTGTCTGTCTGTCTGTCTGTCTGTCTGTCTATCCCTCCTATAGCACAAAGATGAGTCATATGTAATGTCTAAAATGGCTAGCCTGTTATGCTAACCTGTTATGCTAGCTGCTGTTACACTAGCCTGTTATGATAGCGCTGTTGTGCTAGCTTCTGCCTGTTACGTTAGATGCTGCTACACTAACCTGTCTATCTATCTACCTGTCTGTCTGTCTGTCTCTCTGTCTAAACATGTTCTGATTTGATTGGTTGTGTCTGTGACAGGGCGTGGCTGAGGGAGATGTTGTCTCTGATTGGAGGGGAGGGGCTGGGAGGGGCCGGGCCTGACCTGGAGCAGCTAATGAAAAAGCAGGAGGAGTACAGCCTTCAGACTGACAGGCTGCTGAGCCGCTCACAGGCGGTGAAGGAGGAAGGGCGTGGGCTGACGGGAGAGGGGCACCTCATGAGTCACGAGGTCAGAAACACCCCCCCGGGTCAACCAATCAGTGAGCTGCGTGCTGATCAATAACCCGCTCAATACTCCCCCAGGTGGCGGAGCGTGTGCGTGAGCTGGAGGACATGGAGGAGCGGCTGGAGGAGGCGTGGGGGGAGGCGCGGCAGCTCTGCGAGGAGGAGCAGGAGGTGGGCCTCCTGCGGAGGGAGCTGGAGCAGGCGGAGCGATGGCTCTCCGCCCACGAGGGCTCGCTGAGCGCCGAGGATTACGGGGTAGGACAGCTCACAGCAGCCTCTAGGTGGCGCCCTCCTGTGCCTGGGGCGGGCCTCGTCAAGGTTTCCATAGAGGCTCCATTGCACCTCACACAATGTCCTCTCCCCCCCACAAGGACTCTGTGTCAGACCTTCTGGAGGTGCTGAAGAAACAGGAGGATCTGGAGGCCATGATCCAGGCTCAGAGCAAACGCTTCGCGGCCCTGCAGAGGAACCGGACACAGGTGGGCTCTTAGCACTGTACAAGACCTCTCAAAAAGTCTGTCAAACTGTATGTCTCAAGTGATCAAGAGAACAGAGCTCAGTTGGTAAAACCATTAAAGAACACGATTCACTGTCAGCGGATAATGATGGCAATAGTATTAACTACAAAATAAAGCAAAATACAGCCGGGACAGACTCTGGATATTGGTTTGCAAATGTGGCTTTTCGAAATAAGCGGCACAGAAACATGTTTTTGTGTGATTTATTTGAGACTGTTTTTGGCAGGCCACTTTAGCTTCCATTATAATCTATGGAGACTCAACAGCTCTAAACCAAATATCAAAAAACTTTTCAGTAGGCCTAACATGTGAACAGTATCTTGTTGAACAAGTGTTAGCATATCGTAAGCCTCCGTTAGCCACAGAGACACTGTATGTTCTCACCCATTCCAAACCGGACAGGTAAAATACACTGTCTTTATGGAGAGGGAACCAATAGCGTAGCTAACTTCTAGACCTGAAAAGCCTTTATTAAATGCATGTCTTACATGAAGTTATATACTGTATAATGTATTTACGGTATATTCATTAAGAGCTGTGCCTCCTCAATCCAGAGAGAGAAGAGGCTGGCTCTCTCAAACAACACGGAGCCTCGGGACAGGAAATGCGTGGCAGGAGTTTCCCTCCTGAAGAGGAAGACGTCTGATTCCAAGACTGCACACGCCCTTCACCGGCCAATCAGAGGCAGGCAAACAGACAGGCAGACAGACAGACAGACAGACAGTCAGGCAGACAGACAGGCCTGGCCAGACCAACAGGCAGACAGGCACGCAGACAGACAGACAGACAGGCAGGAGCTCTCTGCCTCTCTGACCAGAAGGCCCAGGGTACGATTGGGAAAAGAGGAGGAAGGAGAGGAGATGTCTCCTGCCACCTCCTCACCCCCCCTCCTTCCTGCCACCTCCTCCACCCCCCCAAGCAAACCTCCCATCGCGCTGAAGCCTAGGATCTCCATAAAGGAACGCTCCCCTGGCCCTGCCCCCTCTCGTCCTGCTGACCAACCAGAGAAGCCCCCACCTGATGCTTCACCACCAATCAGATCTCTCATTGCTGCCACTGCACCACCCACTCCTCCACCAATCACGGAGAGCATAATCCCTCCTGATTCGCCAGCTCCTCCGGTCAGGGAAGAACCTGCAGAGACCTCACCACAGGATCCACCAATCACAAACCAGCCCGATGTTCCAGATTCTCCAGCTCCACCAATCCCAAATCGGGACATGCCCCCAAAGCCCCCTTCTTCATTCAGAGAGGAGATTGATGAGCCACCTGACCCCTCTCCTCAAATGGCAGAACTCCCTCTGTCATCAGCCCTGCCGGAGGAGCCGGTCCCACTAGAGGTGAGACTAGGGCTGTCGCCATAACTGCAATATTGCACAACCGCTATGTTCACGTTTTTTTTTTCTTTCATGTGGCTACACCCCATCGAATTTGAGGTCTCAGTGAGACCTCAAATTGCGTGTCCTTTCTTTCTGTCGACAACTACGTCCCTTTTGTCGGCTTTTGGCGGTGCATTATCTGACAATGGACTGGGCTCAAAAATCACGTTGTCTGTAAACAGTGTCTGGCAATATTTCGGAAGCTCTCTGCCATGCAATTGATAAGTGCTCCAGGGACCACTAAAAAAAATGGCGATAATACTGCATATTGCGCTATTGAGTCATCCTAAAAGGGAAATTCCTTCACCGCGATCGACAGCCCATATTGAGACCTGTGATCCATCCATTCAATTATGATCACACATATGTTTACCTATCTGGCTCTAGGAGTTGGTGGGGCCTCCCAGGGTTGATGGAGATCTGGAGATTAAACTGAAACAAGGAATGAACAAGGTGAGAACCTGAAGTCTAACACCAGTCCCGGGTACAACACGGTGCTCTTACATTGTAGCTGTCTCCTACCTCTTACTGCTCTGTGATTGGCTGGTTTGCAGGGTCTGGACCACTGGGAAAAGGTTTATGCTACTCTAGAAGGAGACACTCTAAACCTCTATAAAGACAGACAGGCTGCCATGGAGGTGAGCAAGGCACTAACGCTGCCAGGGATAGAGGTTATAATCCCTGGTTATGATTATTTTGGATATTTTTATTGTGTAGCCTAATGGTGGTGCAAATAGGTCTCTTGTATACAATTATTGATTTTATAAAATGACTACATGTATGTACATGTATGTATGTACATAAATGTTGTGTGTCATGACCACAGAGGACCTCTAGATGGCCCTCTATCAGTGTGGTAGGAGCTGTTTGTAAGGAGAACGTCTTCAACCGCAGGAAGGAGCACACCTTCAAACTCAGGTACGGCTGTCCACGCTAGGCTAATGTAGGCTAGCTGCCCGGTTCTCCCAGACTGGGAATCTTAACTGGGATTTCCGTTGCGTATATAAACAAGTATCTAACATTTTTATGTGAAAGCATAAAATGTTTCATTCGTAGGAAGGCAATTTCTCTATTTTATGTTTATTTTTAATGTGTGTGTGTGTGTGTGTGTGTGTGTGTGTGTGTGTGTGTGTGTGTAGTCTAGAGGATGGTAGCCAGTATGTGTTTGCTGCTCCCAGTAGAGACCAGCAGATAAACTGGATCAGACGCCTGCAGAACTGGAACAGAACCAGTTCTGATTCTGACGACTCAGGGTAGGTCTCTCTCTCTCTGTAACAGGCTAGCATAACAGCAGCTAGCGTAACAGAAGCTATTTTAACAGGCTAGCGTAACAGCGGCTAGTGTAGCAGCGTCCAACGTAACAGGCAGCAGCTAGCGCAACAGCGATATCATAACAGGCTAGCGTAACAGCGGCTAGCATAACAGCAGCTAGCATAACAGCGGCTAGCGTAACAGAAGCTATTTTAACAGGCTAGCGTAACAGTGGCTAGCGTAACAGTGGCTAGTGTAGCAGCGGCTAGTGTAGCAGCGGCTAACGTAACAGGCAGCAGCTAGCGCAACAGCGCTATTATAACAGGCTAGCGTAACAGCAGCTAGCATAACAGCGGCTAGCGTAACAGAAGCTATTTTAACAGGCTAGCGTAACAGCGGCTAGCGTAACAGCGGCTAGCGTAACAGCGGCTACTGTAGCAGCGTCCAACGTAACAGGCAGCAGCTAGCGCAACAGCGCTATCATATCAGGCTAGCGTAAAAGAAGCTAGCATAAAAGAAGCTAGCATAACAGCGGCTAGCATAACAGGCTAGCCATTTTAGAAATTACATATGACTCATCTCTGTGCTACAGAAGGGCATCATCAGTAAATGTGAGTACAGAGAAACTGTGTGATGGTGACGTCCCAGAAGACACAGTCGTGTCCACACCGCCCGTCCTGCAGAGACAGTTGTCATCAGACCCCCCTCCTAAACCCCCCCACACCTACTACAACCAACACCGTTATCCTGAGGTGGGGGAGGTGCAACTCTCAGGTGAAACATAAGGGTTAAAAACATGTCTTAATCCCTGTTCCAGCCCAGTGCACTTTATCTGTCCAGTCATGAATCCCAGTTCCAGTTTATCTGCCCAGTCATTAATCCCAGTTCCAGCAGCACCGGGAGGGTTTAACATCCGTATGTAATATCCATATGAATGATGTCATCTAAGAAGCGTGTTCATGTCCTCTCGGACGTTTATATAGTCACTCGGACAATACCACGATCACATTACACATCTGTTCTGACCTATAACCGACAACTCCTGACTCTGTTACAGACACCCAGGCCTCCAGGAGCCTGCCAAGGAGTCACACTCCTTCAACGGCTCCTCCTCCTTCTCGGGGAGAAGAGGAGAGTAAGGAGCGATCGAGGAGGAGCATCTTCAAAATGCTCTTCAAGAAGTAGGAGTCGTTTGGGGACGCCAAATGGTGCAGCGTTCATTAGATTATGTCATTGACCGAAATTGTCGTGGGTTCTACTGCCTCTATTAGTGTCTATTGTGAAACGATGGAAGAGTAAAAAAATGTTGTTAGAACTTGAATAAGTTGAGTAAGTTTTGGAGATCTAAATAGATTTACAGAATCATAAAAATGCTGACCTTGTTTGTTTCCACGAATTAGCCATGATTTAAACAATTGTCATCTCTAATTAACCAGATGATTAACAAGAGAGATTGATCATTTTCATCTGATGGTGATCAATTTTCATCTGATGGTGATGCGGAATGTCTTTTATAACAAATCAGGAATTACCAGTATCAGTATGCTGATACTGTATGAATCAGTATGATTCATATCTGAGACCTACTATTGCTATATAGAAAACTCTATCAGATCACCTGTTATGAACCGATCACAATTGTCAAAAATTTACTTTTTAATTCTTTAATTCTTATATACTGAATGTTGTCAAACAGGAAGTGACATCACAGTTAAATGGAAGTCTTTGCTTATGAAAGATAATGCTTGGATTCATATTTTTTTTTATCTATGCTTCCCGTTAGAGATTGTTTTAACACACCAGTTAGTCTAAACTAAACTAAAAGTAAAGAAAAATATTATAAACATGTGAGTTCACAATTTGTGTTTTTTTTTACGCCTGATTTGAAATAAAAAAAATAAATCACTTTTACGCAGAAACTCTTGAAGTTTGACACCTTAATATTTGTCATCTTAATTTCGTTCAGAAATAAAGACATTCATTCTTCATCGCTAAACAAAAATGCATGTGAGTCAATATCATTGATTAAGTACATGCTTAACATTCTTACACTTTTTGAATAGTAAGCCTTAAACATCTGAGGTATGAGTTTTTAGGAATACAGTAATAGTGCTTTTTGGTTGAAATTTAGGCTGTTTTAATTCAAATTCTTTAAGGCGGGTTTTAGCCCCTAGAGGGCAGTAGAACTTCACTTTCTTCTTTGTGATTTATTGGTTTATCAAGTACTCATGCAGTATTAATATCACCACTATGAACAGTAATGCAGTATATAGACTCCTCCTGTATAAAGTATAAAGTAGTATAAGTGCCACTGTACTATAAACATAGCCTACTATAAATAATGCAATATAAATACTACCACTGATAATGCAGAATAAATGCTACCAGTGTAAACAGTACTGATGCAGTATAGATACTACCACTGATATTGCAGAATAAATACTACCAGTGTAAACAGTACGGATGCAATATAGATACTACCACTTTAAACTGTACTAATGCAATATAAATGCTACTATTCTACAGCACTAATGCGGCAAAAAATTTGTAAGCCCTTAAGGAGACTATAATACACTAGACACAAGGTCTTACTTCTGTATTCTCCTCTTCTGCCACGTGGTGTCACTACAGACAAACAAATGAGTCTCACTTTATTACTAACGGTCACTTTATTGTCCCATTCTAACGGAGTCATCAATAGTAAAGACTCCCGACATATTGTAGGCCCGTGTAGTCTGACTGCAGACGGCTGGTCGTCCAGTAGGATTAATTTTGCAGAAAATGTTTATAAATTTTTTTGCGTCGCAGGATAATAAAATAATATTTTCAACAGGCCTAAAAACGTCTCGCTATACCCACAGGTTACCCGTATTCACTCCTTGGCTAAACTAACAAATTAATATACTGACTTCTCGAATCGAGCGGATCCCGACCCATTTTGGGATTTTTAGACTTGTATTTCAATAACGCTAGGCTACTATAAAATGTGTATGATTTCAGACGGTTTATGGCGCAATTCTGAATAGTTTTAAATAAATCGAATATTCATGTATAGACTAGTTTAAATCAAGATTAGCAACATAGGTCTATTTATTGTTGTAAGGTTATATGTTGTATGCTTATATTTTTGTGCAAATTATAACCTACATAGGGTTATTGCTGTTTGAACGTTCCTAGGCTTAAATAGTTTCATTATGAATAATAATAATAATAATAATAATAATAATAATAATAATAATAATAATAATAAATGTTCTAACGAAATATATTTAAAATATTTACGTGTTTTACAGTCTTGTTTTATCCAGACGGTCCCTTGGTTTGAATTGATTGAATTTTCGTTTTTATTTTCGGATAAATAAAGTCTGGCTGCGGGCCGCTGGGTTGGCTCGTGGGAGATGATTCTATTTTTATTCCGCTCACGCGCTCCTCTGGGCGACAGGCCGCTCCCAGCGGGAAGCAGTGAGACCGAGACCTGTCTGTCTGTCTGTCTTTCAGACCCAGACAGACCCTCGTCTGTCTCTCAGATGGTCCTTATCTCGGAATAGTAGGCTAAACGGCTCTTAAAACGTCTCTTTATTTATTCGCGATGTATAATTTCTTCAATAAAGTTAAAACCCCTATATGCCTATCGATCGTGTTTCATTTTCCTCTCTAACAATAGGTCACATCTCCCGGTAAACCTCGTGGCAAACAGGACCCCACCGTAACCCGACGGGCCTGGTTTAAAATTGTCCAGACGAGCGTTTAGAGAGACTTTAAAACGATCTGAACGGAAAATAAAACGAGATTATTTTTAAATTAATAATAAACGCTGTTTATAACGTTTATAACGTTTAACCGATCCGCTTAAAATAGCCTAGATTTATTCACTGAAACACAAACGTGTCGCATTACTTTCAAAACACACCTAGAGATATAAATTGGGATAGGCCTACTGTTGTCAAAGTTGATTATAAACCAAACTAGAATTGTTATCGCGTAGGCCTAATAGGAAACAATACCAGTTGGAATGGAAAACACATCTGTAGGTCTAATTTTCTTCCCTTCGTTCTGAGGGCTTTTGAGGTTATTTACGCTGTTCGCCGCTAGGGGGCACCCGCCCCACACACAGCAGCTGAGCTGTGTTCGTTCTGCAGAGAGTAACGGAGTGTTTACGTCAACACGCGCAACACGCGTGTATTCAAACACTTCATAGTACTTAATAGTAGTACAATACTGCAGTAATATTGCAGATTAAACCCCCCCCCTGCAGAGTGTTTTCACATGAATCACTAAGCTCCCAGGAGCCCGGAGCAAATTAAAGCTTTAACTAATAAACCTGAGGACAAACTGACTCGCGTAAACCACAGACCTGGCGGGCTGTAGCGGTCCGACCTGTTGTGTTGTGGTCCCTGTAAGTTTTTGTAGTGGGCTACAGTGGGCTACGGTGGGGCTACGGTGGCCGGTACTGGTCAACAGTGGTCCATACCTGTTTTGCGCTGGTCAACGGTGTTTTTTCTAACACCGCTGAGCTCGTCTGAAGCTCTCTTCGGTGACCTGCAGGCCCGTGTTCCCATGCACGCTCCTTCCGTTTGCCTTGTTTATCCCTTTCTCTTGCACACGCGCACGGACGCACGCACGCAGGCGAGCACACGCGCCCAGTGAATTCATCTTCGGATAGAATATATATATATAGGCCTACATTCAAATGGCCTATATGCAATTTATATTGCTTTCGCGTTCATTTATCCGCATTGTATATTGTAACATTATATATAAATTATATTATACATTATACACATTCTATTGTCATATGGACCTATATATTACATCCATATTATATATTATGCTATATAGGCCTATATATTATAATTATATTATACATTATTTCTACAGTATATAGTGTATTCATATTATATATTATGTTATATGGGCCTATATAATAGGTCCATACATAATGTTATATAGGCCTACAGTATATATTAGATTCATATTATATATTATATATTATGTTATATGGGCCTATATAGCCTATTCTATCCATATCGATATGAAACGGAATTATGTGTTTTTTATATGTGTTTTTTTCTTTCTTTTATTTCTCCAACAGATATATCACGCACCCTGTGGCCTTTATAAAAGCCTTAAAAAGTATAAAACAGACAGAAATCTTTGTACATCTAGATATTCGGTCTTCTGACAGACTTCAGGACGGGTTTTACCCCCCGTGGGCGCAACCGCAGCAGGTCCGGTCTCGCGTTTGCGGACAGGCTGGCGAAGGGGTCTTGTCACTCTGGCGAGGCCGCTGTCTTTGAGAGGGATCCGATTCAAGGTCTCTCTCTCCCTCTCTCCCTCTCTCTCCCTCTCTCCCTCTCTCTCCCTCTCTCTCCCTCTCTCTCCCTCTCTGTGCTTTATTACAAAAACAAACGTACATAAAATATATAAACGGTAGGCTAAACAATAAACACAATTATAATAAACTATAATAAACTAAACACAATTATAATAAACTGTTAACAAATAAATGTTATCATCCATTAATCATAGAATAGTAATTGTTAAAAAAAAATTATCAAAAAATTGAAAATATAGATATATGTGTTGACGAGCGCTATATTTTATTAAACAGAAACAACAAAAGGTTTTTTCTTAATCTATACTAATCGATATTGATCAGACTGGATGTGATTTGTGTTGCAGATGAAAACAGCAGATGGTCTCGTGCCTGTCGCCTCTTACGGGAGGAATCAAATGTCAATCAGTTATTATTTGAACGATAAAACGTTACTTTGCCTAAATCTGTAGCCTACTCGTTTGACACATTGAAAAACATTTTAGTTTAGTTTTCGACGCGTCCGTCTTTTAAAGTGACTGGTTTTATTTTATGTAGACCTAGTAATATTTAATATGCGTCAGATTATCCTTTAAAAATATTGCTCCAAGTATCTATGCGTACATGAAACTGTTTTATTGTTATTTTATCATTAAACTTCATATTTCAGTGGTAGGCTATAATTCGTGGAAACACAGACATTCGTTTCATCTCAGTTAAACGGACTAAAAACATTACTGTTGAACATTATTATCTTGGCAACTGTCCGCGCGCGTTCACTATGGTGCGTTTTACCCACGCGCAGTGACGGAGGACATAAAGTGAGTCATTTTGTTCCGCGTGTTTTAATTAGAATAAACAAAACAACAACAACAACATAACAAGCTGTCTTCCTGTCCGCGCGCGCGTCCAACAGCGTCTCACGAGATACGAAACACAAGTTGTCCAACAAAAAGACACGTTGTGGGACTCACCCCCCCCCCCTCTCGCTCTCTCCTGCTCTCTCCCTCTCTCTCTCTCTCTCGCTATCACTCTCTCTCTCTCTCTCTCACTCTCACCCTCACTCTCTCTCTGTATATATATATATGCTGAATATCTCCTATGTCTCTCTGCCCATCTCATCATTATCTCCTGATTGGAGGAACAGTGGGGGGAATCGATCTGTGGCCACAGCCTCTC
>JAOEHI010000417.1:0-13782 GCA_025447815.1 Percopsis transmontana
CCCCCCCCCCCCCCCCCCCCCCCCCCCCCCCCCCCCCCCCCCCCCCCCCCCCCCCCCCCCCCCCCCCCCCAAAAGGACCTGGTCCAGAGTCCACTCCTGAAACCCCCCATCTGCTGCATTGCAGATAAAACCCTCCACAGAGTTAACTGCCAGACCTCTAATACACAACTAGCTAAACTCCTACACTCAATACAATACACATACAAAATCATACCAGCTTCTACTGTACTGTACTTTCTGCAGTCACACTGGCTGCCATCCCTCCAGCATATTACTATAGACAGATATGAGCATGAATGTCATTTTATAGTATCACAATTCATCATTCCAATACATAGAATCCAATTACTAATTCCAGAACCTAGAGTTATACCTTAGGTAGGCAATATTTTAGAAGTATGCATTATTAAATAGTTGAAACCTTTTCACAAAAACATTGTTGTTTTTGTTTGAAATTCACTTCGAGGGCATGTCTTTAAAATAAAAGACGTAAGCCTACTGCCTTCAGACAACTGAGGCTACAGGAGCCGTTTAGTTCAAACTTGCGAGTATACCTCGAAGTTGGGTCGGATCAAGGTCGGATTGCGTTCCCACCACAAACAAACCGCTCCAGAGTCCATATGGAACCGGACCGAGACCACCTCTTCGGTATGGTTGTTTTGGTCCGCATCCGAGTGCAATTACTGTGTTAAAACCTGCCTAAACTAATCGCAAAAAGGGGGAAAACGAACCAGAGTCCGATTTAACCTGAAAAGTGCTGGTGTAAAAACGCCCTTAACTGTCTGCTGCTTGAAACTGTAGATTTGAAATTTTAATGGGTTTTAGTAGCCCTAGTACAAATGTACCTGCTGTTACAGTATGGTAAAATTAACCATTGTAGGACATTAACAATAGTTCAGCACTATTGCTAATACTATTGCATCCAACCAGCCTTTAGTGTAGCGGTATCAAAGTACATAGTAAATTGTAGAAAATTTGTATTTATGTTAACAGTGTTACATATGCCAATAATATTTTAGGATACACTTTAATATATATATAATAATATATAATTTATAATTCTGATACAGCAAAGCACAACTAAACTAAAGTTAATTTACCTTGGTTGAGAAATGATTCTAGCTGCTGGCAGCAGCAGGTAAACCAGTTTGTTTTGGTTGGGAGAAGCATTTCAAATTATAATGGGCTCGGAGTTTATCCTCAAAAAACAGCATGTGTGCCCCCAGCCAACAAACCGTCCTGCATCGCTGAAACCACTGCCTTATTTTGAGTGAGATACATAACAGCAAGGATCAGAGTAATTATGCTTGCAGCCTGCAGTGTCTAAGAGCAAAATTGTCTCGATTACTGCTACTGTTTACACCTTAACAAACTGTGATTAGCCGCCAGTCTGGAGTTGTATGGGTGATTCATCAGAAGGTAACGCACGGTGGTGAATGAATGATAGTAACTCTTCATGGCACTGTGTCTTTTGTCTTTACCGCTATAATGGGGGACACACGTTGTGGCTCTATTTGACAGCTGTCACTTCCAGCGCCACACAGCAGCATCCTGGTATATGATACTACCTGGCACTTACAGCACAGTAGCCGGTGGAGCTGAGTGTACCTGGATACTATTCCACGAAAGTCTTTGCCAATGACGGGGGCTGGCCGGAAATTGCATATTTGGTGCAATAAGACTTTCCAATCTTTTTGTCTGTCAAGCAGTGTCTCACGCACCAGTGGACTTTTGTAAAAGATTTGAGCAAGTGGAAAAATGCTTTGTATAAATGTAATCTATTCTAGTGTCAAGTAACTTTGTGTACAGGCACAGAACTAAAGACAGAACTCCACATCGCATCCATAATCTTTAACTGCTTCATCCTGTTCAGTGTCACAGGGCAACTAAAGTCTTTTGCAGCTTGAGGTGGCTCAATCCCTTTCAGGCAATTTTAGTTGTCCTGTAGCCCCTCAGTGTAGGTCCAATCCCGTAATGATTCAGGTTAAGTTCACTACAGGACATGTACTGTAGCGACATGGACAGGACATGACTAAAGGCTTAGGGGTGTGTAGGCAAATAGGATCGAGACAGTTTGTATCACAGGGTAACTACGCAAATTGATTTAAAGTTGCCAGTTAACTAAGCCTGTATGTCTTCGGAGGTGGGTAACAATGCAAACACAGATTGTATTGACTCTCATGGAAAGGACCCTGGCACCGCAAGACAACAACATTAAAATGATACAAACTGGGATCTATGCTAGTTTCCAATGGCTATTATGAGTTTGAGCCTCCGTGTTTGAGGACTTTACTGACAAACAAGTCGAGTCAAGAGAATTAGCCAACATTTGCAACATGGCTTTGCGGAGCCTGGCCTCAGGAGAAAATATTTAAACAAAAACACCCCTTCCAACACTGCAACACTGCTTGTAAAGCAACAATGTATTAAGGGGCCTTTCTCATCTGAGAAAGCAATGGATCTGTATTTTTGTGCTTTTCTTCACTGACAAAAAACTGATCAAAAGAACATATCAACAATGGGATGGATGAAATTGTTCGCTTGTTGCTGTGAAGTATCTCAGCGATTAGCCTTCACCTTGGGACTGTAAGTTCATTTTCTTCATCAAATGTAAGGCCAAATGGCAGATGGATCCTTTCTACTTCAATCCCTTTGGCATACTTGAGTTATCTCACCCTGCTGGACACCTGACTGCACAAGTGAAATTAAATCAATGATCAATGAAACCTGACTTGGCAGCTTGTTTGTACATGTGACATGACTTGACGGGACTTGATGTGACCTGACTAATGGTGTCTTGAGACGGGCTTTATAAACTGGCCCTTTGGCTCAGGATTTGACTTTGAATCTGAGAATGTCTTGTGACTCAAACCTGGGTGAGTTGGCCTCGCCCCTGGGTCACTGCTGCTCAATGACTCAACTCTCATCACAGGCTATCATGGGTTAGCGCACGCACACACGCACGCACGCACGCACGCACGCACGCACGCACACAAACACACACACACACACACACAAAAGCATAGATCAAATACACGTAAGTCATTACTATAAATGATTAATAAGGACACTGAAAGCTAAGATATTTCATACAGGATTTTTTTCTTCCATAAAACAAAGCCATAAAACTGCCAAATGCGAATATCTCACTCACACACACTCACGCACACACACACCCACAAACACAAACACACACACAAACACACCATTACCCTCAGCTTTAACCTTACCTGTGCAACATGCACAAGTATCACTGCTACACCAACACACTGTACTGCACTGCCCCCATAATGACTCCCTCTTCATAAAACAAATGTAACTGCTGAGCAAACTATTCACACACACACACACACGCATGTACACACACACGCATGTACACACACACACAGACACAGACACACACACAGCAGGCACTGATGCCTGGAGTTCCAACGGCGAGGGAATGCAGCTGATTATCATGAGAATGAGTTCTGAGATCCACCAAGCCTCTTACGCGCACAGTGTCAACAGTGTCAGCCGCGTGGCTGTGTCAGCACATCACTTCCTGTTTACCGTTTAGCTCCTCGGTGGGCGGCTGCAGACACCAGATAACGGCGGCACAAAGCACGCTGGAAGATAAAGTACCAGTAAGTGTGCTGGCTCCCTGTGGCGCTGTCACCGCCTAATGTGGAATCAGTGCGAACCACCGGCTGGCAGCCATGATGGAGACAGAGAGAGGGACATTTAAACCATAATCATATACACATGCACTTTTTGACCCAATACCCCAGTAAAGAAGTAAAGGTTAATTTTGCTGCAAATATACTGTAAATTCATACATACAGTATATTTGGGCATTCGTATTGCGCCGCTAGAGAGGAAATTCTTGGACCGGCTCAAGACGGACAAAAAAGAAAGCATTTTCCAAGAATGTTTTCATTAACCAAATATACTGTATGTATGTATGTATGTATGTATGTATGTATGTATGTATGTATGTATATATATATATATATATATATTTACATACAGTATATAATATATATATATATATATACATACAGTATATAATGTATATATAACTCCATTGCAGAAACACCATTGAAACAGTACAACTATGTACATTTAAATAAAGATAAACCGAGTTTAAAATAATTTCTGTGGCCCTCCAAAAAGCATTGTACAGCTCCTCAGGGGGGTCCTGACTCCTATGTTGATAACCACTGGTGTATATCACAGTACAATTACAATCAACAAAAAAGTTAGTGAGCTGCTTTACACCCATTCAAAATAAGGCAATTTTGACAATGATACATATCTAGCGTTCCACAATTTTCTACCAAATTAGCATATGACGATGGCAACTGTGAAACATCGCGATAGACAATGCCATCATTGGGGGAAAGTGTGTGTGTGTGTGTGTGGGGGGGGGGGGTCGTCTTAAGGGCTACTCCTATAAATGTACTATAATATAGTATAATATATACTTTTTTTTATACTTTTTTAAAATTTATTTATAATATTTAAAAACAATAAAAACAATTAATCAGCAAGAGTTTCCTCCAGTCATTACAATATTAATAATTCATTGATTATATTTTTCCTAAACATGAAATATCAGTTAAATGTGCAGGGCGAGACATGGTGAAACAATAAAACGATTAGGAATTGTTTGTTTTAAACAGGAATAGCAGAGAAAGGGAGAGGCCAAATCCGCTTATAGCAGAGACCCTGGAACTATAGTGTGTGTGTGTGTGTGTGTGTATGTGTGTGTGTGTGTGTGTGCGTGTTTGTGGCAGGGTGTGCCCCGCTCTCGGTGTGGACAGGGGTGGGGCATCACAACATCTAATATATACTGTAGGAACTGTATTCCCAAAGAACACAATTTGATGTCTCTTTAAACGAGACACCTAGTTCTCATTCAAGTAACATTGACCCCAATTGTAATAGAGGAAGACACAACACAGTTTAACAAGCTAAAACAACCATTTTCCTGATTGGTCCAGAGACAGAGATAAGCTCTACAGCTTGAGAACGCAACCGTAAATGACAGTTGCTGCGCTGCATGTAAAACTGCGGCTGACACATCTATTCAAACTTTAAAAAGGTCACGCCCATTCCTCGTAGATGGAATGGTTTAGCGATGAGACAAGCTGAGTCTTAAGAAGGTGAGCCAGCATTTTCTGTGTTTGTGTGTGGTGGGGGTGCAGGGTGTGGGGGAAACACTGGCATGGATGTGTGAGTATTATGCACATGGAGAGAGGCCTCCAAGGGAATATTGCTTCACCCGTGAGACCAACATTATTAAGATACAGAGCACACACACACCCGCCCGCCCCCACACACACACATACACACACTCTCTAATCAGCAAATTAGACCTGGCTCTAAGAGGGTAAAAGTTTCCTGACTGTGCTATTTTTTATGCAGAATAAAAGTTGTCAATACACATACACATACACGCACACACATACGCGTACGCTTGTGCGCACACACGCATGTGAGTGTGTGTATGTGTGTGTGTTGGGTAGTCAATTCACATTGCGGTGTTTTTTTTATCGCTCAAGCCCAGTAACAGAGCATCTACTCACAGCTCCAGACTGGAATAAAGTGTTAAGTGTCTCTGCATATGCTCATTATTGGAGAATATGCCTGTCGTTACGACAACAGACTAATTATGTTTCAGCTGAGGTGATGAATGTGGCTCCACGCTGATTTACTAGCAGGTGGCCAGGCAGTTTGTGGGTGTGCGTTTTACAGCTTCTTTCTCTATTCTCTTATTCTGTCTTATTCTCTCTGACACACGCACAAACACACACAGTAAAACAAATAAAAATGCAGGCACAGTGCACATGGCTCACACGTACACACGCACGCCCCATGCAGAAATTCCCCCGGAGAGCAATTATTGTGCAGTTCTACTGTATGTACCTGTTATAAATCTCTCCACTGACATCGCCGTGACTGTAAAGCCACATTCTGCGGTTATTTACAGAACAATTCTCGGCCAGTGGGTTTTATAGCGCCCTATAATTACTGCCACAAATGTGCTGACGCTTGGGATCGCAGCCCTGTTAGTAGGGGGTTGCCACCTTGTCTTAAATCCATCTTTATGCGCGTTAACCTTTTATTGTACAGCGAGGATGTAGTGCACCCATGTCAATCAAGCCAGTATGTAAACCTTTTGATTTCTGATGGGGGTCAGGTAGTCTGGTTTTGGATGGGTGGAGGGTGAACATTGGTTCTCCACCTGTTTTGACCCTAGGCAAAACCAAATATTAAACATTATTATAATTGTAAAAAATTATACAAATTTAAAAGAAATGAATAACCATAAACAAAACTGAAGTTAGAAAACCTCACGACCATTTCAGGAGGTCCCAAAACCCACATTGAGAACGACTGGTGTAAATAAGAGGAGATGAATAGTGGAGATGGAGGAGGTAAGACAGTAACAGATGGTAACTCTCTGGACATTCTCCATAGGCTTCAGCCCTGGCTCTACCCTCTGCCACCGCCCATACACACACACACACACACACACACACACACACACACACACACACACACACACACACACACACACACACACACACCACACTAGCTGCCTCTTACCTCCTGCTAGAGTGGCCTAACCAACACAGATGACCACCAACACATCCTTGCGTGTGACCATGCGTGTGCTGCAATCGAGAAAAGGATGCATGTTTCTTTTCCACCTTTTAGTTTAGGTTTAGCTGTTAGCTAAACGTTAATACAATTTGTTCACACTGCCTTATGTTGTTAGCAAGCTTGAATCTTTCCCAATAAATGTGTTAGTTGCAGAAGGCTCACATTGTTAATTGGACATTTCGTGCACATTTTTGTTTTACTTAAATAGAAGTTCCAAGGAACTTCTCATGAGGCTTTCAATTAGCTTGTTCATAGAACACGCTTCCTCCTGTTATCAAATGCTAATTGCAGGCCTGGTCTTAAAGCTCTCGTGCATTCTTGCACTGAAGCAATGACCAAAAATTAAACTGCAGTGGGGTTTAAAGATCACAGGTTGGCTCTAGTTCCAGACCAACTCCAGTTGGAGACTTAAAGATCAAAGCTAAAGAGAGAGCTCTATAAATTATGATTAATCATTCGATAACTTCTTTGCATTTTAATTAAACCTAGTGATGCATGAACACGAAACAAAACTAATTTTTTCCCCAACGAAATTTGTAGTCATTACACGAAACAGAAACAAATTTCCCTGTCAATTTTCTTGAAAAATAACTAATTACCCCCACATAAATAAGTATCATCGCTGGGATGACATCTTCAGGAAATTAAAACTGTGCCAGACAAGGTATCTTGACAACCAATTGTACTTAGTCCAGGCATCTTGTACATACACACATGTATAAAACTATGGCCTCTACACAAACTTTCATTTAACAATCCACCACATGTACACCGTTTTCAAACAGTTCATACGGTCTCTGTCAGCGAAACAAGGCTAATAATAATATACTTCTAAAGGCTGCATGCAGCCAGCCGCAATACAATGGCCAATCACATGCACCCTTATAGAAACAACTGTTTAGTGTCCACCCTGTTTCTGAACAGTCGCCTTGACTTAAGAATCAGTTTCTCCTTTCTACAACTAATGAAAGAGGACATGGATTTGGTGCCAAATCCATTTATTATAGTGACTGGTCTGAAAACCAGACACAGCTCGCTTACATACAGTAGTGCTGGCTTGAGCTGTCATTCCTCTTCTGCCACAGAAATACATCAAAATCAAATATTTGTAGTAGAGTTAATATTTTCCACCACCTTACTTTTGCATTAGAGGTTTGGTAAAATAAAATGTTCACCTGCGGTCTAATTTCCATGACCCAAAGAGTGCACGAGTCAAGATATACATTTACATTTACATTTATAGCATTTAGCAGATGCTTTTATCCAAAGCGACTTACATTTCTCAACAGTTGCACTGGTTAACCACCAGTTTTTGCAAGCAGATAACTTATTCTAGATTCTTCTCCTAGAATAAGCAGCATCATGTAACAAGGTTACTTCACTTATGCATTTGTAGAACATTACTCGGAAGTTATCATTCGCTGCTCAAACAGTCAATAATTACTAACTGCAAAGGGCTTATTATTTTAAGAGCTGATGTAACAGTAGAAAAAATGATTTTTTTGTATTGAAAGGAGGATAGAATAAGGATTGTTAGTGGGATTAGTGCTATGAGGTAGAAAGATAGGTGGGTGGATTCCGAGATGGATTTTGAAGAGGTGGGTTCAAAGTCTTTTGCGGAAGATCAGTAGAGACTCTGCTGTTCTGACCGCTGGAGTAAGCTCATTCCGCCATTGCGGCGCCAAGACAGAGAAGAGTCTGGACTGGGCTGCTTAACTCTTACACGCAGCTCGTAGCGACGGAGGTGCCAGCCTGCCAGCAGAGGTGGTAGATGGAAGTGCTCTGGTTGGGGCCTGGAAGGTAGAGCAGGGCGGTTCTTTTTGTTGCCTTGTAGGCCAACACTAATGTCTTGAATCGGATATACAGTATACTTCTACAAACACATACCGTGTTAACCTAACCTAGGAGCCTTCGCACTCTGAACTGACTTGACAGCAGCTGATAGAGGTGTTAAAAAGGGGCAGGTGGGTACGAGAACCGGCTGCAGGCAAAACTAGTTGCCCCAGAAAGCTCTCTTGCAGAAAGTGCGCGGGAGCAACATTTAAAGAAAAACAACACTAAACTCTGCTTGACTCCACTAAACTAATAAGAGTAAAATCCCGTGGGGTGAAGGCTGCTGACCCGTAGAGCAGACACCACCCAGAAGAGTAATGTAATGTAAACTGCGACCAGTGGGGACAGGGGGAGGGGGGAGTAATCACACTTGAGTTCGGACTAGCAAAACAGACCAAGTGTGAATGTGCCCTAAGTTACCCTGTATAAAGGTTTCTGCATACAGTACGCTAATAGATGTACAGATACTGTATATGGAGCATGCCCTGGGCTCTGTAAAAAAACATCCTGGCTTTGCATTTTGCAAGCTCCGCCTTTACTCTCTCTGCCCTCTAACTCTCAATTCAAAACCATTTGCCTAATCAGCGTTCAAGTGATACTAACATCTACAAGAAACAACATCAACACAAATCATCCTTACATGGTTCTTGATCTGATTGGTTGCAGGTGGTCCAACCACCTGCAAATTATTCCATTGGCCCCCTTTTAGCACCACCTTTATCACAAATGACTTTGAATGTATTAGGGTTAGGGATGTTTTACCAGCCTAGCGCTATCTGACATGTGCTAACCATAACCTTTGATGTGTTCCTTTCGCTGAACACCTACCAATTAACTGACCATTGAAGTACTCTTCTCCAACTGAAAAAAAACGATGGGAACTTCCACGTTCTTCCACGTGTGTGTGTGTGTGTAACAGTATCATTTCTAGGAAATAATGAAGGGACCAAAAAAAGAGCATCCTGCGGTTCACGGCTTCCAAGGCTTTAATGCAGTGGTCAGATGCTGAATATATTGTGAACATACATCTGCAAACATTGAAAATAATGAGCATAGCCAAGTACACAGTTAAAGTGAGATTTCCGTAAAGAGACAAACTGTGACCCTCAATGTGATTAATGATTGCTCTCATGTCAACTCCAGCCAATTAAAACCTTGAAACAGTGCGAGTGTGGGAGCGACTGACGACGCACTCGGGTATACACACGAAAGATAAGAATAGCGAGTGCATGTGATATTTTGATATTTTGATATTAGCGATCACACACGACAGCAACAGAAAACAATCTCCGACAAAAACTAAACCCCAGCTCCCCATACATATAGCATTCACACAGGTGCATGTAATGTCATTAGAGGGTAATGAGTGACAGGTGTGAATGGGGAGCACTGGTAGAGAGGATGGCCGGTGGTTTAGTACACGGGCGAGGTAGACTGGGAGGAGGGTACGCCATCGGTCGTCGGCGCGACTGGATGAGCCATCTCTCAATGCCGTGTCGAATTAATTAGCTGTCTAGCATATATTTTTGGGCGAGTAAATAAAAGGAAATAGCAAGTTTCCAAACACACACATACACAAAAATGTTTGACTTACTGAAAAATGCACAGTGGGTTTGGGCAGCAACTTTTTTGTTTAATAGCAACTTTATAATAGCCAAATATATTAGCTTGTCAACACATTGGGCTCTAGTTTCTGGATGGCGCAAGGCCGACAGTAGCATTAACAAATACGTCATGAAAATTTAGTTGGGCGCAAGGTGGTTTTTCTGTCACCTGCGTGTGTTTGCAAATTTTCCGGTGTGCCATGACATAGATTGCGTTTAAATAGGCGTGGGGGTGCAGTAGAGGGTGTGTCAGTCTAATCAGTCTGTCATTCTAATCCAACCCTTTTACAACTTTGTGCCGCTGTGCTCGATTACGGCCACCGCCACGTCCCGAAATGAGCACAAAATCGACTTGCGCCATGTGCCTTTTCTTGCGCCTTGACTGGGAAACTAGGACCCATTATGTCAACATATTTAGTTTATTATTATCCATTCTATTCTGCAGTTGCTTGGGTCTAGCTTAAGCACTAAACTGTCTGAAAACATCCGTGAAAATGAGATCTTCCAAACCACATATTGCATAACTGTGTATTTTGCATAAGGGTTGGGCCGAGCAGAAAATCCATGGCGTACAATGTATGTAATGATCCCATCTAGCACTGCACACCTCGCCGCACTTCAGTGAATTGATTTTAATGCCAACCCCACCGCTCACCATTAACAGTCTTCTGTGCAGCCCTGTAGTTCTATACATTCATTAACACATTGGTATGCACACAAACATACACACACATAAACAATATCGTTTAAAATGTTAACCTACAATTAGCCAGGCCTGAACAGTGAGTATATAACTGAGTCTGACTCAACTGACTATGATCCACTGAATGGAATCCTCATCCATACCTTCGTTGGAGGTAATAAGCAAGATGTCTAACAAACCTCTTCAATATGTTTATGTGTACCTTTTTTGTTATTTATTTAACCAGGCAGGTTTGATATAAAAATGAATCCCTTTTTCAAGAGCCCTGGGCAAGGAAAGCAGAGTCCAGCCATTCTTAAAAAAGGTACAGTGAACATAATTATATAAACACAATTATATAAAACAACAGTTGTTACACTACTAATTAAAGCAAGTACAACTCCCAAACATCTTGGGTGGCTGGCGGTGCCTGGTGGCACCTTCATAGGCCTTTTCAATTATCCTAGAGAGGACCAGGTCAGGTCAGTCATAATCAGAGAACAGTGCTGGGAGCTGAACTACTTCTGCAACGTGAGTGCCTTGCTCAAGGGCAGTTAGACACTGTTTGCTAAGGATTACTTTTCGTAATTTGAATTTTCCCCAGAGGATCCAAAACTTTTTTTTTGTTCCAATTCATTAGACACAAGAATCCACATAACACAGAGGAGCCTTGCTTTGTTTTGACAACCGTCTTTTTTTCTTGAAGTTCTCTGAGCCTCACCAAGCAGCTCTGTCCATCCAACCACGTGAGCTGTCATACACTACTTGCCATGGTGACACTCGTCACATGTACTGGGATCAGCACACTGTCGCAACTCCTTCTGTTCCTTCTGATCTCATCACATGGTTAGCCGAATTCATCAGATCAGGGCATTCCAGACGGATTCAGTAGGGGCCTAATCAATGCACAGTTCACTTTGTTTGTCGCCCCCCACGGTTGGATTGGATGTCAGATGTACTGTACCTGTATTGACATTATTGAAAAAGTCCACTGGCATATCACCCTTAGCCAAGATATATCTGTGTGTGAAAATCACAAAGTGCCAATTCACTGCTGCCAGAACATAGTCAGGGGTCATTTATTAGCTCAAGTTATTACAATAATCCTCCTCTTAGCTATGGATTGGAGGGAAACCAGCAATTTTCCTGGCTGCCACCCCCCTTGTTAGGAATACGTCATGCCATGGATGAATGTGTGTTTTCTTAAGGTTGATAGTCAGAGTTAGCACCAGGGGTGGACAGGTAATCTGGCATACCGGGCATTTTTCTGGTGGGCGATATCATTTGTAATAAATAAATAAATAAATACGACCGGCCCATAAAGCAGGGTTTTTGGGTTAATTTTCTATACTGACCCTGGGCTGGCCCAATCACATCTCTTACTAGGCCCCACCCCTCCCCCTCTGTCCTCTCTGTTTCTCGTGTCAGATGAAGTGGCAAAAAGCTAAAAATTTGAGGATGGAAGAGGGCGTCAAAATGGATAAACAAAAGAGCAAGGGAGGTAGCAGAGAAAATCTAGAGGCGGATGCCGCCAAAGGTGCAAAAGTAACAGACTTGTTTAGTGCAGCCTATTACATTTACATTTACATTTACATTTAAGCATTTAGCAGACGCTTTTATCCAAAGCGACTTACAATTAGTAGCCTAAATTACTTCACCTATTAATTTGCACAACAATACTGTAAAGTGTATCATTCGCTCCTCAAAACAATATTTACAATAATCTAAAATGATCACTCTTCAAACAGTCAATAACAAAGTAAAATAATTATTAGCCTACAGGTAAAAAATAAAAAACGTTTAAATTTTTAGCAAACAGGAATAAAATTGTTATATGTTTATTTCAGCCAGGTATGGTGGTAACTATTAACTATTAACTATTAACTAGTAACTATTGGATATATATGGTATGGATTACTATTATTACTATATGTGGGTAGCAAACTCCCCCAAACAAGCACACTATTGATTTAACTGCCCTATCACATACAAAGATCTAACTATTACTCCTCTATGAACATTAATAAACAAAAAGGTGATCTATTAACTGTGTAAACCACATGCAATATTCATCATCAATATTTGGATACTTGAAATCTATATGAACTGAGTAGTTAATATAAACTGAAATAAGATTGAACAGCTCAATGTATTAATTAAATAAACAACTATGTGCTTACTCTTTTAAAGGTTGTCTTGTTTGAGGAGGAGATCTTTGCTGTCCATTGGTGTCGAGTTTACAGGCAACATTTTAAGTTACTTTATACATACTTTTATACTGTACTTACATTTTATTCAATAATTTGAAATGATACCTTGACTTCTAGCAGAGCAGAATTTGACATTTACTTGTACTTCAACTTGAGTATGGAGATTGTGTACTCCATGGCCACCTTTGTTCACCAGGTCAGTCAAGAGCGAGTTCACTGGTCCACTTGCACTGGTTCACTGGTACACTTGTCCACGCCACTTACTCTCAGCTTTGTAGTGGTTTGGGGGAATAGTACCAGTGGTACTCGTGGTACTGGTGGTACTGGTGGGTGTTGTCCAATCGGTTGTGGTGGGCCGTCTGGGCCAAAAATGCCAGGGCCATTTTATTTTCCCAGTCCGGCCCTGGTTAGCACAAAGGCTGCCTACCACAGCCCACAATTACTCATTCAGCTTGGATGCAAGTAAAACAATGTGGGTCTGTCTGTGTGTATGTAGTATATGCCTGAATGAAAGGCCCAGGATTGCAAATTTGCAATTTTTGCATGCGTTTTTACAATGTATTGATATAGAAACCTGACAATGCAACAGATTTTTAAATGACACTAAGCCAGGGGTGATAATGGCATTCATGGCAGCCCAGGGATGGCTGAGGGTTTTACGTAACAAATAGAATCTGCATGTGTGCACGTGTGTGTGTGTGTGTGTGTGTGTGTGTGTGTGTGTGTGTGTGTGTGTGTGTGTGTGTGTGTGCGAGCGTGCGAGCGAGCGAGCGAGCGTGCACAAGGAGAGTCCACCTCTCCA
>JAOEHI010000418.1:0-13781 GCA_025447815.1 Percopsis transmontana
AAACTGGGAGAAACATTAAAATATTAGCGCGCGCACACACACACACACACACACACACACACACACACACACACACACACACACACACACACACACACATCTCCCTCCTGTCCTGTGATGTGTTCTGGCCAGACAGAAAGGCTCCTGGGTGTTAGTGGCATAGGATCACAGAAACAGAAGTCCTAGAAGGGACACGCCTGATTGGAAGTGGCTCCATAAATCACCCTGCCCACCTTGCTCTGAGTCTGAAATATTAGATATTGCTACTCAACAAATGTCTTGATTGTTCTCCACTGAAAATAATCCAGTCGTTGAGTTTCTAGAAAATCGATTCGATGCACATGGTGGCCTTGTTGCGGTCGGGCCCTGCAAATACAGAGAAAACGTATCCCTTGACTCAGCGCATTGAATACGAGTATTTTTTAATGTTTGTGGTTGTTTAGTCTTTTATCTGAATCAGGATGTTTTCATTGGGCCTGTCCACCAAAACACAGCTCAGTAGCTCTGGGTTTAGTTTAAAGGAATAAATGATAATTTAACTCACTCAAAGGATAATTAGAAAATGTAGTTAATCACCCCTCACGGCCTGGAGCGCTGGGGAAAAAGAGGTTTCACTGTCATCCCTTCATGGAGAGCTAGTGTAGCTGTGACATTTTCCTGTTAGGATGGAGTTGATAGGGGATCAAAAATTGATCCAGTAAGTGAGGGGCGAGTAATTGATGCACTCGTTTTTTTAAATGAAGTAATCCTCTTTTCTGTTTAACATAGTTCCTCAGCTAGCCAGGCCTGTGTTTCAGATAAATGAGCCCTTAATACTGGCTCTCTCTTCTCTTGCCAGATGATTGAAATCTGACCTGCACTTCGACGAATAACGGCTGATTCCAGAGCTGCCCTGCTCTCGTTTGTGCCACCATAGAGAGAGGATTTGGCGTTTGGCGTTGGTCCAACTGTTCCACCGCCGCCCCTTCCTCAAGACTTCGGATGTAACAGGGGCATAAGAAACACCCTCTGTTGGCACAGACTCATCTCAGTAGATCTCTACCCCTCCCTTAGGCACTTTCATCACCCTCCAATAAGCGCAAAAACCCAAATCCCTTTTCCAGAGTAACTATCCACCTACGATGAATTCCTCCACCTCCATCACCTCCCTCTTCTCCTTCACCAGTCCGGCGGTGAAGCGTCTGCTGGGCTGGAAACAGGGGGACGAGGAGGAGAAGTGGGCGGAGAAGGCCGTGGACTCCCTGGTGAAGAAACTGAAGAAGAAGAAGGGAGCTATGGAGGAGCTGGAGAGAGCTCTGAGCTGCCCCGGTCAGCCCAGTAAGTGTCCCTTCATCTCTTAAAAGTGTCAATGTGTAACTTTTGGCCACAAGGGGGAGGTGTTGAGCAAAAACAGGGTTGTCGATGTCTGATAATCCTGCTTGGATATGTCTTTAGACAGAACAGTGACTCAGCATTAGCTGAAAGTAGTTATGGTTCATTGGGGGATTGTATGTATATACACACTACATAAGGAAAAAGGAAATACTCTGCACAAAACAGAAGGTTTTAGAATATTTATGAAATTGTGTAATGATGCTAAATTATACACGCTATGCCTTTAAAGGTCCAACAAGCAGTTTTAGACCATATACTGACACCTGCTGGTGTATATGCAGCTGTGCCCGTGCTAATCCAATCCATGGCCACCTCCACTACTTGCACTATATGTTTAAATATAGCTTGTGGTCTTCCTACTTGAAGATTTGACTCTTCATGTTACCGGTGTACACATTTTGAAACATATTTAAGATAATATACTATATTCATGGTTATGTACAGTACATCAAGTTCTTTTTTGCTAGGCTATTGATTCACCTTTAAAGGATTTTAATTTTAGAGCCAAAGAGAGATCCTACAAAATATGTACAGTAAATCAGTAGAGTGCTTGTTTGTGTCCTGCTAATGGACAACAGACCCACATTAGTTCAGACACAATACAATTTGCGGGCCCCTGGGGACAAACCTGGATCCAGATCCAGTCTGTCTGATATGTTTTTTGGTCTCATCTAGGTAAGTGCGTGACCATACCCAGGTCTTTAGATGGGAGGCTGCAGGTGTCGCACAGGAAAGGCCTGCCCCATGTCATCTACTGCCGGGTGTGGCGTTGGCCCGACCTCCAGTCTCACCACGAACTCAAAGCCCTGGACTGCTGCGAGTTCCCCTTTGGCTCTAAGCAAAAAGACATCTGCATCAACCCCTACCACTACAGGCGCGTGGAGACGCCAGGTATGAAGAGAAATAGAAAGAGAAGCCTGGAATATAGTCATTCAATTTAGCCCTCATATTTGTTGTAACTTGAGAGCAAATTAGGTCAGTCACAGTTGTAATTATGTGACAAACAAAGTTGCTTTCATACTGTAGCTTAGTTATTTTCCATTAAAGTTAAGGTTCAGAGAATGCAGCCGTTTCATCCAGTACACTGTCCCTTGTTATTAACCCCCACCCCCTCTTTCTGTTTTCTCTCTCTTGTCTCTCACCCATGTCTCAGTGCTGCCCCCGGTGTTGGTTCCACGCCACAGCGAGTTCAACCCACAGCACAGTTTACTGGCCAAGTTCCGGAATGCCTCGCTGCACAACGAGCCCCTGATGCCCCAGAACGCCACCTACCCCGACTCCTTCCCTCCCCTGCCCTGTTCCTCCTTCTCCTCCTCGCCTTCCTCGTCCCTCACCCAGTCCCCCACCCCGCACAGTTACCCCGGTTCCCCAAACAGCGGCGCCGAGCCGGGCAGCCCCTACCACATCACAGGTGGGAGCTATGTTTACACTGTAGCTGTTACAGTAGTAGAGACATGAGGTATTTGAAACATCTTATTACACTACTACCAGCACAAAAGCAACACTGCATGATATACCTACATAAGCGGTTTTCAAAGTGTTTGTGGGGGGGGTATCATGGTGGGGGTCACAAGATGATTTCAATGATTTTTGGGTTAGTTTTGTTATCAATAATTACATTTGAATACATTTTTCAATGGTGCTTCTTATCTTTGCCAGTGTAATTTCTGCTGCAAAATATAGCCCACAACTGCGTACAGGAAGGGTGTTGTGAAATATGAACTACTTCTTTTGGGGGTGGGGGGGGTCAAGGGCCAAAAATGACTGAATGTTGTTTTGGATTAGTGTACATGTGCCACTGGCAGCTGAGCTTATGCATGTTTCTACTCAAAGCAAACACTTACTGTATTCATTCTTCACTCTCTGATTTAATACAGTATGTGGCTAATATGTTATTCTTTCCAATAAAAACCTCCAGGTGTGTTCAGGTGCCAGTGGCACATTGTTGAGATACACTGCAGCATGCCGGTAAACCTCTAACGGTTCCCTGTATCCCCCTTAGCGGAGACACCCCCACCTCCATATAGCATGATGGAGACAACCACTCAGGAAGACATAAAGCCCAGCAACACCTCAAACACCAACAAACCACAGTTGACATTTTCAGCCCCCCACCGAGGTGAGGTTTACCCACCCAGCGGTAAGACTAGACACCCAGCAGTCGTTAGCAATAAGCCACATTATACAGGGAGCTGAGCCTGAGCAGGGCATGGGAATGGCTCCTAGGACAGATATGGAAGGGAGAGAGAGAAGGGGTGAATAAAGGGAGAACAGAATGGAAAGAGAGACAGGAGAGAAATTGGCACACATACTGTACAGTAGGGTTCAAAAGTCCACTACCAAAATCTTGAATCATTTTCAAACTAATCTCCAAAACTAATCTTGAGACAACTAATTTCCACATTCATTCCTTTAATTTCCTCAAAATAAAAGGAAATTAGTGCAAACACAATATCCTTAGTAGAACTGCAACTAATGGTTATTTTTGTAATCAATCTGTAGATTTATTCTTCCATAAATCTCTGTGATTACTTTATACAATGGCAGTAAAATAAGGTAGTAAGGCACAAAATCTGACTTTTTGAAAGTATTAACATTTTTTGACTTGAGAAATCAAGTGAGCAAAGATTTAGTGTTCGATTGTGATGAATGATAAAACCAATAGTGGTAAAGATAGAAAGATATGTGCAGATCTGAGCAGGGCATGAGAATGGCTCCTAGGACAGATATGGAGGGGAAGGGAGAGAGAGAAGGGGTGAATAAAGGGAGAACAGAATGGAAAGAGAGACAGAAGGAGAGAAATATGGAAAGAGAGGTTCAGATTCAGATTTTCAAACCCCATTGGACACACAAAATATTCAGTAAGCCATACATACTGTATATTACAATTACGTACATTAAGTACATTACAAGTATCCCCTGAGACACATTGTTATAGATATAAATCTCTGGGACATTTTGACAACAATTTAGAGGTAGTTCGGTTCCATCATGGACAGACTCCAGATGGAACTGCTCCAGCAAAGCTATCACTCCCGGTGAATAAACAGGACCTTGTAGACAGCGTTCTCTATTTATTAGCCGTTCCCCTCCTTGTCTTCCTGCCCAGACATGCGGCCGGTGTGCTACGAGGAGCCTGAGTACTGGTGTTCCATTGCATATTACGAGCTCAACAACCGGGTGGGAGAGACATTCCACGCCTCGTCTCGCAGTGTTCTGGTAGATGGCTTTACGGACCCGTCCAACAACAAGAACCGATTCTGCCTCGGGCTGCTGTCCAACGTCAACCGCAACTCCACCATTGAGCACACACGCAGGCACATAGGCAAAGGTGGGTTAGTTGTGATTCGATTGATGCAAACTATTTCCACATACAATCAAAACAGCAGGTAGGCTACAATCAACCGCTCTGTCAGACCAACCAACCAACCAACAATTACAAAATGTGTGTGTAACCGGCTGTCGCGAGTACATGCACTGTACATGCACACACAACCTCAGGGATGGGAGGCGGACACGCCAGCTGGACGCTAAAACCCAAGGGCGCTAGTGTCTGTCACTAGTACGTCTATTACAGTGTGGGGGATGAGGTTTACTTTACTGCACAGAACTGTATACCTGCTGGCCACCGTTACATATACAACTCACCTTTGAATCCACCGATGGATAACATTCCGATGAAAACGGTGTCGTTACATTGGCATAGGTCCAGACGATCCAATCCATTATTACATCAATAAATACCCATGGACCGCAATCGTGTACCAAAACTTTTCCCTTTCAGTCCAGGAAATAAACAATCCACATTTTCGGCACCTTCTTTAATTCAGCAGGGCAGACTTTATTTATTCGCCTTGGCAGCGTCCGATGTTCTTTTGTAAAAGTAAACACACATCCTTTTTCACTGGCATCTCACTTTTGCCCAAGTCTCCTTAAAACTATGAACAGTACATAGTGTCTAAAAGTACCCTTGTGGTTGAAACCGGTGTTACAAAAACATTCTTGTTTTGGTTTGAAACTCAAAGCGCGTATGCCCCTCCCACACCTGAGCGCTGAGTGCCTAGCACTCCTCTCTGTTCCACTTACGATCCTCATAGGCTCACTACCTGCACGCTGATGCATAGTTGTGTTTCTTATGGTATGAGAGCAGAGTAAGACGGACATTATTGGACAGAGATTAAACCTCTCCACAGGCTACAGTAAAGAGTGCAATTTGAAGATGTGTGTGTGGTTTGGAATGGTAGCATGAATAGAAGCGATTGAGGGCAGTGGGGAAAAAAAATCTGCTTGGTTGCCAACACACACAACTGACACTATTCAGTTGTGCTGAATTCATATGAATTGACAACATTGTTGTTTCCCCCAAGAAGAGGACAAAAAAAAAAAAATAATAATGTAGTGACTGAATCTGGTGATTTAATTATTGCTACATCATGCCACGTATGACAAAGTTTATTTTATCTTCAACGTTTGGCTTGGTAAAAGTTAAAACGTGCTTTTTAAATATATATATACAATATATATACTGTAAATACTGTATGTATGATTGTTTAATGTATAATTGTTATTTGGTTAACTCAAAACATAAACTTTAGATAGGCAAGAATAGAAAACATTCAGTGGTGTCTGCTAGCAGTTGTCGTTCTGATAACGAATTAGACTCCCCCTGATTAATACTGTTTAATTTCTCTCCATTTATTCCAGGGCTGCACCTGTACTATGTAGGTGGAGAGGTGTATGCTGAGTGCTTGAGTGACAGCAGTATCTTCGTCCAGAGCCGGAACTGTAACTTCCAGCATGGCTTCCACGCCACCACTGTGTGTAAGATCCCCAGTGGCTGCAGCCTGAAGATCTTCAACAACCAGCTGTTTGCTCAGCTCCTGTCCCAGTCAGTCAACCATGGCTTTGAGGTGGTCTACGAGCTCACCAAAATGTGTACCATCCGCATGAGCTTCGTCAAGGTAACTCAAGAGAATGTGAAAGCCAGCATGCTGCTATGCTGAAACACAGAAAATGTGCAACCGAATTTGTTGGTAACAGCATCTGTTACAACAAACTCACACCTGCCCCACAACATATAAATTAAATATTCGCCAGTGACAATAAAAGCGTGTTTCTTAAGTACCGTACAACTTCAAATAAAAGCAGAGTCCCAAATAGATGCCGGTCCATTTTACTGGCCAGGTGTGTCTACATGTTCTGACAAATAAACGCCAGTCTCAATTAGATGCTGGGTTTGGTTATTATAAAGCTGCTTAGATCGCACATACACATATACATTTTTAAACAATATGGACATGCTACACGTTAGATTGGTTAGATTCTCCACAATTTAATAATTCAGTTCATTTTGCGAAAACCATGAGCACCAAAGTATAATTTACAAAAAGTTTTTCAGAAAACTTTATCCAAGTTGTGAATATTGTCATGTGAAGTCCCAAGCTTGTGTTCTACCGGTAGTTCAATTGCAAGTTCGCTCTGCGAAATCTTGCCTTTATGATAAAAGTACAAGTTGCTATTTTGTAAGAAGGCTGTAAAATGTTTGACTATTGTGTTAAGTATGTTAGTATCTATGCTAGTGAATTTATATGGTAATACAGATTCAAAGAGCTCTTTTTCCTCCAAAGGGATATTTGCTCATGCTAGAAACAGAAACTTTTAATTTAAAACTAGGTAAGCCATAGCAGACTTAATGCAGTCAAACGTTAACAAGTGAGAGATATTTTAAATAATGAATCAGTGCATGGCGTTAAAATAATTCACTTAAAAGATTTGTTCCATTTGAACGAATCCCAAATATAGGCAGGGTCATTAAAAAGAATTTAAAATGTGGTGTGAGCATGTCCCCTATACAAATGGCTATGACTGTGTTACATACAGGCATTACCTAAAAGCATAAAAAGTCACATACAAATGCTAAACGGTGCAATAATATTTGGCCACAGGGTAAAAAGGTACAAATGTTTATATTCCACAGGGCTGGGGTGCAGAATACCATCGTCAGGATGTGACCAGCACCCCCTGCTGGATTGAGGTGCATCTGCATGGGCCCTTACAGTGGCTGGACAAGGTTCTCACACAGATGGGTTCTCCCCACAACCCCATCTCCTCCGTGTCCTAACACACTCTTCTTGTGTGCTCTGGGTCCTATACAGGTAGTCATAGATTCTGAATGTATCATTATTTTTGTGCTACTTTTCATTTTATGATTATTTATAGTGGTTGTGAAACTTTGTCAGTTACAAAACCCACCATTTTGCTAATTTGCAGCTTTACTGTAACCCAGTGTTGTTGCAAAACCTATGATATAGCATTGTTTTTCTATTGTGACATGTAACTGCACTCCAAGACAAAAGGAGAAATGTGATTTACCTGTAGGTACTGAAAGTCTGTTTAAATGTTATTAGCATCCATTTCAAATGTGTTGACCGTATGAACTGGCTAATGTTTGACTTTATGTTCCGACTGCTTTTTACTTGTTCCAAATAAAAGTTTTTTTTTTTTCCAAGAATCCTAAATGTTAATTTCAATATGAATTCATAAATCCATTGATTCCCTTTCTGACCCCTAGAGGGCAGAAGTAAAAACTCACAGCTAAGCCACTCCCCTCCTCCAAAAAGAAAACACACACACGTTTGTTTGCCTTGAGTTAACCACCGTTTGAATTCAGCAAATGGCAGGTGTGTAGTCTCATGGAGGCAGACAGCTCAAATGTGTGTGAATGCAGCTTTACACAAACAGTCTGAGAAAAACCACAATGTCTACTATAATTTTATGTCATGTTAACAACCACTTGATATAGCACCCAACAAATGAAAAGCATGGGGTCTACTCTATGTTCACAACAACATATAATACTCCTCTCATATTTATATCTCAAAATCAGACAAGGGTTATAAACCATCATTCATGCCACCTACTCTCACCACAGCTCATGATATGATTTGCAGGCTATGTTACATTTCAGATAAATCATGCTGATCTTACCCTGAAAATGCCCACATTGCCCTAGTCTGGAAAAGAGGCTTCTAGCATGCATTATAGCATGATTTTCAAACATACATTTTAAATATGCAAAAGCCCAGGCATACCATTCATGAGTTGGCCAATAGTCTAAAACATCACAACTAAAATATACAAAGAGGCAGGCATGTGTTTTTACAGGACAAATGATACATGAACCAATTAAAAAGTATACAATCTGTTTACCAAAGGTGGCTCAAGAGTTTGGGGCAACAGTGAAGGATTATGGAAAACAAGTACTAATAAAAACAGATTTAAGGATATTGAGCTTGTGTCAAAGCGGGTTCATAATTGAATGAGAATTTCACCAAATGTAGTTAAAACTCATTAGCAACTCACAACACAAAAGTCCAACCATGGTTTGACCACAGTGAACTAATTTCATTCCTTGCTAAAGACATTATTGTTCAATATTCTGCCAGTGTTCCATCCATTAGCTGCATCACTACTTGTTTTATGTGATGAGCACCGAGCTAATCCACTCATTGGTTGGCGTTAGCAGCCTTGGAAACCCTGCTGTGATTGGCTGCGGCTCTGTGCAGCCAGGAGCTGCTGCTGCTGCTGAAGAAATCTGATGACCTCGGGACTCCTGAGCAATGACTGTATCACACACACACAGAATGGTTACAGTTACAGCATATAGCAGACGCTTTTATCCAAAGTGACTTACAATTAAATTGTTCTATGGTAGAGAACATAATGGTACACTGCAAAACAAAATTAAAAAAACCTGATGTAAATGTGTTACTATTTGTCATATTTCAATTGTGACTGTTATAGAAAGAAGACAGTGGTAGTCGAATATCAAGTTTAAAAATCTTTGATTGGTGTTGGGTTGCTATTAGGGATGTAACAAAAAAAAACATTGAAAAATAGTTGAAATTTAAAATTGCATCTCAATTCTATTTCTGCTCCCTTTCTTACACATACGATCGTATCAACTCTAGCCTTCCTATTGGACAAGCGAGTCATGTGTGTGCCTGAGCCAATCAGTGAGTGAGGGAGGGCTGAGTTGACTGGCAGAGCAGAGCTGGAGACAGAATAATAATAATATTGTTTCTATAGTACAATATATTGAAGTACATAAAGATTCAAATGAACCCATGCAGAACTTAAAAAAATCTATTGTTGTTGATAAGAAGTCAATATTACAACTTTTCATTTGAAGAAGAGAACACAATTGCGTTATTGTGTGTAAGTAAGTCTATTTGTAAGTTTCTTACAAAAGAAACAAGAGAAATTGACAGTGAAGTAGCACTGTGCTCTACACAATGAATGAATATACTCTAACAAGAGGTGGAGAAGTTTATAAATAGCTTTGACTCACCAGCCTTTTTTGGTTCAACACCTGTTCAATCAGGGAGGGCCTTGCTGGTCGGTCCCCCATTGCACCTAGGCGCTGTTTGTTCACAGACACAGGGCGCTCTTCTGAGTTCTCCTGTACAAGAAACGGGGACAAAAGCAAAGCTTTTTTATATTATGTCACCAATGTATTGCCAAAAGGATGACAGGTTTTTCTAAAATTGGTGTACTCACCGTGGAAAGTTCTTTCATTAACTGAAACCTTTCCTAAAAACATCAGAAGTTCTATCGATGGAACATTAATGTTTTTCCCAATGAAATATACTACATTATTCTACAGCATACGTACTGCACTGTGGTTTTCAAAGCAACAACTTCTTACGTCAAGTTTTCCAGTGGACATAGCCTGGTCACTCTTCTTCTTCTTGTACTTGTCTTTGTACATCTTATTACGGTGCTTCTTGCACATCCATGGTTTCCTCTGCTTGGCTACCAACGTTGTGGTCTCCGTGCATCCCTTATACGTGCACTGTTTAGGGGCGTTGTCACCCTCCGAGGCATCCTCGTCGTTCAGCTCTTCAGGACTGGCGGCACTGTCTCTGGGATCGGAGGTGTCCAACACGTCACTCTCTTCATCAGGATCGTCCATGTCGTAGGAGAACATGTTGTCTGATTCTTGCGGTGTTATTACATTTCTGCTGTCAACTACCCCGCTTTTGTTCACATAGTACCTCTGTCCGTCCTTGGTGAGCAACAGAGTCGCGTCTTTGTCTTTATTCGCTGTTGGTGTTGAATTGTCATCCTCGCTCATGACTGTAGTATTTAAGGATGCTGAACGGAGATTCAACGTCCTTGTTTATACACTTGCTAGCTGAATTGAGTCTCGCATTCAGTAAGCAAACGTTAGCTTGTCGACCTATATAACGTTAGTACAAATACCTACATCATATTTATTTGGCTTTTATACTCAGCCCTGTAATTAATACGTGCTAACGTTTATTTAAATACACAATAATAAGTAGGTTTATATATAAATATATATATTATATATATAAAAAAAAGTGCTTACAGTCTGGCTAGCTCATCGCAGCAGGTTCCTTAGACTTAGGTGCTATTTCTTCTTTGCTGAATAGCGTGTTTGATACGCTATGTGTATGAGACTGCCTCAAGTGGTGAGTATTGGAAGAAACAATGTTGTTTTCCTCAGTCGTTTAATTTTTTTGCATTATTTACTATTAGGTAATTTTGTTGCCACAATATTCCAGAATTACATTATAAGTATATTAATTCAAGTCTGTATAAATACCATTGTTTACTGAATAAAATTGTATTTTTAATTTACTATACTGTCTACTGATAATAAATAATCTCTTATCTTTTTCATTGTTTCTCACACGATGCGCCAACTATGATATATAGACGATTTGTTAGTTATACAGGTTTTTATTATTAATTTTGTATTATTATTTTTGATCACCCATTTTCAACAGAGGTACAGGTATTGATATTGCAGCAGATTCTAATACAATGACATACATTAATAAGCCACATTTATCCATGTGCCAGAGAGTGTTTTAACATGTATTGTTGTGTGTGGTAATTCTGTGATGAATACAGATATTTACAGACAGGTGTGTGAAATACAAGGAGATCATCTGCAAAACCCCTCAACAATCCTTCCCTTTTTTCACTCTTTGTTTACAGTACAGAAATATTTGTATTAGTTGGTTATTAGGGACTGACATCTCTCCTAAAATCTGACTGACAGTAAGCAAATATGGCCTATTCCTCTCAACTACAAGTGCTTTGATTGCTGACCTTTTACTAGTAAAGAAATATAGTATATTGTGAATTATCAAAATAAATTAAATTATACTATTTACAAAGAAGATTTCATCACTAAACCATTTTCAAAGGAATAGGCTACGGTATGTTTATCATGCTTTCATCTGAATAAATGTATTTATGAATGAGGTTTCAGATAGACCTTTATAGAAATGAAATACATATTTCTCCTAACTGCAATATTGTTTGTTTTTTATGTGTGGTGCTTTCCAACACTTATTGTGTTTGCAAGTGTACTGCTGGTTGTCCGACACCCTTAATGCGCTTTCCCTTACAAATCGTTTGACTCAGAGCGCATGCCCCTCCTGCACCCGAATGTAGAGTGGCTGGCACTCCCCTCTACTCCTCCCCCAACAGTGCCCCCTAGGCTCATACCATTCTCTATCCCTTCCCCTACAGCCATGTTTACATTTGTGCTGTGAGGAAAATGTGGGGTTGTGGGGGACGTTAAAAAACAATTTAGTAGTGTATGTAGTGTGATGTACATCTGACTTTATCATTAGTGCAGGACAAAATAATGAAAACAAGGCTTTGACAAACAAGGCAAATTTGTAATAAGCATCACACAGCAATACGTGTAATGTGGCACTACTACTGAAATGTGACCAAACCATATTTTGAAAAAAGTTACTGAATTATGAAGTTAGATTTGCTACAAGCACTCAAAGGCTCATTTTGTAAATTCAAGTAATGGTGTTGTAATGGAATTACCAGTTAACAAGATAACAAGCACCCAAATTCACTATTATTGTTGGAATAGTGGTCTGTGCAAAATGTAAACTGTAATAATTCAGTCAAACATTACAGGAAGGCATCACCGATATCACCTTATTTTCTTCTTTTCTTTGTATTCCTTTTCTCTTTTGTTTTTTTGCAAACGCCGTTCACATTTTTTCTCCCGAAAAGCAACTCGTTGCTGTACACTGCTTGAATCTAGTGTAACCTACTGGAATGACAGTTACCAGATCTACATCTAAACACAGATCCATAATATCCATCAAAGGTCTTTCAAACAACAACGAAAAAACACCATTTATGAAACAGAAAAAAATATATATATTAAAAATGAATGACATAAGACAAATAAAGACAAATAAATAAGGTTCACTAAAATATGAACGTTGGTTCATATTCCTTGTATTGCCGCATGGAGCTCTGATCATCACTGAAGGGAGAATGCTGCCTTCGCCCTTCCTTCACTCCCAGAGCTCGTGTGCTCAGATGAGAGAATGGTTAAAAAAAAAGTCCCCCCACCTCCTTTGGCTCTTCCTTGCCGTCTTTGACACTTTCAGCCTTTAATTCATTTATCTCTGTCCATTCATCGTTCCATCTTTTCACCAGGCCCTCCCCCAGGTGTGAAAGGTGGAGAATGTTCTCTCTGGCTCTTTAAAGGCTCATTTCTCAACTGATTTTTCCCCTCTTTTGGCACTCCTAGCCCTGGACAGGAGAAGAGGAGGGATCTGACATCTGCTATTCCTCCTCCTCCTCCGAAGCCCCTTTTTTTGAAGGAGGAGTCGGAGGAGAAGATTCCCACCTTCCCCTTCTCCCCCGCCCCTCTTTTACCTCCAGCCTCCTCCCCCGCGTCCTGGAAGTGGGAGCTGGGGGAGTGGACGGTACTGGCGGAGCTGGGGGAGACACCGTCTGAGTCGCAGGGGAGGCTGAGGCTCGGGGAGGAGTTGGGCGTCAGGGGGAACAGGGCAGGAAAGCAGCTGGGCGGCACCGGCGGCCCCCCGTTGTTTGTGTCGTCGGCGTGTTTGTTGTTGTTGTTGTGTTCACTGTCGGAGTCGTCAGCAGTGGCAGGGACCTCACATCCTGGTGGCGTCCTCGTCCGAGAACCTGCCCCTCCTTATCAAGAGCGGTGGTCTGCATGAGGGCACAGATAAGTGGAAAATGCACGGTTAGATCGGACAGCGGCATATACTGCACTGGGGTGGGGGAGCCACAGGGTCACGACACACAGCAGATGCTAGATTAATAGCAAACCCTGATGTTAGCGACAACACAGAGGGATAGTTCACTATAAGCAAAAAACATTCAAAGATAAGCAAACATAAACTGTAAAACAGTGCTTAAATACATTTTCACTGAGTCACTGACACTCCTCTCTACTCTGCAGCATTAATAGGGGGCAGGATAGTCTAGTGGTCTAGGTGTTGGATACCCAGCCGGAAGGTTGTGGGTTCAAGCCCCAGAGTTGGCCTACCTGTAAGCATCCTTGAGCAAGATGCCTAACCCCT
>JAOEHI010000419.1:0-13779 GCA_025447815.1 Percopsis transmontana
CCCCCCCCCCCCCCCCCCCCCCCCCCCCCCCCCCCCCCCCCCCCCCCCCCCCCCCCCCCCCCCCCCCCCCCCAGCTCATTCAGTGGCCAAGTGATTAGCTGTAAAGTTCCACTCATTAGGCAAATTATTATTATTGGCTTCTCATTATGAGGCTATTACGTCGTATGTAGAATTACATTATCGGCCCACTTGGTGTCCCACATAACCACACGTTGGCAGGGGTTTGCGCACGCACACACACACGCTTCATCATACTCTTTCTCTCAAATCCAATTTTAAATAAAGAGAGAGAGAGAGCGAGAGAGACAGAAGAATGCCAGGGCAGGCTGACACAGGATCAGGTTAAGACGTGTGTGTACATGTGTACTTTTTGTCCCTATATAGTCTTCCTCCCTGAGCCTCAACAGTCCTCCAGACATCCTTCCTTCACGTCTTCTTTTCCTGCTCACACACACACACTGTCACACACACACACACACGTACTGTAGTATCCTTACTTCCCAGGGTGCATTACCTCAGTTGACAGCTACACTAAAAAACAGTGCCCCCAGCTACCTTCAGACTTCTTCATGTGTGTTTATGTGTGTCAAGTGTTTGTGTGTGTGTGTGTTCTTGTACTTGCTACATATTGAGGATTTTGGTCGAGTGGAAACGGGATAGCTGGAATTCCTACCTCGGACGGCACGTCCCTAATCTCATTATCTGTGAGGGTATGAAACCTGCATTCCAGCCTCCTCACACACACCCACAAACACACACACACACAAAACCCTGTGCATGTCCCTTCTTTCTCTTGATGTCAGAGGGACCCTGCTGTACAACACATGGGAGCCACATAACGCTCTGGTTAGGCCCCACTTCCTCCAATACCTCCTTTTTCTCCACTGGGCTATGAAATAATCTAGCAGTGTACGCACACACCACACACACACACAGCAAACCAACCCACCCAATTCACAAATTCAACAGTTCTCCCATGTAAAAAAGTGCCCTGTGCTCTAGAACAGAGTGGAAAGAAGCTAAATGCCTCTCTAGACACTGTGTGCACTGACAGAAAACGGGGCTGAATGACAGAAGACCTCCCACTTGAACGGGCCAATGAAGCGTAACCACTCCTGACAGGTGCTTTGTCTCACCGTTATGGTGGAAACCTCCACAACCTAAAGTACTAGCGCATATTCCACTAGAATATACTGTATGCTAGAGGAAAGCTATGCTAACTCTGCTAACTAAATGAGGCTTCCATGAGCTTTAAGAAAGATGGAATGCCAAGCTTTAGTAGATTATGTATAAATGTTGATTCTTCAATTGAAAAAGGCTATTGGTATCTTAATAGGTTGAGTTACAGTACAAATATCTATAGGGAAAGAGCTCTTGTAAATTTATTTGTAGACGAAAGGATTTGGCAAAGATGTCTGCTCAATTGCACGGTAAAATAACTTTATGGAAGAATGGGATAGAATCAGTGAGAACGCCCTGCTTTGCTAGAAAGGAGGGAGGAAACAGATGATAAAAGTAACTAGGACAGGACTACAGAGCAGGGCTACAGCCAAGACCAGATCAACCTCTCCCCAGGGAAGGATCAGATCTGTTAGATCATGGTGAATCATCTTAGAGAGATGATATTACACAAGATTTATTCAATAAGATATATGAAGGTGGGAAATGACCCAAGTCAAGGAAAGAAATATGAGGATTCGTATTTACAAAAGGCAAGATAAAAAAATCCAAAAGTTATAGGGCAATAGACACAAATGGACACGATGTTGATGAAAATGATACAGTATGTGTAGGAAGTTTGGACGGTGTTCAATTTAGGTAAGAAATGTATGTTTCAAAGGGTGAATTGAGGTCAGGGTCAGACCCTTCACATCTGTGTTTTGTCAGGAGGTGTTTTCAAGAGGTGTAGAATACTTTTTCAGAGGGTTCAAAAAGGGATTATGGTACACTCTCCAGAGTATAGGTTAGAAACAGTTAAGTCTTTTAAATGCGAAAAAACTCACTCTGCAATAATGTTGATTGAATGGTTTTTGCTCAACCTTTCACTGTCACTGAGCTTGATTTTTAGTTTTGAATATTTTTTGGCAAAGACTGCTCCATGAACAGTGTATTCCCTGAATTCTCTTGGTTCCAGACTATTCTAGAATATAATTAGTTAAAACCTCTCTGAGCCACAAAGAGAACAGCAATGAAATCCTATTACATGGCACAAAGCCCCTACTGTTTCTCTGTAATTCTATGGTACTCTGGTGCATATCGGTGCTAACTTAACCTAGGTACAGCTCTGCAAATACCTAAAATCTTAGCAAGCCCTTTCTGTACAAAGAAGAATAAGACATGCGGTTGAGAGAAGGCAAGGATTGCATTCACGTTACAACAGCTGAGAAGACGCCGTCTGTAGCGGGGATGCTGTTTGACAGTGACAAAAAAAGCGTTCTTTGGTGGGGCTTGGGTTCTCTTTTACAGGAAGGGAAGGGCTCGGTGTGGAGAACACATGAAAGGACAGCTCCGCCATCTAAGGGCTTTAATGACAGACTGAGCAGGCTTGTTTTCACGTTAGAATGTTTGTAATATGCATGACAAAGGGACGTCCTTTTGGGTGCCTCCCATGACAACAACGCTGCTACTTCCACGTCATTGGCTCGCCTGACAAACTCTTGTTTGTTTGGATTGTCCACAGTTTTGTCTGCGAACGCTCTTCTCCTAAAAGGTCGGCAAGATTCAGTCAAAATGTGATGGCACCTGCCTGACCCAAACCTGCTTTTGAAAATGTTTGAAAGCTCTTATCCCCTTTGCTGGAGTTCAGTGCTCATCAGGCCGCATAATGTGTAGGGAACAAAAGGCCAGACTAAATAGGGCAATAGGTTTTTACAAACTGTAATTATCCCCCTCTTTAAATTCTGTATGGCTCTTCTCTCTTCTTTTTCTGTCTCTTTAGCCCCACCATGCCAAAATGAGTTTTTTATTTTAAAGCTACTGGGAACAGTACAAACCATAAAACATAAACAGAGCACTCTTATTTGTCTAACCACTCTGTAGGAAACCTAAATAATCTTTGCAAACACGTGCTGTGCAATAAATTATTTAACAATAATACACCTAAACACCCATTGAACGATGTCATATTTCACGCAGAGTAATGTCAAAAGCAGAATAGGCAATAAGTAGTAGGAGAGGTAATATGCTGAGGTGGTCACATCTTAATGTAAGATGGGAGACATGCTGCTTCAGGACATGCTGTATGTAATGCATGTCAAATGCATGTTTGTTTTTTGATAATAAAGTATGAATCAGTTATCAGGCATAATTCGGGGATAGCAAAATATCACAACATGTTTAGTCAAATTGCCTTCTTTAATTAATTATTTGATGATAAATAAATAAAAATGATAACAGCACTATAAATCCACAACATAAGCCTTAAGAAAATGGCTGGCCTCAAATGCTAAAGAAGGGGGTGATTGTGTTACAAGTATCAAGATGGAGGGGTAAGTGTGGCAGATGTGGTTCGGGGAAACGATTAGACCATTATGACAAAGAGTTCAAAGTCAAGGGAGTGATCTTACCTGGAAGGGTGTTGGCAGGACAAGAGGAGGAGCGGCACATGAAAGAGAGAGAGAGAGAGAGAAAAAAATGTCAGACATCGCTTGCCGAGAGCAACAGTTTCAAACATTATAACAGCCCACTTGTAATGTATACTCACACTCATTGTATTGAAAAATGTGTCTAAGCACCTGTATGCTTAAAGCGTTTGTTAAACCCTTTGAGTCTGTATAGGTTCATCCATGATTAAACAGCCATTGTTTCTGAAAAACATACTTTTAAGGTGTCTATATCTACTAGTAGTATAGGTACTCATGTTAAACAAGTTTTCATAAACATTTTGTTTCATTTACATATTTACATTTTGGACTGAAACCTGAAAGAGTTGGGGAGAGGTCACATACCTTAAATTTTACAACAAACTGGAGAATATTTGCTTGCAGTAGAGATCGGCTTTGTAGACACATTAGAAGTATGTTTTTTAGAAACAATGGAAGTCAATAGGGGATGAATTCTGTGAGTTGCTGGTCGCGCACCAACCACAAACTATAGGTTAATGGCCTACATGTGCTGGAAGATTTAATATTGAGGTAAGGAAGCTACAGATTCAAGGATTTTACAAAAGTTCAGTATAGCTTTAATGTGAGTCCTGAAGCAGATTGCGGACAAGAAACCCTTCTCCTGGCAGACAATAATCAATCAGCACTTAAATTATGTCTAGGTACTATCGGAAAGCAGGAAGTCAGAAATCTGTCTCCATATTTCCAGGTAGAGAAATACAGTATACTTGCATTTAGATTGTGTTGCTGCTAGAGTCTTCCGTTTTAAATTACAACAAATAGTATTACTTCCTCAGACTAGATGCATATTGATTTTATCTTACCAAGATGGCGGTTTTTCCTTATAATGTTTCTCCTGGACTTTTATGCATGTGTGTGTGTGCGTGTATATATACGTGGGAAAAGACATCCATTTGGCCACTAACTTTTGACAACATCTAACATTACAGTGGAGCAATGGTGGTCACCACAGTTTGTGATAAGAAAATGTACACCATGTTGGCTCTAAAATTGGCAACATTATTGACAAAATCAATGTAAATGCTAGACTATTTTATTAGGACGGACGTTTCCACTTTTCAAATTGCTTATGGACGCATCTAGGCTTATCTTATCTAGGCTTGTGGGTGGTACAACATGGCAACGTGGCTCGCTGACCCACAAAACTAACAAAACCCATGAGTGTTATCCTCTGAATATCAGAAACCGGCACCTAATATGTTCTTCAAAGAAAAGTTAAAAACGCGTTCAAGACAAGTCTGTTTAGGGGTATTCATTGTCCTTTTATTTGATCAGGCGTTCAAGAAGGAAGAGAAAAAGAGGAAGAGAGAGAGAGGAAGAAAGAGCAAAGAGTGTCACGAGAGAGAATTGAGATAGTAAAGAAAGCTCTGAGGTTACCAGCTAGTGCTGTGATGCAGAGATAGCCTGCATTGACAGCGCAGCATTAGACAAAACACGACTTCTCCTAGCATCCATCCAGATTATAATGATAACCATCTTGTCTGGGTCCCGACTGTTGTTGCTCAGCTAGGCAGCCCGGTCCCTAAAGTCTCTCCTCACCTATTTCAGAAGCATCAAGGATTTTGGGTAACTAGAATAGTTAAGGTTCAAGTTTTATAAAGGGTGCCATTGCTAGAAACTAATTAGTGAATTGCTAATACAATTAGCAATAGCATATGGGAATAATAGGGCCTATTACTATTTTTACAGAAATTTTGACCACGGGAAGAGTTTAACATTGTAACAGTTAAAGCATACAGCACGAGTGCAAAACTCTTCAACTGGTTTTCTTTTAAACATGACAGAAGCAGAAGAGTGTCTGATATGAAAATAGCATCTTAAGAGGCTGACAAGTTCTAACATGCCCGAGCTTTTAGCTGAAGATCTCTTAAGTGGCACAGAGACCAAAGAAATGCTCAACTCAAACAGTGACATTATAAATAGCTTATATAACCCAAACAGTGATTTTCTTTTCTTTCAGTCACCTTCACATAAGAAAGATATTTAAAAAGAATAAAATACTAAAAAATAAAAATAAATAAACTCACAAAACTTTCAGTCATGGCATTGCATTGGAGTTTGGCTCTGTCTATGTGGGCAGAAGATATATGGGCTCCGCTCTTTAACACTATACCCATCTTTCTTGTAAGAGTCAAGAAACACCGTACAGTACCAGGGAAATCAAGCCAAGAGTAGTCCTTGCAGTTCAGCATCACTAGAAAAGTAATCAAGTTCCAAAGCAATCTCCATTATGCTGAGAGCACTCAGCTTTATTGAGATTTGGTGGAGGAGCGTGCCAGCCTACAAAAAGAATTGATTGATTGCACTTAACACAATAACCATGCAGGATCCAATGCAACAATTTCATTAGACTTTCCTTTACAACCGCTGTGGACACTTGGCTGGGGGATCTTGGCTAGAGACGCAGACAGGGACGGTAAGGACTACTTGCAGGTGGATCTATAAGGACGATAGGGCGAGCTGAAAGCATGCCCCCATTGGAAGCCCCATCCAAGGCTGAATGGTCCTCAGTTTCACTGACTTATGGCTGAGGGTTTAAGATGTTCCTAGCTTTCAAATCACCGCTTTAATGCACGTTCTGTGCAATTGAATAAACTATGAGTTACGGTGCAATTACTGGAAGGCCTCTATTGTTGAGCTACTTTTTGTGCCTACGTAAGGTTGCCAAGTTCTTCCAAGCATTGCCAACAAAAGTTTGAAAGTAGATCATCTACCATAAAACTACAACAAAATGATGTGCTTGAACTCCAGAAATATGGTTCAGTTTGATCTGATCTCTTATGCCTTCAAAAAGATCTTGTGGTAACAACAGTGACTGGATCTAAAATACATTTTTGTTTCACGTTTATTAGAAGGGATTTGTCCTAGAAACATAATAAAGGATTTGAAATGAGATGAGAATAAAACATCACTCACTGTCCATTGCCCCAGTGTGTGCCTCAACCAGTGGTGAGATGCAAGAGTTTGCCTATTAAAAACCTCCTCTTTTAGCAGAGCGGAAACCAGGGAGAACAGGGCCACTGTCAGTGAAACAGACCCTTACCCCTTTTTTCCATCATACTTACTCCACATCAAAATCAGCTGTTACTGGTTAAAAGACAGTGCCCTTCCTTCTAGCTGCTATCCGTTCAACCAAACCAAACCACGGATAGATAAATAAACAGGGTTGCAGGGTCGCAAGGCTGGGCGGCTGGTTAGCTAGAGCTGTTGCTAGAGCTGTTGCTAAGGAGGTCAGGCTGCTGGAGCACTGTACCGTCGACGCAGCCATGTGTTCCAGCTGTTTGACCACAACCCCATCAACCCCCCCACCCCACAACACACACACACCCGCAGAACCCTTAAATCCTGAACATATGACCTCCACTGACACCTCTATCAACTCTCGTTCTTAGCACCCTGCCTCCACCCCAAACACACACACTCTCGACCGAACTAGCACCCTCGTTGACCCTTTAATACTGGGGTCACTGCAATAAATACCGTGTACTGCTTTTCAGAGGGGCATTGACGTCAATTCACTCTCTGACACCTATGCAAAGACATCAGAATACTAACACAAAAGCACGGTGCACAGTGAATTTAGCGAATCAGGAGTACTGTACTGTACCTGTAGCTAAAAAGATTTCTGAGAAACCTTCTTTGACTGATTTCCTGTGTGAATTTCCTGTTGAATAATAGGGGGATTTTAAGGCATTGAGAACATTTCCTCTGGCCGTGGAGGGAATTAATTTCCCCCACTGAAAATAATTCAATGGGTGAAGGAAAAGAAAAATACCAAACCTTTTTTGTTTTAACTTCAAACCAAACTCCAGTCTTAACTCAAAACAAGAGCTGGGGTGTATCCCAGCTTGCTTTAATTAAATTAGAGAACAAGACAGTCTAGTAGTGTCCAACTCCTAGACAAAAGGTCCTGGTTAAATTCTTAGCATTGGCCTACCTGCAAGCATTTTACTCGACTAATGCTCATATGAATGCAACAGTAAAGCAACCTCAATTTCACAATTTAATTAACATTAGTCAAGAGACTGAATTGGGGTTAGCTAATTCGTTAACTTCCTGCTAACTTCCTGCTAACTTCCTGGCACACAGGTCTCTCCGAAATCTACTGCAAACATAAAAAAAAAAATCCAACGTACTCGAGGCAAATTCCGGACCTGAAAAAAAGAACGGAAGGGGAAGTTTCGCAAACACATCGGAGATCACAAATGTTCCAATGGAATGAATGGACTTCCGGTTGATTCACATACGTACACAGAGATATGTCGAAATGAGGTGTAAGGGCTTGTTCCTGGTTCTCACTGGTGATGTGACTATATTTATTAGGCACAAATGTACAATAATTTGTATCAAATATTCCCTCCATGAACATAAATAACTACACAAATGGATGGCTTCAAATATTTGCATTTCCATGTTTTTAACAAAAAACAAAGGTCTAATTTGTTCTCTTCCTGAACTGGAATCATCATGTCCTGCCTATACTGCCTCATTTGTTCCACTTCTGGTTTGTTTGATTTTTCTAGTTTTGAACGGGGAAAATCTTCTCTGGAGCACGTCACAGAGGGTTGGCTTATCATTCATCAGGTGTTCAATTGCTTGAAGTTTTGGTTTGTTTTTCTCAAAACGTGATAGGTTATCTCTGCATTTCAACCCTGTTAATGTTGCATGAATACGAAGTGCTACTGTGACGTGATTTGCAAGAAAACAAGCTTTCCCGAAAACACATGAGAACAGATGCAAGTTATCAGTACTATCTTACAAAACCTCAAATTACAAGAACATGTCTTATGTGAGTGAGAGTAAAGAGTTCTGAACATCACTAGATAACTGTATGTCAAAGAAAAGACCTATTATAATAAGCCTGTTAGAATCCTTGAGCGAGACGCTACCCTAACCTGCTCCTTTATACTTTTAATTGTACTCACTGGAAGTCGCTTTGTCTGCTAAATGATATACAGTAATTGTAAATAATATCTAAATGCATGTCCCCAGTTTATCTATGTCATTGAAAGAACTAGTCATGTAGAACCAATGCATCCTAACCAAACAAAACAGATCAAGACTAGTAAGCTGCTCTCTCATCCTCTCCTTCAATAAACAATACTCTAAAGCTAGGCTTAGCCTATATGCTGGCATTGACCATCACTCAATAACAGTCTGGTCGGCATTTTGTTTTGCTTATTGTGCACATCAGCACAATAAACGCTAGTCCAACTTGGCCATTTTTACTGAAAGAGCAGCCCAAGGTCGCTGATATTAATCACTTCATAGCCAGTCTCTCACTCTCAATAAAAGTGGCCAGGCTGAAACTAAAATGCACAATTTACTCTGATAAGAGAAGACAGACTTGACATTCAGATGTCTTCTAATTGGTGTCCTGTTTTTGCAAGTCACCCTTAATACACACACACACACACGTACACGCTCACACACACACACACAGCCCCCTTGTTTAGTTGTTTGTTTGAATGTGAGTGTGTGTCAGGCCAATAAAAGAGGTCCATAACCTTGCTGTGCTGTCAGACGGCAGAGAAGGGGCCCTCTGTTGAGCCTCTTGCCAAGGTTTCATCTCTGTTTTTTCCCAAAATGTTTTATTCTTGTCAAATTGAGGAAGAAAGGTGGTGGAGGGGGGTGTTCATGTCTTGCGTGACACGTTGGCTTGTGGATCTCTTTAAGACTGTATCTGTGATTAAGTCCTACACAAATAAACTTGACTTGACTTAACAAAGAGTCAGAGGCCCACACAGGACTCCATCTGCATGCCTGGAGTCACGTGACTACAAGTGACTAGCCCTTTATGAATGAATGTATGTCTGAAAGATTAATCTGAACAATGACTATGGTGTCTTATCTAAGTGATTCACCCTCCTAACACTAAAGCGGTTACAGCATGAAAACAATATTTAGGTAACAACAGCAGAATTTCACGATACCATTTGATTGTGATACAAAGTGGCAGGATATGATATGATATGATACCAATACGCTTAGTATATCTCAGGGAGCAAGTCCAACCGAAGAGAAAAATAACTTTAAAATCTTAAAAAAATATATCAATATTCAGTATCAGGAAATATAACTTCAATCAGAAATTAGGAAGAAAGATACCAACTATAATTCAATGCTGCAATGTGTCATACACACATATACTGTATTTCAAGGTATAATAAAAAAAAAATATACAGAATATACAGAAATATACAGTATGTATTATGCAACTATAGTGTGGCTAACCTGATTAATTACATTAAAGCCTTTTTGTTATACTAAGGCCTTTTTCACAGTGCCACTATAAGAAGATTTAACCTTCTTCTACCCAGGGAAAAATATGAATTGAAAATATGAACTGTTTAGGCCCATCTCTAGCACCAAATGTGTTTTGAGTAAATGTGGCTCTTCTCATGACTGTCTTGGCACAGGTGTATAGGCCCCGCTTGATTGACATCTGTCTGACTCTCATACTGTATGTTTTTTTGAGATTAATTATTTTATTTCTACATCATAACTCCATAAGACAAGATTGAAATAATCATTATGAGCTGCCGTATAGATTGTACAGTGTAATAGGTGGTGTGTAGATTTATGTTGTAGCAGCCCCTCAACCATCCTCCTCACCACTTTAAGCCATAACTTCTGAGCTCACATGGTTCTAGTATTTGGCCCCCCCTGCCTTTCCCTTAACCCTCCCACACAGGGACTGTTGCCTTCCTTCCCACGCAGAAACACCCAAACACACCCTCTATGTATAATTCAAAGTACATCTCCTTTCCCTACTACATGGTGCAGAGTGCTTCTTCGGAGACCCGCCGAGCATCTAGGAAATTCAGATAAAAAGGTTCATCCTTGCTAAGGCAGATTCCAGATGAGGAGTCAGATCATGAGACATTTGTGGCTCTGCTAATACTTCGCAGCTCACTTTATTAGATGACTTTTATTCATTGTAACCAACAGGAGTTCTAAACTGAGAGAGGATATGATTCTGTGTCAAATAATTAAGTGTCAAATCATGAAAGCATTTAATGCTAAATATGTCCACCATTTACTGACCTGCTGGTATCTGATATTTCTCTTTCTTCCACACTGAGGACCTAAAAGGTAAGACAAACTGAGTCTCATATTTTAAGCATCTAAGATGTGGTGGTTACATTCCTAGGATGTCAGGGGATTCTCCCCATAATGGAACATGGTTGTCACTTGTACACAACCCGTGGCCAACGAGTCAGAATTACAACACCTATAATAGACCTCTTACTTTTCCCAGAGTTGTTTATGCCCTGGGGGGGTTTCAGACAGTAAGTTTATACAGCCACAACAAAAGACCAACCACAGGAAGCGTGAGGGAACTTGCAGAAGCAGCTCGCAGCAACAAGACCAGCTCTTAAGTGTTGAAATATCTTTCAGATGAATCAGGCTGATTTCATATAAAAAGAATGGAAGCAAATCCTGTGTGTATGTATTGTAGCGCACATGGCTTTTTAGAGACAACAAACCTCTTTCTTAATGAGTTCCTACAGTCCTGCATTCATTTTAGCACACAGAACATTTCCACACTTCCAAGTATGTCACCTCTAGGGTCAACATTGGCATTGGTTCCACATTTGCATTGCGACAAATTACAATGACCTTAGCTCACATGTATCGTGCTAGGACGGTCAGAGAGGTCCTGGATTGAATGTGTCTCCTAAAAGCCTGCCTGCTCAGCTCTGAGGGGTTAGAATGAAGAATGAAGCAAAGAGGAGTGGTACTGAGAAATGAGAAAGGATCCCATTGTTCCAAAGGAACTCAGAGTTCAGAGGCACCCTGACACAGGTATTCTGTTTAATAAAGCAGTCATTGTTTAGAGAGGCATGCAAACTGGCAGAAAATGTTAAAGGATAAAAATGCCTTGTGATGGATTCAGACACCTGTTCTGATTAGGGCATTGCATAGCGGCGTCTTGAACATTTCTGCGTTAGGGGAGATTCACACGTACTCCGGAAAAATTGGTTAGGGATGGGGGTCTGGGGGATTTCCATAAACATGAGTCTGAAACTGAAGCCTGCACAGTACGGTCTGGCCCACACACTCACCATGAAACCTGACCTTCTGTTTCATTATCTGGTCAGTTCCTCACAGTTTGGGTTATAAAATATGATCATCTCTATGAGTCCAATGCGATTAATCGCTGGGAACATTTTGAGAACTGCGTCGAATCCTTAGATATCGGTGGTTGGGAAACAGTAAAGACAGGACAGCAGGGGTCCTGAGACAATCACAGGCTGCTTCCTGCATCGTCTGACGGACATTAACCAGACAAAGACAACATATTTAGATAGAGTGAGCTTCAGTGACAAAGGTGACTTCATTACTAAAAAGAACATAAGTTGATGGTGGACCACACTGAGGAATCATTTAAAGCTCCCCAGCCCTTTGCTACCACCTCCCCTGCCCCCCACCCCATGCCTCTTGCGGCCACAGCATTTCCATTAAAGCATTCCGATCTCCCTGCTACCTCCCCAATACCAGGCAAAAGGAGTTACAGTGGCATTGATTCATCTATTGTTGGCCTGTGGCATGAGAGCCCAATGCGCTTTTCTCTAGCTCCTTAGCGTGCAGTAGCTGTGATCTAATTACCAGTTGAGAGATGAAGTCCTCTCCCTAGGCATTGCTGACAGGCCCATTCTTCTTGTGGAAAGCAACTAGGGCTGATGCTCGCATCAGGTCCGGTTGGCTAGGGAGCTAATGCTAATACAAGAGTGCTTTACTTACAGAGGACATGGGATGATCGATTGGGAAGCCTAAATGATAAATGTACTGCTCTCAAGAAGTGCTGAAGGAATCCACCGCATTGGTCTTGTCTGACGTTCTGTCAAAAATAATAAACAAATAAAGAAGCATTGCTGAGTTTTCACAAGCTTTCCTAGTGACGAACAACAGGGCCAGGGCTAAAACAAACAGACTAATTTCAAAGGTCACATGACCTCACACATCAATGAGACAGTAACATGGTTCGCTATATACAAGTTATGCCCAAGTCCATGTCACAAGAACTCCTAAACAGCCACTGTGTCTGCATTCCTCTGGCATTCCTCTGAACCAACAAGTGCTTTCACCTTTGGGAAATGCTTGACCTGCTCAAACTGGAGTCTGTGCTTTGTCTTGCCTCTTTACGACTGAGACAGGAGGACCACACACACTTTCTGCTGGTTTTGTTCACACGGTTGCTGCGGTGACTTTAGAAACAGTGGACATCAGATGGCCACCACTGGCTTGCCGTCATTAAATATAATAGCTACCTATAGCATAGGCTGGATGTTTATAGAGAAGACACACACATTTGTAGGAGTACATTTTAGAAATCATTGCTCAAATATCCACCAGATGTCTGAGAACCAGAGTTTTAAGACTTGTTTGGGTTGCAAGTACAGGTAAAATTACAGGTGACTAACATTTTTAATGGAATAAATGGCAGACATGCGTGAGAATCCTGATTCCTGACATATTAGGGATCTCATTAAGTATTCAAATGGAGCGGATACAATTCATAAGTGCTTGAATGAAGCCAAGCATGTACAATTTCTAATCCTTTTGTCAGAAACAAAGACTTGTGCCTCGGTAATCAAACTCAAGATACATCTGTCGGTTTAAGTTATGTTTCTTTTGATGTGAAAAGGAAGCAATTTATGAATTCAAAAGACTTCATGACAATAATTAGTCCTGTAGTCTATGTTTATTATGGGTATCCTTTGGGGAGAATTCCTTTTTCAATGCATGTTACATTAGCTTGACTATGTTCCGAGGGGGTTGGGGGACGTACTAGAAGTGTTACAGTAACCTATAAAGACCACACACACACCTAAAACTGACTGTGCCGCCGAGCTTGATCTAGCCAGAGACAAAAGATTGTTTCAAATATAAAAGACCCTGGCTGTGTTCCATTGGGTAAATGTATTTTGTGTGTTTACACATAATTCCCCTTCCCCTAACCAAATCAGTCTTGTATATAATATATCCAAAAGTATGTTGACTGAAAGACGTCAAGGACATTTGCTGTTTTTTAATTTTTACAAAGCTGGACCTTTTGATGAAAAGGTCTTTGGTGTCAGGTTGTGTGTGGAGTGGTGACCCAAATGCAGGACAGAGAGCAGGGAGGCAGGCAGTGGTGTACAGGGGTTTA
>JAOEHI010000420.1:0-13775 GCA_025447815.1 Percopsis transmontana
AAGGTTTATCATTCACTCCTCAAAACAGTTAGTAATTACAATAATCAAAGTTGTCATTCACACTTCAAGTTATTCATCAGTAAATAATTGCTGCAAAGTTCCTTATGTCAGTTATGATGCCAAAGTAGAAGTCAGAATGATCCTTTGGGAGGGGTTGAGCAAGCAGAGGAAACTCCCTGTGGAAATTTATAACCAACTGTATCATCATATGTGCTTGTGGCTGGTCTCACACGATCCTGCAGGTGAAGAAGCTAGATGTAGCGGTCCTGGGCTGGCATAGATACACGTGGTCTGTGGTTGTGTGGCCGCTTGTACGAATATCTAAAATCTCTTGAACAACATTGGAGGCAGCTTCCGTCGGGTAAAATTAACATTTATTACTCTGGCAACAACTCTAGTGGACATTCCTGCAGTCAGCACGATGCCTCAATGATTAAGGCATCTGCGTTTGTTGTACTGTACAACAAAATGCCCATTTCAGAGTGGCCTTCTGTTATTCCCATCACAAAGGAACACCTGTGACGTGATTATGCTGTTTAGACAACTTGGTATGCCATACCTGGCCAATAGATATATTATCTTGTTAAAAAAGAAATGTTCACTAACAGTGATGTAAACAAATAAGCTATTTGTGCTCTTACAAAAGATCTTGGATCTTTTTATTCCAACTTGTGAAAAATGGGAGTAAAAATGAACGTGTTGCGTTTGTTCAGTGTAGATGGTCTGTGCGAAATTTGGCCCACAGTCTACATAGTGTTTGAAGACATGCTAAAAATTTACTGTACTATCACATGCTAGATGATTCATTTGAGGTTTCATAATCGGTAATAACCGTTGTCATTAGGGTCATGTTTTGTTAGTATCTGGGTGGTGTCTTTGTGAGAATGTAAAAAAAAAAAAAGAAGTTCCTGGGAATGTACAGGGAACAGTACTACATTGAGCTGCAATTTACAACATACTTGGAATAGTAATAACTAACAATGTGACTTACATTTGTCAACAGCTGAACCGGTTAAATACAAGTTATTGCAAAAGAGAAGTTCTAAGTTTTGTAGAATTCTCAACCCCAGCTTTGTCTAACAACAATATTAAGAAACTGCTGACTGCTGGAGGTCATCAGCGAAAAAACTTTTAATGGAATGGATTTAACTTAATAATTAGTAGTTATTATTGTATTTTAGGTTTTCTTGTATTTTATATTATTGCCATTAACTACTAACCATTACTCAAGTTTTTCGATTCCTTTTTAACATGACTATGGAAACATAATGAAATATAGGGAACCACCATATACGCATGTCTCCCCCCCCCCTCTCTCTTTCTCTCTCTCTCCCCCAGTCTTTGTCAGGTCCCCCCTCCTTCTCCGTCTCTCCCTTGGCAACAGAGCACTCAGCCAGTCAAAGATGTCTGCCCACGCATGTACAAAAAATAAAGAGAACATAGCTTTTTCCGGCATAACCCAGTGTTTCTGCATCCCTCAATTAGGCATAGATTTTCTTGTGTTTCTTTCCATATAGCCCAATTGTACATGGCAGTTTCAGATATGAGTCAAGTAGATTCTGGGAGTTCTAGCTGCCATTTGGCTTGCAAAATGGTTCTCTTAATTGAAACCTAAAATATACTTATATATTTTATATAAATATTTGTGGAGAGTGTGTTCCTACAAACTATACTACTGTGGGTCTGATAAAGCAACAAAAAGAGCTTTTGGCTTTATTATGGCCACTACAAAGCAAATCAATTTCTTATATAATAATGATGCTTATGATGGCACACATTTATAGTAGTAGTAGTTATCTAGAAATAAAGATTTTAACATTTGTCCATCCTTACTCTGAAAATTACTTTTACTAGGCTACACCTTTTCCAAACATTAGGCCTACACATGTAAGCAACCGTTTATAACTCTGCAACACGTGGATAGGCTAGCCCGTGTTTACTTGTCCCACAGTATCTGTCCTTTCATCCAATCAATCCCTTGATTGGATAAATTAGTTATTGTGTTTGACTTCCTTATATTTTTACGTGTGTGTGTGTGTGTGTATGTATATCTATCTATCTATCTATCTATATATATATATCATTTTTTCCCCTCTTTTTCTCTTCATTCAAAGTAACTTTTGGTCGATTCCCCAAGCGTGTGAATGGAAGTGTGAAACCTGAGTAAAGATGGCCGACAGAGGCTGATGTCAGGTTGCACTGTTGCTATAGTAGTGAGCGGTGAAATTTCATACTGCTCCAACAACACCCAGCATTAGTTTGTTAAGACAGTAGCTCAGATGGTGGAATAATACGCAAAATGACATTGAGCATAGAAAAAAATGGGAATTCTAGCATAATGGGATAATGGAAATTATATGACATGATATCATATTTTCTGTAGGCTAGCTACTTCACATGACATGACTGAAAAGCACAAACCTGGGTCAAATGTACTTCATAAAACTGCTTAATTCCTTGTCATAGCACTAAACCAGTTGACCCTTCCATCGACGTGATGGCTGATCCAGACGAGTCAGAGTCAGAGATAGAGCCAATGGCTCGCACCTCTGCGGCCCAAACCCTGGGAACAAGGCGCTTTTCAACTGACAACTGCCATCTGAGCCCAGAAGAGATAGATGGCCTCATGACCAATGGCGGTGAGAAACAACCCAGTGTCCTCCAAAATGCAGAGCCCAGAGATGGGGATGCAAGAGACTTGAATTGACTTCTAGTTCAAGTGACTTGACTTTGTGACAATTATACAACATGTGTCCCACTAGGGTTTGGCAATGTATGTTTTGTAGTGTGATGTTTAAAAAAAAAAAACATATTGAAGTTGATAGTAGATTTGATCCTATTAGATATTGCTGAGACTGAGCCACACCTCTTTTCCGCCCCAGCTGTATTGGAATTAACTTGGTGAGAAATCTCTCTCATCTGAATTGCAGAAGGCCGTCCCTTCTTGGTAGTGCATAATCTTGCGGATGTCAGGGAGATAGGAGTGCCTTTCCTACTGCCCAATACCCCTGTCACCTGCAGAGTGGAAAGCACAGAGCGATACACGACTCGCTCTAAGGTATGCTGTGTATTCCTGCTCCAATGCTGTTTGGGGTGTGTCGGCTCCTTGCGGGGCTTTGAAGGTGATGTCATGTTTTGGAGCCATATTTACTGGAATATAGTGCGGCTTCAACGCCATGCTGAGAGTGCAGAATCAAATACTACTTATTCTTAAATTGCACAAAGTTATACTGCAAGAAATACACTTGCTCCAAATACACTTTGGAAAATTATATCAAGTATTATTTAAACTCTGACTGTAAAGCTTCCTTCCTTCAATATGAGTGATAATTCATTATTTGGTCGCTGTATTAAATTATTACTTTTATTTTTTTTCCAACCTCCAGCTTGTCTTTTCAAAACGATTTAGGAACAGTTTGTACATCTGTGTCTTTATACTTTATAATCTCTGCCAGGTGCGCGTGTGCACGTTGTACACTGTGCGTCTAACACACGGCCAGTTCCACTGGACTATCAAGAGGAAATACAAGCGCTTCCAGGAGCTTCATCGAGACCTCTATAAGCACAGAATGATGCTCCACTTTCTGCCTCTTGGAAGGTTAGTGCACCAATCAAGCTCACTCTCTGTGGCGGAACATTTGTTTTTTTTTCCATTGTAGGGTTGTGGCTGAAGCGAAAGCAATGGCTTGATGGGATTTGTCATTTAACTCGGCAGCGTGATTTGAAAATAGTCAAATTCCTCTGATAGGTTTTCAAAGGAGAGACAGCAGCTGAGGGCTATGTCTGAGGAAATGCCTGTCCTGAACAGCACCGAGGCAAACAGACGGACCTCCAGCAAACCGGTATTAAACTGACCAACTGGGAAAATACAGTGGATTTTAATTTAATTTTTTAAAGATTTATGTTGCAACTCATGAGCCTGATATCATGGCCGGCAGATAAAAATAAAAATATAACTATAAAAAATAGTCTGCCTATATCCTGCCTATTTCCTACTGTATCGTGTTTCTATACAGTAGTGCAAATGACAAATTACAATGTAAAAATAAAAGTACATGTAGTGGTTACATTGAAATTAATGCATTTAGTAAAATAGTCGCCCATCTCAGTTGAGAAAAACATCCTTGTTCATTTAATTTATGCACTTGCATTTAGATGACCTCCAAGGAGGGGAATCTGTAACAAGAGACCTCATTCAACAAACCTTTATCTTATTTTTAACTTTCATGACATATTGCTTCTATTGTGTGCCTGGAAATATAGTAGGATGACACAGAAGAACAGTGTTTAACTTAGATGCTCTCACCATTGCAGAAGTACCTTGAGGAATATCTAAATGGATTGTTGGAGAACACCTTCTGTAGGAATGCCCACAGCATGGTAAAAGAAACACACACACAAACAATACACACCTCTATTCTTATGTATGCTTATATAACATTGTCTGTTGTCTTTCTTTCAGCTCGAATTCCTTGATGTCAGTGCTCTCTCATTCATCACTGACCTTGGACCCAAAGGCCTGTAAGCAAACTAGTGTAAAGAGAATACAAAAGTGACAGTGGTAATGATGAATGAAGTAAGTTGAGATGGCATTTCTCTCTCAGGGAGGGGCCCATATTCAAAAGGTCAGGGGGTCACCGTGTCCAAGGCCTGAACTGCATTGGCCACCATCAGGTGTGCTTCCGCTGGTCACGGCGCTGGCTGGTGGTGAAGGACTCCTTCCTGCTCTACATGAACGGAGACCACAGCATGGTCTCCTTCGTTCTGCTTTTTGACCCGGAGTTCAAAGTTAAAGTTGGCAGCGCCTACACCGACACAAAGTATGGCGTCTGCTTTGAGAACTTTGCTCGGTACGTCGGTGACACATCCAATAATGATCCGGTAGAAGGGAAATAACACACGCCCTTCATGCCAGACTCCATAGATATAATGAGCTAGATGCCTCATTGGCCAATGGCACCACTGTAGCTTGTGTGAACCGCAAATAATGTTACCATTTTGGAGGGTTGAAGATGACGCATGCATACAGTATATCTAAGTATATCTACGTATTAAGAAAACAAGAGTTTCCCTGGTTCTAAGACTATGGCTGTCATAAGGGCGGCGAGGACAGTGTCAACATATACAAAACTGTGTTGTGTGTAATGTGTCCCAACAGCTGCGTCAAATTTCAGAACACAAGCACCGACACTTCTGACTTACAGTATGGCATGAAGCCATTGTGACGCAATCTTCTTGTTTGGTGTCGTTTTGTTTCATTAGGAGTTTGATCATCAAGTGCAACAGCTATCGACAGGCTCACTGGTGGAGCCACGAAATCAATCAGATAGCTGGGGCCTGTGATTTCCTCAAAGTACAGCGCTTCGAGGGCTTCGCCCCGCCCCGGAAGGACACGCTCACTAAATGGTCAGATTTGTCACCTGCCTGAAATTTGCAACGTCCTTTTTTAGTGCGCTTTGCCTCGCTTGTTTTAAATCCTTTGATCATCGCCTGTCGTAAGGTATGTGAACGGCAGCGGCTACTTTGCGGACCTGGCTGATGCATTGGAGCAAGCGAAGGAGGAGATCTTCATCACAGACTGGTGGTGAGAGTCAGAAAGATCTGCATTTGTCCTGTACAGGAGGTCGGGATCTAAGATGTTTCAGCTGCGTATGGAGCGTGTTCATAAGTGGAGTGTGTTATTGGTTCCCCTCAGGCTCAGCCCGGAAGTGTTTCTGAAGAGGCCAGCCACTGACACATACTGGCGCCTGGACGAGATCCTCAAACGCAAAGCTGTACAGTTTTCTCTTTCACTGTCAATTCACATTTCCCAAAATAGGATTCCTGCAAACCTGTAAATAATGTAGATAACATAAGTAAGTTATTTACGTTGCTGTCCTTCTCTGTGTGGTATCCGTAGGAACAAGGTGTCAAGGTGTGCGTGCTGCTCTATAAGGAGGTAGAGATGGCGCTGGGCATCAACAGTGACCACAGCAAGAGGACTCTCATGAACATGCATGCCAACATCAAGGTTTACCCTCTCTTTGCCATCTACACATTTAGAGGTACACTCCCTGATAGTGCTCGCAGGAACCCCAAATTATGGCCCCAGCTCAATGTTTATGTTTGGAAAACAGACATGCATGAAAGTGCGTAGGGGGTGGGGAAGAGGAGGACGTGAGGCTAGGAGGGTTGTAGGGGGAGGAGTAGAGAGGAGGGCCCGCCACCGCCAACAACAAGGGTAACTCCAGACACAAATTATGGAGTGTGCCTTTAATACTACACCACAGGGTGAATAGCGCTCCTTAGCGAGCCTTTCCATCGCCTTCACCTTAATCTCACGTCCCCACGTCCATGCCGTAACCTCAGGTGATGCGCCATCCCGACCACGTGTCCTCTGTGGTGTTTCTGTGGGCCCACCATGAGAAGATGGTGGCCATTGACCAGTCAGTAGCTTTTGTGGGAGGTATTGACCTGGCTTTTGGGCGGTGGGACGACAGCCAGTACCGCCTGACCGACCTGGGCTCAGCGGAGGTGGCTGGCCGCGTTGTGGAGGCGAAGCCGAAGGACGCCGCAGAGGTAACGGCTGTTTACTTTTCAGATAGTCTCACCGTTGTCCGGTTCATGAATGTCCCACGGCATCGTACAAGAAGACTTTACCTTTTTGGTGGAAAAAGGTTTTCTTATAGTGATGTGAAGCATGGATTAAGTAAAAAAAAGAGAGAAAGACAACAATAGAAAGGCTGTTATGAATTATGTTTATAACTTAAACAGTGGCAAGGTACTGTAGCATTTGTTTTGGTTTGTTGGCAAACAAATATGCGTATTATATTGTGGTCTTTAAGGCGGGAGGTGTTATCTGTTATGGGTATATTTTTGTCTGTTTGTTTTCACTCTTTAAGCCCACTGCTGAACGTCTTAGGTAGCTTTACCGGCCTTAGTTTATATACTTTACAGTAACCTATTATGTAATTAACTGCGTAGTGCGTAAGGTCTGTTATCACAGTTTTGTAAGCATTTTGAAACCATCTGTTTTGGGCAGGGTATTTCTGTATGTAATATATACTTGCATAATACCGGAGCAAAATTACTGTTTTGCCTCTGAATGCCATGAAGTCCCTTGGTTTTAAGGAGCTACATATGCATAGAACACACCCATAGAGATATGTTTTTGAGTGTAAAGGGTTTTTGCTCATCAGTATCCCCTGGTGGCCACAAATTATACTACCACATGAGGAGTGAACTACATTACAATTTTTCAGACTCAAACAGATGTTTTTGTTAACCAGAATAATGGCTCGGCTGAGGGTCCAAAGCCATCGGAGGCCGTGCAGGAAGTGCAGCAGGATCTCAAGGGCAACACTAAACTGTGGCTTGGCAAGGATTACAGCAACTTTATCAGGAAAGACTGGACCCAGCTGAACCGACCATTTGAAGGTACACTAAACAGCACACTAGCTTTGATTACTAATTAATCCGCCTGCACGTACACTCACGGACAAAGCGTCTTTCTTTCAGATAACATTGACCGTACACAAGTACCTCGCATGCCCTGGCGCGACCTATCTGCTGTTATTCATGGCAAAGCTGCCCGGGACATCGCCCGTCACTTCATCCAGCGGTGGAACTTTACCAAGGTCAGGCTTCAAACAGAAGACAATCTTGGCATGACTCAGCAGAATGTCAACAAAGTAAAAGTATCTGATGTTTAGTATTTCCTTTGTATCGTCTGCTCCAGATCTTCAAGAACAAGTACAAGGACAAGTTTTACCCTTGCCTCCTTCCCAAGTCTCACAGTACTGCTCAGATGTTACCAATTACCGTCCCTGGGTCCAGCAAAGCAAAAGTACAGGTAGTTCTCAAATGACTACTACTACTGACACATACACACTTACTATGGACTGATAAGTCATGCTAGGTTCCGCGCAAACATGTCATCAGGTTTCCTCATATCATTTTTTCAGGTGCTGCGCTCCGTCGACCGCTGGTCAACCGGAACCTGTGAGAACTCCATCCTTAATGCCTACATCCACACCATTGAGACCAGCGAGCACTATATCTACATAGAGGTACAGTAAGGCATAGTGCATTGTAACAATGTTGTATAAGCAATCTAAACAAAATCCCAGTGTCACATTATCATCAGTAGAGAGTGGATCTAATAATAATAATTATAATAGTTCTAGAATAAACAAAAACAAATAATAATATTAATTAATAATAAAATATAACGGATCGAGGTCAAAAGAAAAGAGAGACCTGTGTCTCTGTTGTTACCTTTCTGTGTCCCAGCTCCCAGCTCACACTGAGTCACCATCTGCCTCCCTCCCCAGAACCAGTTCTTCATCAGCTGTGCTGATGGGAAGAACGTGCACAACACCATTGGTGATGCAATTGTGAAGAGAATCCTACGTGCCCACAGGTGCGTGGTCACTATAACAACTCCCTCTGTCGGTGTGCATAATCGGTTTGGGGCTGCAATGAAGTGTGTTTCAGTGCTTTATTTGTTTGTGCATTGTGCATCAACTGCATTTGTCAGTTGAATAATTAGGAAATGCAGTTTGTATCTAGAAATAAAGTACAGTTTACTTCTACACACTATAGTTATTAGTTATTAGGCAATTCCAACCTTTACTTAATAGTATCCTAAACTAGATTGACAGGTACAGTATATGGTAGTATGTATGTTTAAGCCCCTGAGACTACTAGTCTAGCACATTAGAAACCCTGCAAGATGGTGTTCAAAATTTGATTGGATATTATTAAGCTGTGTTTAAAATATCAAACACTATGATCTTTAAATGTATTGATTAGTTCTTTAATATTAATTCACTCGTTAATAATGAATGCAAATGCATGTGGGCTTGTTTCAGCGAACAGACGAAATACAGAGTGTTTGTGGTTGTGCCTCTACTGCCTGGATTCGAGGGAGACATTAGTGCAGGAGGTGGAAATGCTATTCAGGCTATTCTGCACTTCACTTACAGGTCAGTAAATTGTCCTTCGATCACTCATCATCACTCTACAGACAACATATCCTACAGACAAACACTATCAATTACGGCAACCATTGGCACACTTACCTCTGCTGGCTCAGTCCAGAATAAGATGATAAATCTGCCTCACAGATCTGTTTCCAGTGATGAGTAGCCCAACTTGATTTTGTAGCTCATGTTTTACCATTTATATTGCTATAGAATGATTTACAGCACAACTTGAGGTTATTTTTAAACACAGAATTCTTTTTAGCAGCTGTAACTCAGTGGGAAAGGAGGAAAATTAGCACAGTGTTTTAAACACAAACAATCTGTGTCCGTCCAGGGAAATTCCAAAGCCTGGTGTGGACACATACAAACATGATTACCATCCACTTTAGTAGCCTATATACTCTGTGCTAATATCGTTGCATGTATTATATATTTAATGGGGCAGGATAGGCAAGTGGTTAGGGTCAGCCCCCCCAACATCCCTTGCCCACATGTAACCATCCTTGTGCAAGATGCCTAATCCCTATCTGCTCCTTAGCCTGATACTTGTTATTCTAATCTCTTCGAGTCAATTTGAATCAAAGAAACTGCGTAAGGACCAAATTGTGATTTAAACTTAATGGCCTTTTAAAGGTCCCATATTCAAGTTTTCCAGTTGTGTGGTTAGTTATGTCATGTCAATGGCCCTGAAAGGGCTGTACTCATGTTTAAGACCTTTTTAATACCTGTCTGAAAGAAATAATGGTATAGCAAGCTAGTAAGATTTGTCCCCAGCTGTGACATAATTTCCAATAATCTCTGACCTATCCTGATACTTTCAGTCAGATAGCCCATCAGGTTAGGCCATGTTGAAAAAGTAAGTAAGTAAAATAAGTGTGTCTACAATGATGTTGGGAAATGGAAAATTGGATTGAAATTGGGCCTTTAATGTCTTATAGGACAATGTGCCGAGGAGAGCACTCCATCTTGTCAAGGCTGAGGGAAGGTTAGTCTGCCGTTGTCTGTCTCATTTTCAGCTCACAAATCTACTATCTATTTCAAGATATGGGCTGTTTCATCTCTAACATTTCTCTTTCTCTGTCCTCTTGTGTTGCACCTTTTAACTGAAGCTACTGTTACTAGGTATCTGTCCATCTGGTCTATTTATGTTTGGTAGCTCTTTCACATTCATTTTACATACATCCACATGATAGATGCCCACATTTTTGTTCATTTGGCTGTTTGCAATTTTGAATAACGTACTTCCGGCTTACCTTAGTTGAGGACCGCTGGAGTGAGTACATCACCCTGTGCGGCCTGAGAACACATTCCCAGCTCTCCCAGTCACTCGTCACAGAGCTCATCTATGTTCACAGCAAGACTCTCATTGCCGACGATCGTCGATACATCATCGGTGAGTCACCGATGGTGCAAACCTGCGCCAAGACAGGGCATTGCATTAGCTTTGAGTCATCACTGAACTCATTCATAAAATAGCTAATTAATAATCGTCTGTAAGTCTCACTATTAAACCAGTGGCATAAGCATGCTTGACAAGAGGGTCGATTTATGTTAAAATGTAATTATGATAATAGATTTTGGAGTGTTTAAAAAGTTGTGTGAGTGCTGAATAGAATCAATCCAGTACTTGCATTCAGCAGCAACAGTAAGGGAATTGTCAGTATTAGTAGTGTTATTAGCTACAGTAGCTATAGCTAGCTCATATAGAAGCTTGCTAAGTACAGTAGTAGTAGAAGTAGCAAAAGCTAAGAAGACAATGGTGCCTCAGTAAATCCACACAAAAACCGTGCTGGTATTTACCTCACGACTCAATACGCCCTCTAGTGGAGGCGAAGGTGCTCATTTGCAGATGAATTATGTACAGTATGTGTACAAGAACGATTGTCTTAAGAGGGCATTGGATTGGAGGGCCCAAAGTTCCATCTACTGCCATGTTGTATTCCAGGCTCGGCCAACATCAATGACCGCAGCATGTTGGGCAGCAGGGACAGTGAACTGGCGGTGTTTGTGGAGGATCAAGAGAGGGTTCTGTCCACAATGGGGGGAGAGGAGTACCAGGCGGGACCCGTCACACTTGCCCTGCGCAAAGAGTGTTTCAGGTCAGGCCCGTTTACCACTGGAGCAGTGTTAGTGCTGTGCAGCCTATGATACTCGCTGCAGTATGTGTCATCATTGCCATCCAAACAGTACCATATCCTTTACCTTTTACAATTGATGTGCAAATTTTGCGAGTGGGTTTTCTGTGAGCTTTATCAGATACGTGGAGAAAGGACAAAGACAGATTATTTTCAATGGAAATGATTTCAGGGACCATTTTTTTAGGCAAAAATTTACCATTTGATTTAAATTTTTTCTTGGTAGTGAAAGTATACAGTACCTTTTGTAGTCTGACTAGACAGAATTTAGTTTAGACTTTCACCCAGAAAATAATGTAGTTCTGTGCATTCGTCTATTGTTTGAATAGACTTTTTTTCTTCCTACCAGGGTTCTTGTAGGAGCTAAGGTAGACCCCAGCATCAATGTTGATGATCCAATCTCTGATGAGTTCTTCTTCCTGGTCTGGAATGCATCTGCTAAATTAAACGCCTCAATTTATGATAAGGTATATATGAATGACTGCAATGGTTGACTGACGGTGACCCCATGAGGTTTATTGCTCATACACACTCTAGTTATGAACTGCTATCTTTTTGATGAACCATGCCAACAATGGCAAGATAAAACCTTTGGGGGAAAAGGTATATGTACTTTTAACTGAACATAATACTACTAGATTAAAATAAAATATAATAAAAATAATTAGAAAAAAATAATTGGTCCTTTTACTGTTATTATTAACCGTTATATTATTATGTGGTAAATTCACAAAATGTTAAAATACAAACTGATGGTGAAATACAAGTAGAAAGTATCGTAAATGCGCTTGACAAATAAGCAGATACTTTACATATGCTGCACATGTGTGGTCCTGACCCCCACTTTGAAATAACCCACTGAATCATACCACTTGGATCTTATCAGTCTCCCTCTATACTGTACGTTGCTCTTTGTGGTCTGGTCTAAGCTGTGATCCTAATACAGGTCTTCAACTGCCTGCCGTGTAATGGCGTCCACAGCATGCGAGCGCTGAAAGAGCACTCTTGCAAGGAGCGCCTGTGTGACCTGGACCCCTACCAGGCCAAACAAGAACTGCAGGCCATCCGGGGGCTGCTGGTCCACTTCCCACTTCATTTCCTGTGTGAAGAGAACCTACTGCCCCCACTGGGCAGCAAAGAAGGCATGGCCCCTGTTGGCCTGTGGACGTAACAGCACAAGGTCAGCCGCAGAGGCGAAGATCAGACTATATGTTGCTAACAACTGAATAATCAGGCCTGGTGACCATTTAATTACCACTGCAATAATCACTGAATGCTCAGCAAAATTTGGAACATAGGAAAGGGTTCTGGAACCAGGCTAGTACATTAATGCACATAAATAAAAAAATTAAAAAATACCTTTTGCTTTAAAATAGCAGTAGCTGGATTTAACTATTTTCTCCAATTCTTTAGGAAGTTCAAGTTCCCTTAAACATTGCCCAGTGTTACTTTATCATCTTATTGTCTTTTGGACTCTTATTGATCACGTCTAGGATTCTTTTTTCTTCTTCAAAATTTCTTGGAATTGAAGCTATTTATTTTCCATTGTATCCCAATCAGACACCATAAAATAAATTGCCCTATAGCACGAGACTCCCACAGTAGAAGCATATGTAGAGTTAGATTATGTCTTCCTGCATTACAAGGAAGTCTCTGCATGTCTGCTATCAGTGAGAAGTGAAAAACATTCCATGTTTTCCTGTGTGGCCCTGCGGAACATTTCTCTTTATACTTCTATCTATCTTGGGAAGGCGAGGCGGCTGATGTTGATTTAAATAATTATGATCTTCACTACAGTGTGTTTGGGAAAAAATGTTTTACATCCCTCTTCTTATCCGAACCTTTCAACAATAAGCTTTCAAAGATCTTGTGTTATTTACTTATTGCCCGTGCTTGTATTTACACACTTGCATGGACTATGTAACAAGGAAACCTTTGTTGCAGCAAGCTTGCTTAGTGCATGCTTAGGAATTTGATTTCCTTAATCGTAGCACAATTTCAGCCCCCAGTTAAAATGGATCTGACGATTTATGGTGCCAAGATGTTTGAACTCTGCATCTTTGATACATTGGTCAGGAATTTGCAGTCTTTTGTTTTTGTTTGAGATAAAACATGCAAATGAGAAATTAACTTTTACAAACTTACATTTGTAATATGATAGTTGATATATCATAGTATATGTTTGGTCAGTTATATTGACGACAATAATATAGACTAACAACACAACTAACCAGAATATTCTGTATGAATATTGTACTGTATATTTTTCTATTTTCTGTTAGCTTGATGATAGGCTACCCTGAAAACAATCACTTAAGTGTCCATTTTATAATTACATAATCATTTGTTATAACACTAGATTACCATTGTTATGACCATTTGTGTATTATGGCTGTATTATGGCTGTATTAACTGATGTAACTTGTACCTAACCTCTAGGTCTGATAATGACCCAAAACATACATACAATCAGTGTGTGAGCAGAAAATTGAAAGGCGGTATTTGAAGTCAAGCATCTCAGATGATTAAGGAACATGGTGTGAATTTATTGCAGCGAGGTTCTTGGGTGGGTGGATTCTCTCTCTCTCTCTCTCTCTCTCTCTCTCTTCTCTCTCTTCTCTCTCTCTCTCTCTCTCTCTCTCTCTCTCTCTCTCTCTCTCTCTCTCTCTCTCTC
>JAOEHI010000421.1:0-10000 GCA_025447815.1 Percopsis transmontana
GGGTGCACCCGCGTGTAATGATATCTAGTGTACGCTGTACAGTAGATATCATTACACGCGGGTGCAGTAGGCCTGCACACACACACAGGTAGGTAGGCCTGCACACACACAGGTAGGTAGGCCTGCACACACACACAGGTGGGTAGGCCTGCACACACACACAGGTGGGTAGGCCTGCACACACACACAGATAGGTAGGCCTGCACACACACAAACGGGTAGGTAGGCCTACACACACACACACGGGTAGGTAGGCCTGCACACACACACGGGTAGGTAGCCCTGCACACACAGGTAGGTAGGCCTACACCCCCACACTATACAGTATATCGACCTACTACTACCTACCTACCTAGTACTACTACTACTAAACTACTACATCTCACAGTACCATGTGCCTGCTGTAGTAGCAGTACACAGAAGTACTGGTCTAGATTTCAACTAGCTAGGTTTAGCTAGTTATTAGCTGGTTTGGAAGCTAGCTGGTTTGGAAGCTAGCTGGTTTGGTCCCTCTACCGCCTGATGTGTTACATTTATGTAAACGTGTGTTTACGTTTCCTATGTCACAACATTCTTCCTCCTCCTCCTCCTCCTCCTCCTCCTCCTCCTCCTCCTCAGGTGAGAAGCCGTTCAGCTGTCACTGGGACGGCTGCGACAAGAAGTTCGCCCGCTCCGACGAGCTGTCGCGGCACCGGCGGACTCACACCGGCGAGAAGAAGTTTGCGTGCGGCGTGTGCGAGCGCCGCTTCATGCGCAGCGACCACCTGACCAAGCACGCCCGCCGCCACGCTACCGCCAAGCGCACGTCGCCGTGGCCCACCGCCGAGAACCACGACCTCACCAAGATGGCCGCTGCCAAGGGCCAGTGCCGAGGCTTGCCGCTATCCGTCGGCGCCCTGGTGCCCTCCCAGAACTAACTCAGACGGTCGCCACGGCGCCCCCCTCAGGACCTGGGTGGGAAATGACAGCAGCCGGTAGCTCTGGGCAACCATTCCCGCTGTGATGGTGGGACGGTTAAAGAGACACTCCTCGATTTGCTCTTTTGGATTTGCCCTTGTGGTTACAACTGGCGTTGCGGAAACGTTAAATTGAGACTCGAGACGGCGCATGCCCCGCCCACACCTGAGTGCTGGGTGGCTCGCACTCCTCCCTACTCCTCCCCCTACAACCTACTCTTATAGGCTCACGCGGTTCCCTACTCCCGCCTCCCACCTCTTTAGTGCAGTGCTGATTCAAACCATACACAGTGTGTGTGTGTGGGGGTGGGTGTGTGTGTGTGTGTGTGTGTGTGCGTGCGCGTGTGTGTGTGTGTGTGTGTGCGTGCGCGTGTGTGTTTGTGTGTGGGGGGGGGGTTCTGGCAGCGCTACAACGCAATCGAGTAGTGTACCTTTAAAACTGGACGTTTATTTTGGTGTGGACTCTGCGCTTATTTCCCGCCCTTCTCAGGACAATATCTTAACCAATCACACCCACACAACACTCCACGGAGGAGAGACCAGGAGATGGCTGCTATTGGTTCACGGACAAACAGACGAAACAAACAAACCTGACGTTGCACTGGATTATTTTCTATCATGCCCTGTTTGTACTTTCTACATGTAATCATGTTTACTTCATGTGTATATGTAATGTTTAGCAAATGTATGCACTTGTTTATTTGCCAAAGCCTCTGTATCGTGCTTTTATTAGCGTACTTCTGTTGGGTCTGTCGTTGTAAATAATGTAAAATATATTGATATCTATATGAATGTTATGTGTATTCAAATCTGCATTTATTGACAGTACGAGTTATGTTATTGATATTTTTTTTTTATATTAGTGGACAGTATTCTTCACTGTGATACTACCTACTATCTTGCTTTATACATTATTATTATTTAATAAACATTTGTTGAAAGTGCTGTGTTGATAGCTTGATATATAGCGTATGGCTATAGCTAGCCAGTAAGAAAATACCTCGTAATAAAAGAAAGCAACCTATTCTTAAATAATGGCTTATATGAAAATAACCCCATTTCCGAACATTTGCCTGTAAGCAGCGGTAAAGAACAAGGGTTTTGTAATAAAAACGCACCACTGAAAGCAAAGTCGTCTTCTGGCTCGTCTCGTTTCCCGCTCGGCGTCTCAGCGCGCCGACCGGAGAAGGCCGTTACGCAACGCTGCTGTCCCGGCGACACCCTATGAGCGACACCCGGCAACACCGCCCCGCCAATCGGATTGCAGCGTCGGGCGGGGGGGCAGGCGGGCGGGCGGGGTGTGACCAATGGGAGCCAACGACGCTGGGAACGTGAGCAGAGCGCGTCACCGGCACTCGCCTTACTGACCGACATTCCGCGGCGCAGAGAGAGGGGAGGCCAAACAGCCCGGCGCCTCAGTGCGACAGCGCCATCTAGTGTCTGAAAACCTCCAGGTCGCTCATTAGACAAACAGCTGTTGAACAGTAGACGACTCGCATCTCAAACATCGGGGGGGGGGGAATCATTCCCGTCTAATTTTTGCCTGTAAACTTTACATGTGAACATACGTTTTCTCAATTGGTTAATGGCCCCGTTCATTCGTATTTTATACAAAATTAGGTTTATACTATGTTTTGTATATACCACGTGGTACTAAATATACAAATACATGTGCAAAACATAGTATATGTACAATGTTGTGTACAATACGAATGAGGCAATAACCATGAAGAAAAAACATTTACGTTCATATATTGTTCACGGTGTGTATACTACACAAATCTATATTTTTGTTTTATATAGAATGTGTGTGAAGCCTGGCTCTGCCTCTGCCTCTGACGATATCCGAGGATATCATATGAACTCTGCACGACAGCGGCTCCAACTCCAGCCACTAGATGGCGTGTCTGTTAAATCCCCACGAAGCTCTCTGGATATGTTGAGACAACGACAGCAAAGCGGAAACAGCTGGTCGAGTCGCCTTCCTTTCCTCAGCGCCTGGTTGTAAAACGTTTTAGAGGGAAAATGTTGATAATTTTCGTCTCTTAACTAATAAATTGTAAGGTACAGAACGTTCAGTTAATGGGCAACTCTTAGAAGCAGCACTATAATTCATACACTTATTAATTGTATGTTTTATCGAGGCGAACAAAGCGAGCGATATTTGCAACAGCTAGCTGTACTGTCTTATCCGAAAAGATTCATAAACCCTATCTATTTCAATCAAACGTACATTTCATTTCATAAATAAACGCTGTGTGTGGTTTGCATGCATGTTAAATAAGCTACTTCGCGCTAAATCTCCCCAGCAACGCCTTTTACGGCGGCGGGAAAACCGTCTTGGGGTTTAAACAAAGACACTAACTTACTATATCGCCCATGTAGCCTACAGCTATTGTAGTCATCCAAAATATAGGCGACAGTAAGACTATTACTAGTATCGGCTTGATCTGTGCGGAATGTGTTATGAAATGTTTACTGTTCAACTCGAATACATTCATTAGAACCCCCTTGATCTATTTACTAACCAATCGTTTCTATTTTTAACATGCCAACTTATCGATCCTTATGTGTGCGTTTTCACATAACAGTTTGTGTCAAGCTATACGAGTTGGAACGGCATTTCATTCCATTGCAAAGGACGTTGAACAATTACGGACGTGGTAAATTTCCACTGTTTCGTAAAGCCACACAAACAAAGCGTTTGAATTTCCCGCCATCTTGGCAGAGGCACGTGAGGACGGACAGTAACGTGATTGGCTTCGGGGAGAAAATGTAAATAGCCCACAATAACTCCTCTCCCATTGGTTGGCCGCTTTCTGCCGCCAAGATTTCAATAAAAAGGCGGAACAGCCAGTTCTGTGTTTATTGTCTCCCCTGGTTTCGCACTGCGTTTCTACAGCTTTATTTTATTTAGTATTTTTAACGCTCCACTCGTTTACTGTTAACTTATATTATATTTATTGTCTGTCTTTCGCTAATCTGACAAACATGTTTGCTGCACGCTCTCCCCTCTCCCAGAAGAACGGAAACGCCATCAGCACTTCGGTGGAAGAAATGTCTCTACAAGACAAAGAGAACACGGTAAGATGTCACACAATTGTATACAGGACCACAGAAAATCACTTTTGTGTTGCATATTTGTAAGATACTCGCCATGCGGTAATGGGAAAGACTGTTTGTTACATCACACACGGAAGCTATCTTTCGAGGCCGCGTGCGTGGGGTACAAACCCACAGAAACACTAGAATCCTCTTTAGTAAGCGACCTAAGACGTAAATACAACTGGATGCCATTCGTGAAGTCAACTAACGCTCTCTTATTTTCTATTTCAGCCACCAAGCCAGAATCCCACCCGCATCCTGGCATCGAAAACCGCGCGCAAAATCTTCAGCGACGACACCGAGGTAACTGGAGTTGTATAATCGATCACTATATCGGACATTGGCGACCTGTCGACAAACTGCAATCGGCGGCTTGGGCCTTCACTGCATTATTGGCTGTTTGTTTTTGTCTTAAAAACTCAGGCAAGTCAGCTCTGGCGCCAACGAGAACAATGCACTGTTCCCTATGATCAGTTGGCGCGTTATGATTAAATACACTATTACAGTCCAACGCCCAGTGTCAATTTCTTACGTCTTTCCTTTTCTGTGTAAAATGTTCCACAGGGAGTCAAGTTTGAGTTTAGTTTCACCGCTAACTATACTGTTATTATATATAAATAAATAAATAAACGTTATACACACAAACGTTCCCCCTGTCTAACAGATTTGATTTTTATTGTTCTCTCGTTTAGCCCCGGGCCTCCCTCAAGCAAACGGAGCCCCTCCTGAGGGACAACCCCAGGCGGTTCGTCATATTCCCCATCAAGTACCACGACATCTGGCAGATGTACAAGAAGGCGGAGGCCTCTTTCTGGACGGCTGAAGAGGTAAGCCGCCATGACCCGACCAGTGGTCTCTGACCGCACTGAGCCAGGCTCCCCGGGGACGGGCACGCACGCGTCCTCTGCGTTTGACCCGTGCCAAGGCACACCCAGTGCCCACGGGCCGGTTCGAGGGCCGGGCGCGTTAAGCCACGACTTCTTTAACCTAAACGACGAGCAGCATAACTGCCTATAAACGGCCAATAACTGTATGGTCCAAATGCTAATCCGCCCCCTCTAGCCTGCCCCGAGTAGATGGCTGGGACAAACGACCCCACCTACGCGTAGAACCGTTGACATGGCAACCTGGGCATTTGGCTCAGAGTAACGTGCCTACATCGATCTGTAGCTCGATGTCTCAGAGTTAATCTTTCTGTCTCCCAGGGAGATTAAAGACCACGGACTACATACGGGAGCATTTTTTGTTTGTTTGTGTGCAAGCGTTCCGCAACCCCCTCTGACGTGTGTAATGTGCCCGGTGGCCACTAGGTGGACCTGTCCAAAGACCTGCAGCACTGGGATACCCTGAAGGACGAGGAGCGGTACTTCATCTCCCACGTGTTGGCCTTCTTCGCCGCCAGCGACGGCATCGTCAACGAGAACCTGGTGAGGCCTGCTTCACGCCGTAACGACGCACAGTCAGATGTTGATTATTGTTGCGTCTCTCGATAAACGCGTCTCCTAAATATAAAAACATGGCCACGGTCTTGATGTTCTGGAAGCTTACAATTGAGTACTGACCAATATTGCATAAACCCATGATAGATGGGCACCTGCTCTCAAACGTCTTATAATTAATTTGCCGTTTATCTCCTCTCCCATCTCGCTGTTCTCTGTCCCGCCACCAGGTGGAGCGCTTCACGCAGGAAGTTCAGGTGACGGAAGCGCGGTGTTTCTATGGCTTCCAGATCGCCATGGAGAACATCCACTCGGAGATGTACAGTCTCCTGATTGACACCTACATCAAGGACTCCAAGGAGAGGTGAGCGTCTCGTCTTTAACAAACGCCGACGAGGTTGTTTAGTCGCAGTATAGATTCCGGCAGCAGCTGCCCTGGCGTGGATCTATTGTGCGTGTGCAGCCCAGAACACCTGTTGCACTCAAAGGGGCTTCACCTGCCCTCGTCTGGCAGGGAGGCTGTAGTGTTAAGCACCAGCCAGAGCTGCTTGTTCATCGACCTCTGCTTGCTCCACAAATATACGTGTTGTCTTTTCTCGGGGCGCACAATGTACACACCGACCTGGTCTTTAAGACCCTCGCCTGTCACTCAAGCGTCGTGCGTCTGCTCCACAGGGAGTACCTGTTCAACGCCATTGAGACGCTGCCCTGCGTCAAGAAGAAGGCCGACTGGGCCCTAAACTGGATCGGCAACAAGGCCGCAGAGTTCGGTGGGTCAAGTGGGCCATTTGGTTTCCTGCCATGGTGTCTGCTGGATGTTCCCCTGGCCCGGTACTGACGTAGCGGTGGTTCTGCTTTTTACAGGAGAGCGCGTTGTTGCGTTTGCTGCCGTGGAGGGGATCTTCTTCTCCGGGTCGTTCGCTGCCATCTTCTGGCTGAAGAAGCGAGGTCTGATGCCCGGCCTGACCTTCTCCAACGAGCTCATCAGCAGAGACGAGGTGAGCACGGCGTCCCAGATGTTTCTGTTGTGCGTGCGGGTCTGTCTTGCATGTTGTGGGTCAGTTCTGCTGCCCATGTGTACACACACAGTGTTGAATGCCCTCTGTAGTAAAGTGGCGGTTCTCTGGTTCCTTTCAGGGTCTGCACTGCGACTTCGCTTGCCTCATGTTTAAGCACCTGGTGAACAAGCCCTCCGCCCAGACGGTCACCAGGCTCATCATGAACGCCGTGGAGATTGAGCAGGTGGGTTAATTAGGCTTTATTAGGCTTAGCGGAGGGCAGACGGTACTGACGTGCTTTGAAATGGCTTCCCATTGAGAAGCGGCGCCCTCTGGTGGTCAAAACTGAGACGCTAAGTATTCCCCTTCAGTGTCTTGTTGTTGCCGTAGCGCTGACGCGTCCCTCTCCCTCGTGTCCACGCAGGAGTTCCTGACCAAGGCTCTGCCCGTCAAGCTGATTGGCATGAACTGTGACCTGATGAAGCAGTACATTGAGTTCGTGGCCGACCGACTGATGCTGGAACTGGGCTTCAGCAAGGTAACCACCTGTGTGGCGGCGGGCATGTGCACGTGGCGGGCATGTGCACGTGGCGGGCAGGCGGTGATGAGACGCGCAGGGGTACGGACCTCAGCCAGTGATGGGGGCTGAGTGTTGGCACAGAGCCCTGCCCGGTGGGCGCGTGGTCTGCCGGGCAGGGAGGTGCCAGCACGACACAGACGCCGACCTGAGCCTGCCTTGCTCCATTGCACCTCTAGTGGTCTGGTGGTGCCACGACACCCTCGACGAGGCACCGGATATTTACAGCCGATGCTAACTTGTGCACTGCACAGCACACCTGTTGGCACACACTGCAGTCCTCACAAATGGTTGCTAGCAGCCTAAAACGCTAGCTAAGAGCCTCTACCTTCTAAGAGGTATCCTCCCCTGAGGTCGCAGGGTATATTTACAGATTGCAATGTTTCTCCAAAAACATTGTAGCATTTTATTATTGTATTTGTTTTGAAACTTAAGTTTTTAGCTTGTGATCCAGGTTGGGGAAACGGCGGGTCTTCTGGCATTAACCCTGGTTCTGTGTGGTTCCCCGTAGATCTTCCGGGTGGAGAACCCCTTCGACTTCATGGAGAACATCTCTCTGGAGGGGAAGACCAACTTCTTTGAGAAGAGGGTCGGGGAGTACCAGAGGATGGGCGTGATGTCGGGGACTACGGACAACACCTTCAGGCTGGACGCCGACTTCTGAGGACCCTGGGACTGGTGGGGGTGTTGAAACTACACTTGAAGGGACAACCAACACAACCAGAAGCCTCCAAGCTTTTTTGTTTTTTTTGTTTCGTGGGCCTGTTTGCCAGCGGACATTTTGGTTTGTCTGAAGCTCAACAAACTGCTGCAGAGAGGAAAAAAGGAACTTAAAAGCTACTTTATCGTCTTCCAGACGCTTTTACATAAGAACCGACTTAACGGGGGTATCCTCCCGCTAATGTTACCTGTTCGTATCAACTGCACTGCATCTGCTTTATTTTATTGTAAACTAATTCTAAATGATTTAACTTCAAATCCAGCATGCAGTACTTTTAGCCTTTGTTAGATATGTACATATGTATTTTTTTTTTGTAAGTGTTTTGTGATTAAACTTCCTAAGATGTGCAACATGATGTGTCTGTTTCTGACTTGGTCGCTTTTTGTAAAGTGGTGGTTTTATTTTTTATTTTTTTTAAGCCTCAGGTGGGTGGCATAAACCCGGTCTGAACCGGGCTGATTTGGGGGGGTGGAACCAAAGACAATAATAAAGGGGAATACACACCTCGTTCTGAACGCGAAGGGCATGGCATTCAATTGGTACTCGTGACTTTCATTTATGTAAAAAAAAAAGGCGTTGTCCGCGACATAATCATTATCGCAAGATTAAAATCTGTCAAATTCAAACAAACTGAAGCTTTTTAAGCGTCTCTTCGTAGGAAGTGTTAACTGTAACATCACGTCTCGCTAATTATTTACAAGAGACCTTCGCTGATGTCACTCACACCGTGACCGGAAGTGAACGTTCTAACTCCGCGCGACCAGAGGAAACATGTCGCTGCCGAGTCCCAAACAGACCGTCCAAAACCCGGTGAGAAACGTTAAGCCGTCGACCGTAACCGTTCTGTTTATGTATTCTTTGGGTTGTCCTTGTTCGTCGAACCGACCGAGCATAGCCGGGTACGTCACTATAGCAGCGCTGGGCGTGTCAGCAGTTACTGTGAACTTTTTCCGTCCGCATTAGGTCATTCTGCTGAATAATATAATGCGTACCAGTCTCTGTGGCTTGCAGGCGATGTTGTAGTCCTGTTTTGACACACTTTTTATCTGTTTCCAAGGCGATTCCCTTCGCAGGGACCATCCTGGGGGGTCTGGCGCCCGGGGAGATGATCCTCATTCAGGGCTCGGTCCCGCCCGCGGCCGAAAGGTAACGCGTTGGGTCTAACGTTACGTAACTTCACAACAACGGCCGCCATAAAGGAAACGTTCAGGAGATATTATAACTTGCACAGAAGTAGATATGTACCCCCTGCAGTCATATACATTACATCATATTTGCGTACTTTTACAACCTTTTGTCCCCCCCTCCCGATATTAATTACCAATGAAATGCTTAAAACCCCTGGCCAGTGTTTGTCATTTGCAGTAATAGTACACCGTAGATATATTTAACTTTAACATAATGCTTAAATGTAAATAATGCGCAAGTGATGCCCGGACATAAATCGGTCAACTAGAGAACGAACGCTAAACGTTGTTCTGTTCAGTTTTTTTAAACTTAAGACTTGTCTGGATATTAACAAATCCAGCCATGGTTGAAGCGGAGTGTGTCGTTGCCAAGCAGTGTATGTCAACAAAAAGAGGGAAGGCAGGATTGGACAAGACAAAAGATGCTCTCAGCACAAGCCAAAGTGACTGGTATGAACCCTGGCTGCTGCCTGCTCTCAAACCAGCGCGGTCTGCTAGATTCTAAATGCTTAATGCTGGCAACCCCCCCCCACACACACACCTAGTGGTCAAATTGTGTCCCCCCCCCCCCCGTGAAAACCAGATGCCCCCCGTTCGGGTTGCCCTGGCGACGGCCCTGGCAGCTAGCCCCCATACTGAGTGGTGTGTCTCTAATGCAGCGTGGGGTCGGTGTAGTGGACGTCGGCAGCCTGCAGGGGGTACAGTGAGCGCGTTGAGCGGGCAGGCGGTGATGAGACGCGCAGGGGTACGGACCTCAGCCAGTGATGGGGGCTGAGTGTTGGCACAGAGCCCTGCCCGGTGGGCGCGTGGTCTGCCGGGCAGGGAGGTGCCAGCACGACACAGACGCCGACCTGAGCCTGCCTTGCTCAGCGGTCTGGGCAGGCAGCACCCGAACTGTTCCCGGGTATGCTAGCCTGGCGGTAACCACGGTAACTAGCCGTCGCCCCGCCGCAGGTGCAGTCTCAGGTAACCACGGTAACCCCCCCCAGGTTCCAGGTGGACCTGACGTGCGGCAGC
>JAOEHI010000422.1:0-23781 GCA_025447815.1 Percopsis transmontana
ACAAGGTCTCAAGAGCTGAATTATTTATCTAACACTACTATTTATCTAACACTATTTCTTTATCTAACATGATGACTGATGACTGGCCATTACACTACTGTTTGTAAGTTCCTTTGGATAAAACCTGTTCTATTCAAAAATCTAAAATGTAAATGTCAACTTAAAAAATAGAAAAATGTACTCATGGTCAAGCACAGGCAGAAAACTGTATTGAAACTACATTGATGTTTCTCAAACTCAGGGGTCACACGCAGGCCTAGCATACATCAGGCATGGAAAGCACCAGATCTCCTTACACGTCTTATATGGCCACCAGGTCACATTTATGTTCCATTTTTAATCATATGCCTCAAATCCTTTTTTGTGGAGCCACTGTTTTGATCCCCAAGTAGGGATACCAGTACAGATGGGATGAACGAGGATGACGCCACCAGCATTCAGAGCCTGTGGAGCAAAGTCTCTGACCCGTGCCAGGGCAGAAGCACACCACGCTGGGGCCTTGGCACCAAGGGGCGCGGGCCCGGGCAGGGAGGACAGTAGGGCCCTTGTTCGGCAGATCCATGGTGGAAAGCAACATGATGCATTCACATGATAATGAGCCAATGAATACACATCTCTCTGCTTCTCTCTGTTGCATACAGTACACACCGACATGTATGTATGCACAGTCATTCACCGCACACACACACACACACACACACACACACACACACACACACACACACACACACACACACACACATCTCCACAATCACAGACCCCTCAGTGTCTGGCATTGAACAGCCTGATCGCTGGTCTCATCACCAAGGAGACGGGTGCTAAGCGGCTGCTTGGCAGAGACAGAGTGCCATTTAGCATTTAGGACCCCACAAAGCTTTCAGGGTGAGCATGCAGGGCTGTTCAGAGAGACAGAGAGCGGGAGAGAAAGTGAGAGCTAGAGAGGTGAAATGCAGACAAAGCGAACGGGGGGGGTAAATAACATAAAAACAAATTCAATAAATAATAAATAAATAAACATTGAAAAAGTGTCTTCCCATTACAGAATAAAAAGCAGGGAGAAGTTACAAACAGATTCAGTGGTAACTAAAGAAATGCAGATAACATACTGAATAAGCCAGACGGCAACATATGACAGTGGGAAAGAAAGGAGGAGGAGAGAGGAACATGTAGCCTATATATATTTTGACTGTCGGACCCAGCACGGTGTTGAGTGAACAACCGACGATTGCGGTCTGTCTGACTAACGAGTGAAAATCATCTGAGCGTTAAGAGGCGCATGTGTGATTTCAGCTGACGTCACCGGTGAGAAAAGCTATTAATACTCATGCACACCTGATAAGTCTCTGCTGGGCCAGGACACAGAACAAAATGCAGTGCAAATGAACTGTGAGAATAAAGAAACGCTTCCATTTTCATTCCATGCTCCCAAGTCTGTAAAGGAGAGGGAGTGATACAAATTAAGAGTGGCTTTGGGCTTTGAGAGCAAAAATAAAGTGTGTAAAGTTCCAGGTTGCTGTGTGGATGAACACTAGTGTGTGTTCATTTGAAGGCACATAAACACACCTGATGATAGCCTATGCACTGTATTTCCTTACAGTCGGGAAAATAGTGCCAAAATAGTCATGTAATAAAACGCTTTCCTGTGAGTCTCTAGCACATTTAGATTTACGGGCACTCCGCTTTTGTCTGTCTGGAGTTCAACATACACACACTGTATTCTGTGAAGACCCGCCCCTACTCTGCCTCTGATTGGCTCTCTGAGACTGACATGTTTTCTGTGTAAGCCTGTCTAACCAACCATCTGACCAAAACTGTTACCAAACAACGAACAATAGCCATCAGAGGCAGAGTAAGGGCGGGTCTTCGGGGAATGTATCTATCACTTGCTGCTATCGTGTCAAAACAACTAAAACAGGCATCCACATGGAGGGAACTGAAATGTTTGCTAAGTTTCTATTTGTTGCGTTAGCCATGGCGAATTAAGGCCAAAGTATACTATCAAACCCGTGGCGAGCGCTCGGGCTCTTCAAATAATTATACTTTCTCCTCGTGCATCGGCTATTTCTGTATGCAAACCATATGACTGTGCTTTGGAATTAGCGATTTCTTTATAACTAACGTACGTCTTCTACGTGCACAAACTGTTTAACAAGCACAATGTTGTCGTAATATTAACAGATTAGATGAAAATAAATGCTTATGCAGTGATCTTTCATTACTACTTTTTCTATCGGCACAAACTTTAACATGCACAATACTGGTGTAATTAAGAGATACGCTAGAAAGAAAGGTGCCCCCTCCCTAAAACGCCCGCTAGTTCCTGCAGTGGAAAAGTGCCTGCTATGAAGATAGGCTACTAGAAGTCTACTGGATTTAAAATTTTATTTCTAATTTTAATTTAATGAATTAATTTAATTTTGCTCTGGCCTCTTGCCAACATATTAGCTACCCTATTTTCTCAATGAAATACCGAAACAAATGTAGCCTATGTTTATGTGACACAGAAAGGCTATTTATTATTTTGGCCGGTAAAAAATATGCTTGGCCGGTGGATTTTCTCATCTACCAGCCACCTTGGCCGGTGAGTCAAAAAGTTAAATTCGGACCCTGGCCGGGATTATGTCCCACTATTGCTAGAAAACGGTAAAGCAAAGTTCCAGAATTGTAAGGACACACATTGGTCATTTTGGCCTTCCACACATTCACACAGTTCATTTTTGGCTTTGGTTTTTCTCCACCCTTCACGGTGTGCTAGCTATTTAACCTGCATCGGTGGAGTGTTTTGTTCTAACAATGGTGAATAGCATCTAGTGTGGCTGCACAGGCACTCTGATCATAGCCTCAATGGGCCCTCCTATTCTAGCCTACCCTCATTTTAACAAAGAGCAATTTTTTTCCCATTGCGTTCTATAGCTAATATAGTCAACACATCTCTCCTCCTTTTCTCTTCTGCCTGCCTCCCTCTCATCGTCCAATGATAAAGGCTGGCAACACCCCTATACCTCTCTCTCTCCCCAACATCATTCAGGCCTATTGTGCTCAGGACCAATGCATAAAAAGACATAGCTTCACATATTGGGAGCAACAGAGATATAAGGTCCAGTAGGGAAAACAATCCTGTACATATTGAGAAATTGGTGGAGGAGACAGTGTCCTCTGTTAATAAAGCACATTGCAGCCCAGGACAATGGACCCATTGATCATGTTGTGTCATCGTTAAAACCCTCCGTTACATCTCACAGCTTTAATAAAGGGAAAATGGCAAGCGTTTACAGCCCAGAGAAGATTTATGACTTGATATTCAGCGATTGATTGTGAGATATATGCATGAAGTGCAAGACTCAAACTCAGACCGAGAAGATTCACCCTCTTGCACCTCTCTAAGCTATTGTGCTGTCTCTTCCGACCCTCTATCGTCCTTTTAAGCACTTTAAATCAAAACTTGTCTCAGCCTATTAAAAAAAAGGCCCCAAATGATCGGAGGAGTCACAAGGTCTACAGTATGTCTACAGAAATCCAATATTATGGTATATCCCCTATAATGTCAGCACCCATCTTGCCATCTGCAGCAGTGAGCAATGGCACTGCCTTGTAATTGCACATTATTGTTGCTTTGCCATAATTACAGCTGCACACAGGGGGGGATAGCCTTAATTGTCTCTGGGTAATTACCCAAATTGACAAGATAGTACTTAATTGGATTGTTTGAGATTGTGAGGCTGGTGTTTGTTGTGCTATGTGCGTGTGTGTGTGTGTGTGTGTGTGTGTGTTGACAATGAACAAATAACCACAGGAGACTACTAGCAAGAACAACAGCAGCCTTCAATACCAGCATCTCTATAATGAATGATGGCACTGCACACCCAAATCTTTTTCCTCCTGCCAGGCGGACTACGAAGGTTTGAGTTTGTTTGAGGACGGACTCCAGATTTTTACCACATACGTAACTCCAGGTATAGGACAATGATGTTAACAGGCCAAATGTCAGAACAGACCATTCGAGAATGAAAGACAACTCTGTTGTTTTTATTAATATAAAAGGTGTGCAAAGTGTATTTTTTAGTTGGCAATTACAATTAGGTCATTTAGCAGATGCTTTTATCAAAAGCGACTTACAATTACATGGTGCTATTACATGGAGCAGATAGGGGTTAGGCACCTTGCTCAAGGATGCTTACAGGTAGGCCAACAGCTAGACCACTAGACTATCCTGCCCCCACATGTTACTGTACTGAGGATTAAAGAGCTACAGTATTGATATCATGACAGATTTTTATACTGGACTGGGGAATGATGATAAGTAGCCATTCACAGCTGTGTAATCCACTGAAGCAGACACCTTCCTGGTGGGCTATAAGGACAATTTCTATAGGCCAACTCTTGGGCTCAAACCCACAACCTTCTGTGCCTGCAGTTAGGGATGTCCTGAACAACTTTTTTGGTAGTTGTCTAGACACGCTACTTCCTGTTTAGAGTGTGAGCAGCAGTAATGTGTCCAGACGGTCAAGAAGAATATGTGGGATGGTTTATTATCATATGAAGTATAGTGTATATAGTAATCAGCACCAAGATAGACTCTCTCCCATACGGCATACCAAATACATTTACTAAACAGCTTTCAGCAAACAGTTACAGTACTAAAATATTGTTGTTTGTGAAAGATGAGGTCAAAAGAGCTAATTAGCCACTGCATGTTTTGTATAGTTATTAGGAGGCTTTTTTACCAGCATCTATAAGTGAATTATAATTCACTACAGTCAATTTATCTACTAAATGTTGTGGATAAAAGGGGGTGAGACAACTTCAAGAAGTCCGTCCAAATATCTTATAGACTAGATATATTGTGTACTCAATAGCTTTGCATCCCAACTCTTAAACCCTGTACATCTAATAGTTAGTAACTGAGAAAGATGACAGGTAGTGACATCAAAGTATCTTGATGTGTTATTCAGACCACCATTAAAATAAGACTATAAGGATAACTATGCAAATTATGCAATATCTGTCCAGTGTTTCATAACAATTCCGCGTAAATGTTTATCTCTACTGCCGTTTCCTCTAGCTTGCCTCATGTGGGACATTACTGTGTAAGCTCCTTTCCTCTACTGAAATATCGCTGAAATATCCCAGTAAATATCACAGGGTTGTTTGAATGTGTGTGTGTGTGTGTCCTTGTTGAGGTTGACTTATCCATGTGTGTATTTCTCTTATTCTCTATGCGTGCGTGCGTGCGTGCGAGCGTGCCGCTCTGGCCTAGCCATTTGAGGCTTGGAAAGTGGAATGTTTGCCTGCCTCCGCTAGCGCGTTCTCCAAGCCTTCACTGGGACTGACCCGATGAGAGTGGGGGGATGGATTAAGGGGTGAAGGGAAACAGTGACATATGGTAGCCACCATGCATGTCCATTCCTGTGTGTACACGTGTAAAAAGTATGTACACCTAACTATGTCTGAGTACTCCCTTAGTTTATCACAGAAACCCACCTGGGCTCCTCTCTACAAGGTACACGAGGGAAAATGGCACACAGGTGAACTGTGTGGCAACAATGTGCCTCTCTCTCTCTCTCTCTCTCTCTCTCTCTCTCTCTAAGAGGAATACAGCAAAAGACGAACCAATAAGTGTATAGCTACATGGTCCTACAGAGAGTGATTCAGACAGTTGATACACAGTGGTTCAAGTATCACACACAGCTTTGCTCTCCTGCGGGGACGTATATCATGGCATGTTGTGGCTTTTATGTATGTGTGGCCCCAGACATTCCATTCTTTGGCCTTGTAAGATTTAATTTTTGTTTGTTTTTTGTTTTCAATATTTCACTGAATATTTTTGTAGTTTATATTAACTGGGAAGTTGGAATTGTACTTTAATACCTAATCACCTTTTCTACTCACATATCCATTATTCAGAATTAATTCTCCTATAGTGTAACAATAGGATTGTCGTATTTGTTCTGTTGTTTCACAGGGACCGATTTAAGCATTACACGCAAAGTAACACATGCGTTCTATACTGTGAATGAGTCAGTCTAAGTTGGAGAGAGATGGCATGTACGTGATGCAAGCTGCTTTAACTGTCAATATTGTTGTTCTCTCTTGTTAAGAGAACAGTGAGAGGAGAACAGTATGAAACATATAGTATTCCCCCAGTTATTAATGAAAGTAAACAGGGCTTAACATGAATGATATTTTTCATGATCAAGCCATGAGGAGAAAACTGAAGATACATCAGACAAAAAATAAAGAAAAAGAGAGAAACACAGAGGGATAGGAGAGGATAAAACTGTAGTATTTCATACTGACATTCAGTTTATGAACTAGCCTACCTCTATGGCTGTGAAATTTAATGCAGGATCCTTTTTCTTTGTTCCTCACTATCAGCCCTTCTCTACGAAATTATACACTGCAGCTCCACTGAAACACATCACACAGTTTAGTGTAACTAATTCCCACAGTGGTTGTAAGGATGAGGGGAATTTTAATTTTTATTAAGTTTTAGGTATTCAACCGTATGTTTGATTGTAATAAACCCAGAAGAATAGCACTGACATAAATTGCACAAACATCGACAGTAGAAAGTGTATAAACCTGAATAGCACCAGCAAAATGCCATCAAGCTCTCCATCGTCTTTGAAACAGTGTTCGGCAAGGGTGCTTTGAACCTCAGAGGCTTTTAAAATCAAAGGAGAACTTTTTTTTCTGTTGGAGACACATTATGTGCAACAATGTGCAATTATCAAAATGGCATTCTTTTGGAAAGAGAACAGTCGACAGTTTATTTTTAGAGCCTGGCCAATCATCTGGTCAACACAACTCACTGGTCTTGTGATTTCATTTAAAGGAAGTACACTGGCTTATTTGATCACACAGACTATATTCCCTATGGTCTTTATGCTAGTGTTGGTTTGTAGCATGTAAGCCAACAACAGAGAGGTCAGCTTTTTGGGTTCATCAGAAGCTCTAAGGTCATTAAGGTGGCTCAACTGAAAAATCAATTTCAAATCAGTGATGTACAGCCGCAGTGGTCAGGCAATAGTGGAAAATAAACTCCAATAGTCACATACTGCTCGATTGTGTACTCATTTAGCAGGAATCTGACCAGAAACCACCCCGTGGCTTAATCCACCTTCTTCCATTAGGTCTTGTGTAAATGAGGGGTTTTTCCCACTGGTGTTCCCACCACAGTTCTGTGCATCATTCCATGTTGTGTCTGTCAGCAGGAGAATGGGAAAGCCATAGCTCATCTGGGATGGTCTGTGATTTGTTTGCTGATGGGATTCAGTGCACTGAACACACACACACACACACACACACACACTCTAAAAGCCCACTTGGGAGAATAGCAGGTACATATTAACTTTTCTTAAGATATTGATGTGATGTTATCATGGCATTGATTGATAGTTTCAATATAGCACGCAGTCAGTCTTTCGATTAAGAAAAACTGAATACAAGGTTTGAACACAATCCTCAAAGTCTGGGATACAAGTAAAACTCACTATTTCTTAAATTGAATGCAGAAACAACAATAACTGCGCTATATGTTTTGATACCTATTATAGTGATTCTAAGACTGCAAACCCCAATGACCTGTGAAGAAATGGAATTGAAGTTGCATAGCAATAGACACAAGGGAACAGTTTGGGGGCTGATTTAAATTAAATTTGATTTGATCCTGTGAAAGAGATTGAGACAGTAATTTGTGTGCAAGGAAATAACAGCATTCATTCTTGTAAACCAGAATAAGTTCAATCTTTTAAAACCTGGTTTGTTACTACAGTTACCATCTTTGTATGTAAAAAGCTCACGAGTGATGTTTCAATCGACATCTACAGGTTAAACAGACATCTAGAAAATAAACTGAAAATAGAAATGCTTTCTAGTATTTCAGACATCAAAAGAATCAGGCCAAAGCAACTAGGGCTTTCATAAGACAGTGTATAGTGCTCTTCCTTCCACAAACGGTCCTGTCAATCGCTAGCAATTTAAAGCACATGAATTTCAAATTCAAGAATCCTAGAACCTCAGGTTACATTCTCCTACATAAGCCCCGCTCACAGAAACAAACAATACACAAACACCCTTCACAAGAAGAGAATTAAGATTAACTTTTAAGAGGAATTAAGTCACTACTGTCCGATATTATAGAGCTTGAACAAAGTAAAGAGAATCACGAAAACCAGAGCTACGTTTACACAAAAGTAAATGGGTGATGGCAGGTGTTTGCTGGTGGCTTTTTACGGTGGCTTCATGGTTTTTCTTGCACAAGGTGCAGTGGGCTTCAAATTCATTATTTTCAATAGGCTTCAGCCAAGCAGTTAATGTGCTGTTCTCGAGCCAAATCTCGTTGAACTTGCACTTATATTAGATGAAAGTAACGTTAACAGAAACAATTTTAACTTATTACTTCTAGAAGTAGATATCTATGTATTTGATGAGAAGACGAAGTTGCATAACCATGTATAACAACACAGATCCAATGAACAATCGCTTGGCGAGTGTTGTATTTAATGATACAATACAGGGAAGAAACATGAACAAGAGTCCACACAAGTCATTGGAAGCATTGTGATCGGTAAACCACAATCTAGGCTAACCGCCTATAAGCACGTTAATAAGTGCCACCCTACTTTCCAACACCTCTGTGAATTTGAAAGTCACTCCTTGAGGTTCTAATTTAAAATCAGTTCAACTGTCGAAGCGCCCAACCAAGATGAAAGTATTAAGAGCAAAAAGCGACCTAGTCTTAGCATCAATAACATCTGTTTATCCACCCTGCTCCCTGTATGCTCCTGATTCATTTGCCACTCTGATTTAAGGTACAACCAAACCGAAAACCTCAAAGTCCCAAAACTACAAACCCCTGAACCTCTGTGAACTAACCAGATCAGATGTTGGCCCCAGATCTTAAGCCAAACATACTGCAGTGGAGCACTCTGTAAAGTCTTTGGGGCTTAGTTTAATGTGTCCTTAAGAGACTGAGGGACCTGTCCAGTGCCCCCCCCCCTTCATTTTCTCCTCCAAATATCTGCCCATCATTTATTCATGCACATCTCTTATACGGCCATCGCTGCCATCATCCGAGGGCCCCATCATCTGACGTTCTCTGAGTTGCTGTCATTCAAACACACACACACATATCTAAAACACACACATATCTAAACACACACTTCGCAAGCACTCCCAGAGGTCTTTTAATTTTTTGAGAGTCTATTTTTAGTGTGAAAAATAATCGAGGTGGAAAGTTCCATCTGTCCAACACACTCGTTCCAGCTGCTCCTTTTTAGCAGCGAGCGGAAAGAGGAGGCTACAAAAACGCTACTTACGCATCAATTTACTAGATAAAAACCACCACAGACGGGATTTTTCTTTTTTTTCTTCTGCGATTTGCATTAGCAGGATTTTTAAATCGAGGGTCGGGTCCTTTTTTCCAATCAACAGCTCATGTGCACTTTTCATCATCAGAAAAAGGAAACGAACGTCGTATTTGTGATTGCACACAGGAGAAGTATACGTTTAAGTAGCTCAGGTGTGACATGAAGTTCTTCTCACATCTCCAGTTGTGTCACCTCCCCTCCCCCTCCCCCTCCCCTCGAATGCCCTTTCATATTTTCGATATACACAACGGACACTTGAAGAGTTCCGGGCCACCACCTCTGATTGGATTTAATTTGCTAAATTGATCTGCTGCCCCCCGGGGGTGTTCCAGATGAGGACACAGCAGCTCTGTGTTGGTACTGCCGGGGGGGGGGTTCTGACAAAGGCTGAACCAATTGGCTCATTAATATGGAGCCACTATCGTGTCTGCTTGTAACTTCTCAAATGTTCCTTTCAACTTCCATAAACTCTGTTCAAACACTTTTCACTTTGATGCGCGGCACATCTGAGCAACCCTGCTCTTCATTCCTATGCAGCTAGGCGATAACATGGCTGTTGTTAATTGATAAGTAGGGATGCAAATTTAATGCGTGACAGGAGGGTTTGATGGCTGAAGCTGGACACATCATGTCCGTAAAAAGAGAGTGTGTGAGAGGGGGGGGGGGGGGGGTGGCACATTAATGCCCAGCCTGCATTAGTTCTTGTTCAAGCTACCTGTTTTAAGAAACCCTTCCTTTACTCCATTTGCAGTTTACCGCTCCACCATTGTGGGCACGCTTATCATCAGAATATAAATGTAGGCCTACCTTTCTAATAACTTGTCATAAGCCAGGGGCTTCTTACAAAATGACATGATCAGATCAATATACTGTGACAAAGCCTGGCATGCATAAAGAGCTCATCAGAGTTCATCATGGATGCCGTGTCCTCCAGGCTGAAGAGGAGAGGGACCATCCGGCTTGTTATCAGTGCAGTTCAAAAGCCAGCTTCCATGATGGTGTGGGGGTGCATTAGTGCATATATGGCATGGGTAACCTGCACATTTGTGAAGGGACCATTAATGCTGAAAGATATATAGGCCTACAGGAACATATGCTGCCAAGTAGACAACGTCTTTTTCAGGGACGCCCTTGCTTATTTCTGAAAGACAATGACAAACAACATTCTGCACGCATTACAACAGCATGGCTCCAAAGAATCCAGGTGCTAAACCGGCCTGCCTGCAGTCCCGACTTGTCATCCATTGAAAAATATTTGGCGCATTATGAAACGTAAAATACCCCGAACTGTTGAGCAGCTGAAATCCAACATCAAGCAAGAATGGGAAAACATTCCACTTTCAAGATTACAGCAATTGGTCTCTTCAGTTCCCAGAAGCTTACAGTTTTGTTAAAAGAAGAAGGGAAAGAAGAGGGGATGCAACAGAGTGGTAAACATGACCCTGTCCCAAGTTTTTTTAAATGTGTTGCTGGCATCAAATTAAAAATGGGTATATAAGTTTTTGTTTTGTTGTTTTTGGATTAGCCATCCTCTCACCTTTATGTAGACAAAAGTAGCTTGTCCACTGCATGTTTTAGGATGGAAGGCTGGTATCGCTAACGCAGATGTAGTGACAATTTGCATGGGCTCGTTTGCTTTCCCAGCTCGCTTGCGCCGAAATGGGCGTGGGGGCTCAGTAGAGGGTGTGTCAGTCAAAATCAGGTGGCGCCATGCTAGTTTTGTGTCAAATAAACCAAATATTGCACTAGCCTCTCTGCCTGGTCAGACCACGTCTTAGCACAGACGCAGGTGTGGTAGTTTCTTGGCTTTATGCGAAGGTGCACTAATCCAAAAATCACACGCCGCTTTTGTGTATGTTATGTTGGCTTGTTTCATGAATAATGTAACTAATGACTACCGTCTTCAACCTTTTTAATCACAAAACAAATTTTCGAAAAATGTAAATGGAAACACATTTTTTGCATTTTAGTAACATGACATGACAAAGAGTCGCATGTCATTCCAAAACATGGCGCATTTTACATGGACAGATGAGGAGTCTGAAGTGTTTCCAACATTAGGCCTAATTGGAAATTTTGGATCCACAGGCTACCTCTGTAAAGTCATTGCGGACTATAATCTCTTAGGATGCCCGGATAGTGGCCGCTGCCAGGTATAAGGGGCTTGCCTTTCCGTGACTGCTGCATCATATGCTTTCGTTGCCTTCTATTAAATACTAACCACGGTTGTGGTTGATGCGATTGAAATCACTGTGCCAACACTTACCATATCTGGAAATACGTAGCCATGTTTACTTGGAATTAGGCTACTATCGCGAGAAGAGAACCCACAGTTTTAATCGCATAACATCACTCAGTGGAAACACGGACCATTCGACTTTTTTTTAAATATCGCTTCTTTATATCTATTTTGCGCAAAACGGCTAAGGATAACCGGCTATTGGGAGCGAAGTAGAAAAAAGGCTCTACGGTGAGGGCGTTTTTGCACCGAGGACGTGGAGCGCTGTCTACCCTGGCCTGAACTTCATAGGTTTTGTAAAGAAAATAGTCGCTGCCAACGCAGAAAAACGCATTGGGTTAGGGCCTGTGTCCGCACGCATTTGGTTAAGGTGACAAGATACCGCTGTCAATGCTGTCAATGTTAAATGAATGGGCATTCGGCAATCAGGAACACTTTCAATCTCCCCACCTGCTCTGTGTGGGACATGTCAGGCTGGCGTGTTCCTGTACATCTCTCAGTAGAAATACTTAAACCCAGACTGAGACAAGACGTCTAATATATTGGCTGCCTACATGGATTTGATCTCTACCAGCCTTTAGTATGTTACCTGTGGCGATATCTTCCACCATCTACCACAAAAAATAACGTCAAGTCAATACCTGCTCCTAACGAATGACCCTGATGACATGCGCCATGCTCCTCTTAATCGCGCGGATTACCCGCGCAACGCTGCACCGTCTGCTCCGTTCTTATTTCAAAACACCCCACCGGTCAGTCACAACAATTCGCTATGTCCGTATTATATTAGTTTAATTTACGCTACATCACAAACGATGGTCAGTCGGTCATTAAGTGAAAACCGGAACTAACGGATAACAGGACAATTATACGCGTAAGGGCAATGGGAGGGAAACAGACGTAAATGAATGGGCATCGGCTATTCGAGTAAAGTCATCTTAAATCAGTGATTTCGTTTCTGTGGAAACGCCGGGGATTTGTCAGCAGATCCAAACATATTAAGGAGGGTATCAAATATCTACTGCATGCGCTCTTGGAGAGGCTGTGTTCGTGATGGCACGGCATTATTCCGGATAACTTCATGTGTTTTCCTTTATACAGTAGACCTACAATAGCCTACTCTTACTGTTTTATAATGAGTTCGAACCTAAAACATCAACTGAATACCTCACTATGAGTTTATTCAAAATTTACATTATTATTATACAGTCATGGCGACATTTTACATTTTAAGACTTTAATTTGTGTTTATATTGTGTGGTAAATTTAGAAGTTGTAAGAGGACAATGCAGTTGTGAATATGCACAGTTTCACAGTAACTTACCCTCCATGCAAAAAACGACCATCCAGGCTATCCATAGGTCCGAATTATGAAACTTCACCATGGTTCGTCAATGTTCAGTGAGTCTTTTTGCAGTTATCCAAACCCTCTCAGTGAAATAAATCTCTCACAGTTTCTTTGATACAAAGTAGCTGTCCTTTGTAATATCATTCATGGAAGGCGTCAAATGTTTTACACAAGACGTCGAAACATTTTCGTTACAGAAAGCGAAATGTCTAAACCTATGCGTAATTAACGCAAGTTCATTTCGATCCACCACGTGCTGTAGGCTACCTTCTACGTATTTTTAATCGTCTTTTCTTCCAGTGCTGCCGCCTCGCGTAACCACTCCTTGACACCGTTCACCATCCAACTTCCCCCCCCACCTCCATTCAATTGACGGTTCCTGTCCTCGTAGGTTAACTTTCTGTAGTTTACATTAAACTTGCAGCAAATGCATAACTGTCACTTTTCTAGTCGGATTAGATTGGTGACTCTCCAACTCGCCTTGTGCTCCATGTTTCTCGCCTCGCCTTGTACTCAGGCTGCGGCGCTCAGCCGATTTGGAACAGTTGATTGAGATGGGCTGTCTGTTGCCTGGAGACCGCTGACGCCAGTCGAGACGAGAGACGTTCGAGCCCCCCCTGGTGGCTACAGAAAAAGTCGTTGACAGCAGTCCGTGAAAAGAAAACATTACACGACTTCACTTCAAGTGCAGAAATCGAAGCAAAATAGAATGGCACAGCTTACAATAGAATAGCTAGACCAGACAGTGCTCACATATAACAAATTCCACAGGCTTAGAAAATCGTTGTTGAAACATCTTAAACTACTTCCCAGGAGAATAATAAAATCACGTAATCATATTAAAATTATAACAGTGTGCATCACAGCTCCTCATTCAACCAAGGCAACAACAGTGATGTTCACACAGTAGACCTGTTTGTTAAGTCCATTCCCAGTTGCTTCCTTTGTATAGGTTTCCCCCTAGACCTAGCCTAGAAGCACTAGAAGATCATTCCTGTGTTCACACATAGGCCTACACACACAAAACATGCACACCACAGAAACAACTGTAGAGAAATTCACAAGACTTACAAATTCGAACATTTCCAAAGCCTGTAGTAAAAAATCTATGTATCAATTCATTTGTACATTTTAAATAAATAAGATAATTTAAAACAACATTCTACTTGGAGGGTATTGTGGTAGGCTGATTTAAACAGCGATATTGTTTGGATAACAAAGCACAATAGGAAAAAACAAATGCCCCTTTCCTTAAACTGCAACGGCAGGCTGAAGAAGCCATGCGATGATTAAAAAAAAAAAAAGCAGAGAAAAACAACAAGCGGCTCTGTCTACACCGCATCAAACAGCCTGAGCTCAGACTGGGACCTCAGATCTCTAGAACTTAGCTCAGCACTATATGACTGCATCTTCAGTAGCTCACGGCCCTTTTAGCCTCATAACAGTGTCTCAGCAAGGAGAAAAAAGTAGCCAAGCATCAAAACCACAACAGACAATAGCTTCACTGAAAACTCTCTTTTCCCTTATTTGACCCTTTTTTCTGACTTGAAATGAGGGTTAAAGCATGACAGACAGAAATACCCCATCCACTTGTGTCCTTCCCCACGTATCCATCTTTCCCTCCTTCTCTATCTTCCTGCCCCTGGCAATTGGCAGTACTTCACATGAACATGCTTTTCTCTAGCGGCTGAGGGCACTAACATCAATCCTTCCAATCATTTTTCTAACTTCTCTCTTTTTCTGAAACACAAGGACACGCAGAGTTTAGGTTTGTGATTTGTAGGCAAATCACAAACCCTTCAGGTTTGTGATGAAGCAATGATGAATAAAAAGTTATTAAGACCTTTTTAGACAGGTGATTAATGTGTATACATTTGTTTGTCTACATAGTCCTTTCTCTTCATAATGTATATCACTTTGTCTTTTTAATCTTTTACAGAGCTTTGAGATTCCTTATAAATAAAATGTATTAAAAAATATACATGTACTCCATTTTTTTTTCCCAAAATCAATATGCACCCATTTTTCAAATGGAGTATTCCTTAACTGCTGATGTTTGCACACGTTAGATGGTGATGTTGGGGTTTACCATATGGCAAAATGCATTCATAGGCCTACTTAATTATTAATTTATGTCTGAAACTACTCAGATTTTTATTTCTTGCCCGATAAAACACCTGAAGGAAATCTATAACACTAAATGTTGCAATTCTGTTGCGACAGTCGTGGCTGGAGCTTACAATAACTACAATATTGATGTCCAGTACAGGAGTCAGGTGGTCCACTTTGTTTGTGCAACATTAAGTTGTCTTTAACTTTGCTTTTTTTTTCCCTTGTTGGTCAGTCCAATTCTTCTATCTCCTGTACACCCACTGATAAGTTTAAATTAGGTAAGATAAGTTCAAGAGCCTCATACTGCTGAAATCTCATTTACATTTTATAAGTCTAAATTATAATATTATGTTTTTCTCATTAATATTCAGCACACTAACAATCATCCATTTTATTACCTTATTTCTGAAGACCTACATACATACATACATACATGAAATGGCTTGCCATTGAAACCGAAAGTTAGGTCGGGATTTTCAAATTTAGAGCGAATTGACCCATTTCTAGTTTTAACTCCCCACCAGTGGTTAAAGCTTTAAAAGGAAATGTAATTGGACACAAATAAATGTATACACCTGAAGTATCTGTCGCTGATTAGTATTTTCATTAGGCATATACTTTCATTCAAAAACACATTAGAAGTATGTTTAGAGAAAGAATGAAAGTAAGTGGTGGATAAATACTGTAACTAAGTTACTATAGCACCGATCATGAACAAGTGATTTTTCATTATCTCAATTAATGCCTCTATTCCAACAGTATTACAAGAGTTTACTGTGTTAATATTAAACTGACAAATGTTTTTTGCTTAATTTTAAATTAGACGTTAAACGAGAAATTGATATTGATTGAAAAGGCTGCCATCTTGTGGCAAAATATGAACCTTCACACTGTAGTCAAAATTGTTGTCATGATATTTACTTTATTCGGAATTTTGTTTAGACAAAACTAGTAGATTTTTTATAACATAACACACATCATCTTAATGTAATACAATTACAGGCAGCATATGCAGAGCTCCAGTCATCAAATAATCACAATTCATTTCTTCTTGTGCTGAAACAAAAAGCACAGATGAATTGGAAACAGCTCAGTGGCGCGGTTCACAATTTGAATGCATTATTCATTTTCATATTAATAACTATACTATGCATATTAGTTTAGTCCAACTGTAGCAAGGGCACATTGTTATAATGTTCCAAGCTAACCGGTTTGGTTTCCCCCCCTTAAGCTACAGTATGCTCTTCCTCTCAGTAAGTTTCATGAATAAACTAAATACAATGAACAAAGCACAGTATACCTAATTCTTCACTGTTGCAGACAGGTAAAAGGTACACTCTACGCAACAAATGCTAGCTCCTGGTTTAGTCAGAAAGCATCCAGATATGCAAGATAATCACTTGACAACAAAAGATATGAGTTTGCAGAGTATGGGCCATAAATGACTACAACAGACACACCCAATGCAGTTTAGGCTGTTGGACTGGATTAATACTGATACTACTGGTTAGACACACACACACACACACACACACACACACACACACACGGTTGCAACCTTTGAAGCAAGGTGTGACTTGTTGAGCTAAATTTGACTGTTAACTGTTAAACTGTTAAATTTGACTGTAGCTTTTCAGATTAATGCTGTTTACACTGTAGCACCATGATTACAGTGGAGAAACATCAGTGGCTTACCACTTTCACTTGACATCACTGGCAGGCTATTACTGAAGGAATTAAATGGTACATTGATCCTACATATTTAGCACAGTAACTAACAACTGTATAAAAACCTACCTTTTCATCACTGGATGAATCTGAATCTGAACCTTTGTGTTTCTTCTGCTTCTTGTCCTTCTTATCCTTCTTGTCCTTCTTATCCTTCTTGTCCTGGTGCTTGTGCTTGTCCTTGCTGTCCGACTTGTCCTTGTCCTGAAAAAAGGTTCATGATTGTAATAGCTCTATAGCAGACACTTATATTCAAAGAGACTTACAGTTAATACATTTGCAAGTACTGTATTAGGGAGCATGTAAGGGTTAGGCATCTTGCTCAAGGATGCTTATAGGTAGGCCCAACTTCCTTAAGGACAGAGCACTACATAAAAATAATTGACTTTATTTAGACATCAGGGAGTAGAGCTTGTGCATCAACAGAAGCTCAACTGTCAACTGGGCATTTTCTGCCTGGATATCTTTTAATTAATTTTGGGGTTTAACTAGATATTCAAGGTGGGATCTTTCTAGGTGGTATAGCTCCTAGAAGCAGATAACCTGGAAATTGTCTCAATTTTAAAAAAAAAAAATCGGAAGGTCGTGTTTCATAGGAAATCTTAAATTTGGGGTTTAACTAGAAAATTCAAGGTGGGATATTTTTAGGTGGTATAGCTCCTACCTTTGATTTTTCCTTGTCTTTATCCTTTCCAAACATGGATAACTTCTGGTCCTGGCCAGATGCATCTTCCTTCTTCACCTCGTCCTTACCCAGAGCTACATGGAAGTCAAGCGGTGTACATGGTTACAGTCTATTAGTAGCCAGTCATTAGCCAGTGCCTTTATTATACTAAATTCGAAAATGAAAGAGTAAGCGTGAAAGTGACAGATGAAATCCTTAGAATGATATTACGGACAAAAAAAGCAGTAGACCTATACGACATATTAACAACATCATTAGCTTTCAAAACAAAGAACGTATGCTATAAATTAAGTCATAAGGAGCGTATGCATATTTGACTGAATTCTTATGCTATCGATTAGCTACGGAAGAAAAATAAAATATTAAACTACCTTCAGAAAGATCCATATTTAGTGTTGACGTTGTAGCAGTTCTTCAGCAACTGACAAACAACACTGCCGACAGGCAGTTTATTGCGTTCGACACAGAAAAACCAGCTTGACTACACCTGGCCACACCCCGTAACACGCACTTCATGGGTGCGTTTCATAACTCTTCACGTTAAATGGGGCGTGCATAGGCCTACTGCACCTGCATCTGCACTGTAAAAAAAACATGTGTGCTTTCGTTATTCTGTTATCATCCTACTTTTCCCCAAAATGTCCTTGGGTTTATACTTTTTTTATTTATTATTTTTCTCTAATTCAGTGGACGTATTATCATTTTTTGACAGACTTCAAACACTTATTCTATTATCAGTCTGTCCAACACAATAGATTACAAATCCATTATGTTGACATGGTATTGTGCCATGGCCCATGTGATTAGTGTGGCCTTGTAACAACGGGAGCGGCCCCGCCCTTCCGCTCTAGCTCGCCGGTACATTGAAACCACCGGCCGGCGGCCGTCCAACTATCCAGCGCACCGTAATTATACGCACCTGTCCCGCATCCCCTCACCACGCTCTACCAGCCTATATAAGCCGGAGAGTGGTTGGTAACGTTAGTTGTTTGTATACACACTTAGACACTGCTTGTTTGGTTTAGTCAAACGATTAAACCTTTTTACGCTCGAACCTGGAGGGCTCCAAAGTTTCTTCTGCACTTGCACTCTGTACCCTCGCATCATTACAGGTCTATCAGATGCTACTGCGCATGTGCATAATAATCTGCTTTTGCATGCAATTTAGGAGATGCCACTACTTATTTACATCTAAACATGCCAGACCACATTCCATGTGAGGTAGTTATGGTTAAACACATATTCTAACCCGGTCGAAGTTACACTTTTGTCATTGTTCCACACAGCAATATTATTATTAGTACAAATGTCAATATTGTGCAATGCTATGTAGATCTAAACACAATGCAAAGGACAAATGTAATCATGTATTTTATTTCCCAAAGCAAACATTAGATTTTGTTTTAATATGACCAAGTTGAGAATTTAGTCACTTTTTCACCACATCAAACACAAAACATTCCAGAGGGCTCCAATTTTCACCATTCACATCACATGACAAGTGAACATCAGCATGAATTATTACTTTTCATTATAATTTTATTTCCACTTCAAAGCCCCTATCTTGTACTGTAATACAGTAACACATGTGATCAGTATCAAACACGCGGCCTATTGGCATCTTAGTGCTGATAAGGTTTGGGACCTCTAAGCAGGTCACTAGAGGACAGGTGGGAAGCAGCAGTACAACTTCCTACATTTCCAAACGTTGTTTGGCTCCCCATCAAGGACTCCATGGGGCTGGGGGGCGCTGCGGATGAACACCCTGTCACTAGGGGTCAGCGAAGAGCCCGAGGAAGCGATCACAGACTCGTAGCACGAGGGACGCGAAACAACTGGCAGATTCACAGCCTCCATCTTCAAGACGGGCTTGGAGGGGAGGGAAGGGAAAGGGGATGTCGCCTGGGGACTTTTTGGTTCACCTCAGATTTAGGCTCCTTGCTTTTGCAACCACCAGGAAGATCCTGGAGTAAGGACAATAGAAGATGAATTCATTTGAAAAGTGCAGTAGAGGCTAGAAACTGTGATAAATACAAATCATATTTAAGGAACATTAAATGATTTGTGTTTAGTGTTTAGAGTTTTTTCAGCTTGATGGTGGCAATAGACTATAGATCAATTTTTTGTAATTACAATAATAGTAAGGGATAAGAATTAAAACTCACCCCCTTGTTTTCCTTGTCACTCCCAGCTGGACTTTGTGCAGCAAAGAAACAGAACGTCTGTCAGACACATTTCCTCCCCTTCATATCAGACAATAATACTTTCATTAAATGGTCATTTACCTTTTTATTTTTCTTGCCCGTATCACTGTCACTAGACCTGTCAGATGAACTCGATGAGCTTGAGCTGGAGTCCTGTCCAAGGAAAAAGCATTGTTAAATTTTTTTTGTAATGAGTAATATTGGATATTAAATGGTTCCCTTTCTTTCACATCCAACACCTTTTTACCTTATTCTTGTCTTTCTTTTTCTTCTCATCCTTCTTTTTCTTATCGCTACTAGAAGAATCAGAATCCTGAAAACATATGAAAGTACATTGTTGTATTTAAGTGAACACAACATATTGCACACAGTACATTACCGCTTTGGTCAAATCCTTTTTTTACCTTTTTCTTATCCTTCTTTTTCTTATATTTTTTCTTCTTATCATCACTGGAGGAATCAGAGGATGAAGAAGAAGAATCCTATGGGGGTAGAGTAGTTAGAGTGACCAATCCCCTACGTGTAAGCATCCATGAGCTAAATATTTAATGATTGTACTTGATTGAAGCCCATTTCATGTAGTTATTCTAAGTTTGAGGCGATTAGATTTACCCAAACATTAATTTAGTCTCATTCAGTCATTTCCCCGGGGTCTCTAGCATGACCAGTAAGAACAAATATAGCCTACTGTGCACCTAACAAATAGGGTGCTGCCAAAATTGCAAATCAACATGTGAGACCAAAAGATGTCAGTACCTTCTTCTTCTTCTTCTTTTTGTCCTTTTTCTTCTTATCATCATCGCTGTCAGAATCAGAACCCTGCCACAGAGCATTTTATATTACACCTTGTGAGTGAATGCTTCACATCTGACTTAACATGGTCCTGTGTAGGTCATTTGGTACAGTTTAGTATGAATTCATCCAGGAACATAGCATGCATTTGTGGTAAAGGTGGTCAAAAAAACTCCCAGCTGAAAGATCGTTTGATCCTCAACATACCCAGCCTACATGTAAGTGTTACTGAGCAAGATGTCTAACCCCTACTCCCTAATACCTGTAATTGTACTCACTGTAAGTTGGATAAAAAGCAACTCCTAAATGGCATAATTGTAATATTTACCTCGATACTTGGTATTTGCTGTTCTGTTTTATCATCTCCATAAATGGCCTATTGTTCACTGTCAAGTAACGGCCAACCACTCATCTAGTCAGTGTAGTGAATACATTAAGCCATTATAGCCTGTCTCACCTTTTTATTTTTCTTCTTCTTCTTCTTCTTCTTCTTCTTCTTGTCATCGTCGCTGAGTCGGAGGAATCATCCTAAGTGAGGCGAAACACCCATCACGACCACGGAGCGTAACACTAAACATTTATGACTTTATGTTAAATATTATAAAGCTCAGTTTCACCTTTTTCTTCTTCTTCTTATCCTTTTTCTTCTTTTTCTTGTCTTTCTTCTTCTTGTCCTTTTTTCTTTTTCTGTAAAGTAAACCAAAATACATTCATGATAAATGGAGCATCCATACATTCATATTAGACCCTCTGCTGTAACTGTTAAAGTGTGACTTGTTCTGTGCGTCTTTGGTTTCTTACCCTGTCAATGTCACTGTCTGAGAAAGAGGAGGAGGAAGACAAGATGTCTGAGGAGGAGCTCTATGAGAGAGTAAACAGTCTCTCATAGGGGAGGTAAACACATTTTTGAAGTTATATTTGTCATTTATTGGAATGGTACTATTCCCATTAAACCACGCTTGCTTGAATCTAACCAATTTTCCTGGTTGTCAAATTAATGTAACCGTATCAATAATGAATGTACTTTAATGCAATGTTTTTTTCTCCTGAAAAGAGTGTTTCTATACCATCATTTAGTAGCTACATAGATGGCAGCTCTATCGATCCACACTAAAAAAAATAGCTAATTCAGTACCTACAAAGCAGGTTGAATCTCAATCTCACATACTGTAAATGCATTAAAATTTATTTAATATAAATATAGATATTTTTGACTGTATGCATACCAAGTCCTTTCTTGGTCTAAAAAAGTACAGTATATATAAATGTAGCCCAGTTTAGATGTGGGAATATCAAGCACACTGAAAGGACCAATTGGTGGACTGCATACTAGTTTTGACCTATTATGATGGCTAATGAACGAGCTAGGTAATGACTAAAATACCATTTATCCAGTTGATAAATTCTGGACAGCAACCAAGATGGCAATGGTGAAGTCATGTGACTGGGTAAAGGCTAACAGGACTGGTTATCCATCAAATATCATTGGGTATGTTTATTCAAATGTTTCCTTTATAGACAGGACTAATTCTAAACAGATCCTGGGGGCTAACCTTCTTTTTCTTCTTTTTCTTCTTCTTGTCATCCTCACTATCAGATAAAGGAGAAGAGGAAGAGGAGGAGCTAGAATCCTGCAGGGGAAAAGAAAGAGAGAAGGTTGGTGTGACCTTGATCTTCAAAGGCTACTAGCTGATCTTCAACTGAGCCATTGGTCATGGGAAAGAACCTCAACCTTCTTCTGCTTCTTCTTCTTTTTCTTCTTATCTTTTTTGTCATCATCACTGTCTAATGCAAAATCATGTTTCAGAGAAAACAACAAAAAAGGTCAAATACACTGCACATTATGCATATAATAATGCTAATAACTAATAGTGGTAAAACAGGGATGATTAGATACCATCGTACTGAATTATATAAACTTAATCTAAACTCTGCATTGTTTTATTACTATGCTTGGCATAGTAATGCCAAGCATACTATGTTTCTTTAACTTTTTCTTCTTCTCCTCGTCTTTCTCCATGTCTCCTTCTCCACTGTCGCTCAGGTGAGGCTGTGCCTTGGCTCCACCAGCTGTTAGTACACAACAATACAGAGAGGACCATCTATAGCCATGTCCGAATTCCTCAGTAAGCACTAATTAACTGTTTAATGCGTTCTATATTCTATATTCTACACTCTGACTATTATGTTTTATTAATATTAAGTTATTTCTTAATTTTGATGTAATTCATATTAACATTTAATAATGTCTTACTATTTAGGTTATTTAATGTACAGTACAAATAACCTTAGGTTATTAAAGTTTTCCCTTATTCACCGACTAGTTCTATTATTCACTCATACCACTGTTAAAAAATACACATCACTAGTAAAAATACATGTAAATGTGTTGTTGCTTCAATATCAGTACTGTCACAGCACAAAACATTGTGGGATAGCTTTAATAATGTGCATTTGGTGATGTACATTTGGAATTTTTGATTATCTAGTATGGACATTTCACCTATTTTCTTTTTCTGTACAAAAATACTTTTATGGTTTAAAGAAATTAAGACTTTACAATAATTTAAAACCCTCCAATCATCTTGCTAAATAATTTAGATTATTTTATAATAGATTATTTTATATTAGTTTTACTTTTATTGTTTCCTAATGTTACATGTACCTAATGTACAGTAATGTACAGTACATTGTAAATGTGTAGAGTATATTGTACATGTAATCTAATGACATACACAAATACTTGCGGAAGGCCTGTAGTGCCTTGCTAGTGAAGTTCTGAGTGAGGAGGTCAAATAGAGATGGCTGTCTTTTTTATTGATTTGTGTGAGTTTCACATACCAGTGAGTTTAGGGGCCACTTTTTCTCCCTGGGTGCTTGGCCTGGCCTTCTCACCATCTGTAGCCAAGTGACAGAGCCAGTGATTAACAACTGTGTGATTATCAACTGTCTGCTAAACTGTTGGTTTGGTCTGGTGTTTAGGTAAGAGGAGGTACTCGCCAACAGCTGAAAGAGTGGAAGCAAAGATGACTGCATCTGCCTCCCAAATGTCCTCTTCATCTTTGTCACGACCCTGCCTGTTTCCTTGGTCTTGTCTCTTGTTTTCCCCTAAGTCTGTTTCCTTGTTCCCCTGGTGTCTGCCTGTTTCCCTGTGTTCTCCCTGGCCCCGCCTTGTTTCCTTATTTGGTCCTTCCCCTCGTTGTGCCTTCACCGCCCTCACCTGTGTCTCGTTCTCCTAGTGTATTTAGTCTCTGTCCTCCCTTGTCTCAGTGTTGGTTTGTCTGTTCTGTTCAGTTACTGTT
>JAOEHI010000422.1:23881-41381 GCA_025447815.1 Percopsis transmontana
GTTGTTACTGTTGTTGTTACTGTTGTTGTTACTGTTGTTGTTACTGTTGTTGTTACTGTTGTTGTTACTGTTGTTGTTACTGTTGTTGTCACAGTGTGGTTCCCAGTCGTTGGCCTTGCCTTGCCTTGCCTTGCCTTGCCTTGCCCTGCCCTGATACCAGTAAGTTTTGTTTGGACCTTTTCTGTTTTTGGTTTTCTCCCTGGCCTTTGGCCTTGTATGTTAGTTTGGACCTTTTCTGTTTTTCCCTGTTGTGGGTGAGTTTTTATTAAACCCATGTACACCACTGCCTGCCTCCCCGCTCTCTGTTCTGCATTTGGGTCACCACTCTACATGCACCTGACAATCTTCCTACAAAACAACACACAGTATTAATACAACTTGTGTTATTTGGGTAGAAGTAACAAATAACTCCTGTTATTGTAATTAGGTAGCTGTTTCTAGTAGTGGAGAAGGGGGTAAGAAGAGCCACCCCCTGTATTTAGGTAACTATGAACAAAAGAATTTATGAGACCACAAATTAAGGAAGTATAGTTCACAATGCTTAATCCATCTTGGACTCAAGCACAATGAGCGGGGACATGACACACACACAATTGTTTTTGTCATACTTGGTACTTAGTTAGTACATACTTAATTGTTCAGTTAATAGTAATTCCTAAATAATATTTCTAATATTTGAATATCCCTTGAATAGAATACAATTAAGTGGATGCCAGATGGAATAACATAATGTGTCAGAATACAAGTGTCATGGTTTCGGCAGCAGCCCTTGTCTTTTCCTTGTGGTTCCCTTTCTTCCCTTTCTTCTCCTCAGGCGGCCATCAAGGAATCTCCCGCACCTGTCCCTGTTTACATGGCTGCTGTTCAATTCCCACGTGCAATAATTATACCCTTGGCTTCACTTCCACTCATCGCCAGGAAGTTACACCAGTATTTCTGGTAGAAATTTGTCAGGCTATGCCACTTGCTCTCTTTTTGGATTATCTCCTTTTTACTTACTCTAAAAGAAAACGTTGGTTTTCTTTTGGAGTAACAGTGACTTTTCCTTGTGTTCAGGAGCTTACCTGACGATCTCGGTAGCGAGCCATGCTCTATCAGCCACCAGTCTCGCCAGCCTCCTGTTTCACTCTCCCTACCCCTGCACCGTCTTTTGGATAAATAAACCTTTTTTCATAACATCTACCAAAGTGTCTATGGTCCGCTCTTGGGTCTTAAAACCGTGTTAACATAACAGGAAGGTATTTAAACACTGAAGACATACATACGTAGAATGCCTCATTTTACCCTGAACAAATGTATGTGCTCATATTAGTAGACTCAAATGTTTATAAACCTACCTGTTTCTTATCCTTTTTCTTCTTATCCTTTTTCTTCTTATCCTTTTTCTTCTTGTCCTTTACCTTCTTGTCTTTGTCGCTATCAGAGGATGAAGAGGTAGAATCCTGTGTCAATAGAAAATTGTAAATTGTTTTATAAATAAAACATCCAACTAAAGCAAGCTGCTTCATTATACAGTTATACCTTCTTCTTTGGTTTCTTTTTCTTCTTGTTGTCATCATCACTGTCTGAGGATGAGCTATTGGAGGAATCCTGAGAAAGAGAAATACACAGAAGTACAGGTGCATCTAAAATCATTTATGTGAATAATGTGGAAAAGTTTTTCCATAATTGTATTCAAAAAGTGAAACGTTCTTATATTCTAGATTCATTGGACATAAAGCAAAATATTTCAAGCCTTTTTTTGTTTTAATCTTGATGATTTTTTGAGACCTGACCTGTAATGCCAACATAATTTGTTAGTAAACCAATCAAAGCCAAACATGTTCAATTTTATTAGTGAAAAAGGATGCAAACTCATTGCATTTATGAGTGGATAGGAGTTCAGGGGATGTTTGTGTCAGGGGATTTGTCAGCCTTTCGACGGTTGCAAATAAGCTTTGTGCATTATTAATGTTTTTGGTAATGATATTGGAGAAAAAGGATTCTCTAGCACTTTCCAAGTCTAAATTGTAAGCACGGAGGCTCTCTTTTTTAGAGTTCTTTAGCACTGTTGTCATTAGAATTATCAATATGAATATTAAAGTCACCAGTTATAACTAGACAGTCAAAATCTGTGGAAATAATAGACAATAGTTCTATAATGACAGAAGATGATACAGGTGTCCTGTGTATCATCACTCCCCAGGCTTATATTAAAACACTATCCTGAAACACTATATAGGCCATAGATCTGTCCTTACCCAACTAATTGAAGAAACTCTAACTACATTATTCTTGCATGAGCATTACGAGGCAAGTTTGGATTGTACGGTGTGAGTGAAGGACGACGCTACTGCTGTGTCGATTAAATCCCTAAACCCCTAAAACCTCAAATACTGACGTTTTCGGCGATTAGCGATAGAAAACCAGAGCACTGCACAGTATCCGTTTTCTTTTTCTCTATTAGCATTTTCTACCTCTGGTGTCTAATTTAAACCTACAACAAGAGTGTTGCCTTCATTTTTGTCTCACAGATTAGTCAGCACTGAAATACAATGTCTGTGATGTCTTTGAAAAGATTTAAATTCCGTTTCAATTTTGAAATTATTTATTTATGTGCATATGTTAAACAGAAGGTTGGGGAAGGTATGTTGTCTTTTAGCAATCTAATCATTTATGATGTAAAATGTGCCTTTTTTTGAATATAGATAAAAGCATTGGAAACAGGGCAGGCCAGTTACACAAGGACCACCTACAAGGTGCATAGTAAAACATTGCTGTGCTTGTAGGCTACATCCACAACTTGTGTTTGTTGTTCAAGCAACCAACCAAATAATTCAGTTTTAATTATAGTGAAGTTCATATTCGTATTCTGTTTAGTAATTTCCTGTTAAAGATAGGTGTTCAGTCATGACTGGGTGTGTTCCTCTCATATCGGTACAGTATCTGCTATCAGACCTACAAGACAGGCACTGTACTAAATGTTCTGCTCATTGTTGTCTCCTGCAGTCACCTTTGATAGACATGGAGTTTGTATTTGTAACGGGATGAGTACAGGAGCAGTTGGACGAGAACGAACACTGAGTAACGAACAAACAATAAACTAACTAACCCAGAAACAGTCATCTCCGCATCATCTCAACACCAACACCATTCTCCTATTCAAATAAATGAGATATACTGTATATGCTTGTGACTTTAAGTGTGACTTTAAGATTCTCCTGTTCACCACATTTTTACCCAAGCAGTTTTTAGTTTTTCTTTGCCCTATCGGACGTGAAGGGGGTGTTGTTTATTTCCATGTGAAATGTGGGCCTGTGTAGCCCTTTGAGATTGTAATGTGACTAAAGGCTATATAAAAAAATGGAGCAGGGACGTCTCCCTACCGCCCCCTGCAACCAGCCCTAGGATCCTTGCTTTCCCCACGCCTTATCCTTTGTTTGGAGCCAGAGCCAGAAGCTCCCTTGTTCTGCCAGGTCTTTGAGAGCCTAGTGTTTCTTCTGTCCGGTTGCGCGCAAAGCTGGGCGCTAGCGCTCTATGGAGACAGGCAGAACTATCCTCGCTCGTACCAGGAGTGGGTCGTGCGATTACGCGCAGAGTTCGGTCTCGCGAAGGAGCGGAGGAAATCTTACGCCCCCACCCCTGTGCCAGCGTATGCGAATGGTGAGTGGGAGTGTGTGAACGGTGTGCGTGTGAACGGTGAGCGTGCGTGTGGGATCGGAGCTGCTGTCAGCTCGTCCACTTCGCCTGGGCTGTCGTCTGGTCCAGCCGCTGTGGAGCCACCGTCCGGATCAAACCCCGAGGAGCTCTCTTTACCACTCATTTGCCCAGAGGGAGGCGCCAAGCCCCACCGGTTGCCGGGAGGCTTCCACCATCTTCGCCTCACTCGGGGGAGTACGTCGCCTACGATGGGATCTGGAGTGGATCGTTCACCGCCACCACTACTCGGCGGAGCAGCCCAAGCAGCCCGGTCGGCTGTGGAGTTCATCGCCGGGCGCGGCCGCTGGAGAACCCAGGCTGGAGGCACCGTCGCCACCACCCCGAGCTGCTGCCAGCTCACCCACACCGCTGGAGGCGTCGCCTGCCCCAGCCGCCGTGGAGCCGCTGCCGCAGTCCTGCCCGGGAGCCACCGCTAGCTCGCTCAAGCCGCTGGAGCTGAAGACTGGTCTAGCCGCCAAGGAGCTCAGCCCGCCGCCGCAGTCCTGCCCGGGAGCCGGCTCACCCACGCCGCTGGGGTCGTCGCCTGACCCAGCCGCTGTGAAGTCGCCGGCACAGACCTGCCCGGGAGCCACCGCTAGCTCGCTCAAGCCGCTGGAGCCGAAGACAGGTCCAGCCGCCGAGGAGCTAAGCCCGCCGTCGTCCTGCCTAGGAGCTGCCGTCTGCTCACTCACGCCGCTGGGGTCGTCGCCTGACCCAGCCGCTGTGAAGTCGCTGCCGCAGTCCGTCCCCGGAGCTGCCGCCAGCTCACTGGAGCCGACGCCAGGTCCAGCCACGGAGGAGCTCACGTCGCTGCAGCATGTCCCCGGAATCACTGCTAGGGAGCTCTCGCCGCTTGGGTCAACGCCTGGCCCAGATGCTGGAGAGTCCACGCCATTGCAGCTCATCCCCGGAGCTGCTGTCAGCCACCGCTGCCACCCATTCCTGTTTCAGCCAGCCGAGGGCTCCACCCACCATAGCTACTGGTCGTCCCTGGGCCGGCCTCCGGAGGGTCCCAGCCGTGGCTGCAGCTGGTGTCTGCTCCGGCCTCCTAAGGTCCCTCATCACCACTGGTCTCTGGGCCGGCCTCCGGTGGGATGTCCCCAGGCAGAGGGCCTTTTTACCACGTAAGGCGACGCCAGGAGGCGCGCCTTAGAGGGGGGGGTACTGTAATGATCGGCGCGCACAGGCCCATGCGCGCACAGTGTCTCACTTCCCCGCGGCGCACCTGTGTTGGGTTTGCTCACACAGGTGCATGTCTTTGTTTTGATTAGTGGACTATATATGTTCCGCCAACAGCACAAGGTGCTGTTGGTCATTGTTTTGGCTTGATGCCCTGTACATTTGTCTTTTGTTTAATTAAAACGCTTGAAGTGTGTTACTCGCCCTTTTCGTCCGTGTGTGTTCCTCTGGCTCGCGTTTACTCTCGCCCACAACCCACATCCGTTACATAAACTGCAAACCTTGTACTTTGATTATTATTTTCCTATGCTATAAAACCTTTTGATTTTATTATGACATCTGGATTCTCTTATTCTTTTATTCTCTAATAGGCATTACTTTTAAATCTTGTTTTATTGTATAACATGTTTTATGTGAAGCACGTTGAGTCTGCCTCATGTATGAAATGTTCTCAGTTCACAGTGTTGCATACTTGCACTAACCATTAGCTATGTTGCCATTCCATATAGTCCACTTTAGATAGCCTTTTGCTATTGTTGAGTTTATCCTTTGGGAAACTGACCCATGCTAACTCCTTAGGAGCAGCAAACTTCAGTTGTAATGCCAGTGCCTTGTCAAGGGCAATGGCAAGAGTAGTGACCTAGCAAGCATGTCTTGTTGTTGGTGTGGGAAATCAACGTGCCCCCAGGGCGTATGGAGTAGTCAAATGGATTAAGCTGATGACAAACCAGCCTTTAGCAGGGTGTGTTTGTGTGGGGATGTAGAAGATCTGCAACGAGGAATTTGTTTTCAGATGGCTAAATTTAGTCAAAGTGTCAGATTTTACTTATGAGAGACTCATTTGTCAGCACTGACGAAAGCTAATCCTCACCCAAGGCAGTGACACAGTTGAGACTATCCAATCCAATAGCAGCCTTTACACAACTATTTTTGCAATGCATCACAGGGCAAAACGATTTATACATACACAATTGATGTGTATGTGTAAACCTGTATGAACTGCATAGTAGAAGCTAAGCACAATCCGAAAATGAATTCCCCGAGGTTTAATAAAAAGTTTTGTTGCGTGAGTCACACAGCAGAGTTTTGAACAAAGTTACCATTACAAATATAGAGGCCTTTTTTGGGAGAATAGTAATTATAAATGTATGAAAATAATAATTTGTTACAGTAAAACTAATTTTACAATATATATATATGTTACAACATTGTTCTTGTAGATTCTTGTAGACTGTTAAGTAAAGGCAGCAGTAGCTGCTATTGTATAGCTTTGACCTATTGACAATAATAAGGGTCAATTAATTTGTTTATGGTTTCAACAGTACAAATAATGAGGTTAAAAGTGAGACTAAAATAACTTTGAACCTTTTTTTACCTCACTCTCACTCTCAGAAGAACTGCTTGCGGAGGAAGATGACAAGGATGAAGATGCTGGAATCCTGTTGAAAAAGAGGTGGGAATTAATTTTCCAACCTTTGGCAAATAGTGAACAGCTTTTATCATCTTACTTTGGTTGGTGAAAGTTGATCACTGGCTGTGACAAACCTTAGCTGTCACAACCTCTGGTTAATATATGGTAGCTGAAGGAAGATATTTACAAAATCAAGGAATAAACAAAATAACAAAAAGGCACAAACACACTGAGTCACACACCCATATACACACAAAAATGTGTGCAAACATAATGCGGATACACAAACAAGCTCCAAATACCAGAAAATATGAGTCAGTCTAATTCCTTATGAAAGTGAGAGTTGGTCAACATTTTCAACAATCTTAAGCCAGGCACACTGTACTCCCTGCTTGACTTGCTGTTGCTATATTATTTAAATAGTGAATCCAATTATCAAATTTCACCGTCTGGAGGTAGATATAAAAAGTTGTTACACAGATGCTTTACCTCATATTTATTACACTTTAAAACCATCTGATTCAAATTAAAGTTATGTAGGAATGTAGGGGAACTTCAGCTGACATCAGCTGGTTTGCTGCATGTGTGAAGCAGGGCCTTTCTGAAATTGCATTTCTAACAGAGACTCTACTTAGTTTATGGATAAAGGTTTCTAATCAAACCTAATAAAAATAATGATGTTGTAAATAATAATTGTAATAAAAAACATAAAATCTAATCTAATCTAATTTTACTTTTTCCTGCTACCTCAGCAGGAGGTGGAATGAAGTCAAATAGAAACCTCTCTCTCTCCGTATGTTAGGGCTGACCTAAAATGCCCTAAATGTGAATTGTGCACAGATTTGGTCAATATTTAGGAACTTTTTTCTGTGAATTAAAGGTGTAATATGAAACTTGAGCATTGAGCCACCGCGCTTGAGTTTTGGAACAAGACATTGTGTGTCTATGATTGGTAGAGCAAAACTTAAAAAACGCCCTGCATAAAACACGTACTGTAGGTAAAAGCTTCTTTCAAGTGATTAGCTATGCCGATGTGCTGTGCCGAATAGAAACTTTCTAGCTCAATCCTCCAAAGCTGTGTAGGCTACTGCAACTTTGACAGAATTCTGGTTAGTCACTGAGGATTTTTAAGACACATACTTTCTTCTTCTTTTTATTTGTTCGTTTTTTCTTCTTCTTCTTCTCCTTCTTGCCCAGACGCTCATCCTCACAATCTGAGGATGAAGAGCTGTCACAAGAGTACAGGTCCTGAGGAAGAAGGAAGAGGTTGTTTAACCTTGCAACAAGAATCACTGCACCCTTACAGTAAAACAACAGGTTGCTTGAGCATTTAACATATCACCCCCCTAACTGTATATCCTTCAAATTAAATATTCTAGAGCCACCAATGAAGGCATTTAGCACAAGTAGGTCTTTAAATGCACTCTGCAGCCAATACCGTGAAAAACTGTGAAATCACACTATCCCCAAAAACAAGTATTTTCTTAATAACAGGCTTTAATTTCCTTTTAAAATAAGACTTGCCACTTAATCTTACATATGATTGGTGTCTTTAAGGTTAGGATTGTATGTGTAGGCATAAAATGTATTAATTGTTCTCAGCAAGTAATGATATTCAACTAATTCAATTTCTATCACAATCAGGAAAATCTTCTCTCACCTGTCCCTCTCCAACTCTTGCTGGGTATTTGGGCTCAATCTTATCTCCACCCACAACACCTAGGTGTCGGTGTTCACCTGCCTCAGTCGGGGGCTCCACACCACCTGGAACCACTGCTGGACGTGGTCCACCTCCAATATCCGCTCCAACTGGAGCATAACAGTGTATGACAGGATTACAGTCAGTTTTGGTAGAAAGAATTGACTAAATTCTGCACTTAAATTCTTATAACCATTTAGAGAATTTAGTGGTGCTGTCTCTTTAATGGTTATAATGGAAACCATTGTTAAAACCATTTACTTCCCTACAGTATTTTGCAACCTCCTCCAGGACAGACAGCCATTGAAAGATAGCAGAAATTACTGCCAAAACATTATTAGTAGTGTTGACTGGAACGAATACTACCATTTGAATTATCGTTTGACTCCTTTCACTATTTAGGCTACTGTCAGTATATGCAGTAAACGCTGAATTTTACCAGTCTACACACAACAACACACAGTGATGCCAAGCCCTATGAGAAAAAAGAACAACAAAGTTTGGTTTTATATAGCAAACACTATAACAAAATTATAAGGACTTTATAACAAAAGTAAGCGAACAATGGCTTTTTAGCGCCGTTGCCTTATGCAAAGAAACATCAAAAAGGCATACAAATCTAACAACATAAGATATAAAATGCATTGTTTGAAATTTTAAGTAATTTCTGGTCCAGTGACCAGAAATTACTTAAAATTGAAATTGACCAGAAATTACTTAAAATTTCGAACAATGCATTTGTTTGGTGTCTTGACAGTTCAAGACACCAAACCTTTGGTAACGTTGGACTCCATTCAGCTCTTCGCACAATCGGAACGTTTGCGTCAGACTTGAGTTTTTTGGAGGTGGACGCTATATGCCCAAACTACTGAGAGATGGGATTAGGCGTTAACAGGTAGCACTGCAGGTAGCCTACATCCGGTTTTCTTGTTTGTTTACAACGACGGGCTGCAAAATTGGACACTGCATAACTAAATAACCTTTAATGAGAATGGGGCGAAATAAATCTCAGAAATATAAGAGTAGCATAAATAGCTTACAGTTATGTCCGGTTGGTTGGCTGATGAGTCATTTGTATGACCTCGCTACACCTATGCTGCACACAGACCTTAGGCGCCACTATGTGGTGGTTCCACGTTATTTCATAAAATTCCTTAGCCGCGTAACAAATATTTCGCAGGTTTTGTTCCCCTTCGAGTTTCCGTAGTCTAGAGTGGAAGTTTTTGAGTAGGCTAGTGGAAGAGTATCTTATGTCTTGTCAGTGTGATCACAAGAAGTTGTTGTTCGATACCAATATTGTGAAAAGGCGTATCGTATCGTATGAAGGTACACATTTCGGTTTGGGGATGGTGGGCTTTTTAAATCTACGTCTTTACACCTCAGTGATTTCTAAATGTGACAGAACAATCCCTTTATTCATTATTCTGTAAATCGCTAAAGAAACGCGATGCCCTCGCGATGCCCTGAGTGACTTGTTGCCATCTAGCCAGATAATGTCCCCATCGCTAGTTTTATGTATATTGGCGACGATGTGGGGCAGTATGGGCCGATGCGGTGGCACTGGGACGCCCGGGCCATTGTGTGACAACGGGAAGGTATGGCTAAATATTACATATTGTGATAAAAATTTAAATATATATATATAGCTAACCTAATTTATGCTTATATTTAAAATTACGTGTTTTTTCGTGTGTGTGTGTGTGTGACAGCTCTCAGTAGAGAAGGACTTGCCCCAGGATGCGGTGTGGGTATGTCCCGTGTCACCTTGGCCTGAATCCGTTCAGGTAACAAGTCAAGTTTATTTATAGAGCACTTCACCTCTTTAAAGTCTGAAAGGGCATCCTAAGCATGAATTTAATATTGGAATATATGACACCTCTTAGACCTCACCTACAATTGGCCTGGGATCTGCCTAACGAGGACATTTTTGATTCTAGTCTAGTTTCCTGAATCAGATACTTGAGTGTAATGTTTAGACTTACATACAATGACCATGTTGACCAATTCAGAATGTTTGTGTGGCTGACAATCATTTTATCAAATCTTTGTCAAACCAATCAATGCTTTAATGATCAATAATGTTGCTGACTGCCACATCTCACATTCTCTGGTTGGCACAAATTTTTGTGTCTTGAAGATGGCTTTCTAATATATATATGGTTTAAATATTTAAGGAATTAGTATTGTACTTCCAGCATCCCTGATATTTTCTTGAATATTGCCATAACTCCTACAGTCAAAAGCAACTTTGCATTGTTCTCTGTCTGCAGCAACATCCTAGTGTTGACACTAAGTATGATCCTGAGGTGAGTCAACACGCAGTACAAACCGAAAAAGTAACTAACGGCTACTATCAGTATTTCACCACAACCTTTGACCATACAAACAACAGCATAACATTTAGTTCTTAAATTGATACATATTTCATGAATGCACGAATCAAAATAAAATAAAAAGGTTTTCCTGTTTATATGGAGGTAAAATAAATCTCTAATCTGGTGTGTATGTATGCAAATTTGGGTGCTTGGTGTCACATCTACAGTATTTAGGCTACCTTTTAAGAATCAGCATATCTGCAGTAACTGGGTCAAAAGCAAACACCCTCCTTATTATTTGCCTTGTAGGAGTTTTGATGCTTGAGTGCACAGAGGGATGATAATGTCTTAGGGCGTTTTCACACCAGCACTTTTTAGTCCATTTAGGCCACGTCTATACTAGCATGGATACATTTGTTTGTTTGCTCTGGTCCAAATCAGTTGATGAGTTCGTAAACTTGGAGCGTTTCCCCCTTGGTTCAGTTTCTTTTCACACAGAGATATAATCCAAGCGCACCAAAATGTATCACAACAAACCACGAGAGAACGTTCAATCAGAGCAAATTAACTATAGGTGTGAAAAAGCCCTAACATATCACCGGATTTCTTCTCACCTCAGCCAACCAGGATGGTGTGTATGGATAAGCCTATCAGCTACAACCACAGACTTCCCAACAGGTAAGGTGTGTGTGCCGAGCAGTTGGCCATTTGTCCATTTAAACTAAATGAATCACTCACTGGATGGTTAAACGCACGTTACGCTGACCTTTTATACATACAGCACATACACATATTGTTAGTGGCACACTCATATCCACACATCCCCATAATTCCCTTCATGCTCTCTGGTGCCTGGGCTCTAACAATGCAACAAACTGGTTATATATTCTGTCATAAAATAAGTGATAAAGAGTGTGTGTGTGTGTGTGTGTGTGTGTGGTCTAGTGGCGCGTACCGGCCAGTGAGGGCAGAGAGTGGCGAGTACTTGTATTGTCCTCCTCAACGATGGCTTAACAATCTGCATGTAAGTGCCTACAGTGATCTTCTGGCTTTTACATTTAAGCATTTAGCAGACGCTTTTACAACCAATCAGAATCTTTTCAGCAGCGGCAGCAAAGTAACCGCAATTTGTTCTGATCCATTACACATGGTCCCATGTCCGACTGATAACGCCTGCTACAGGGACGGCAGAGCTTCAGTGCTTCTCTATATCACAAGACAAGTGTAACAAAGAGCTTGAAAGACTTGTATACATGTGTACACACTACTTCCTAACATACCTGATTATATCCTTTATGACGTTTGTGTGGTGGTGATTAACTGTGTTTTTGTGTGTGTATTTGCCAGCATGGGGCTACCGTGCTGCTCTACCACCCTTGTGCTCCGCTCCACGAGCGCGTCCATCTGTCCATCTTAGCCCACTCCTGTCTAACAAACTACATCATCACCCCTTACCCAGGACTACGTAAACACAGGGTGAGGCAAAACAAGTCATTTTAATTCTATACCTTCAATAATGGGTGGGGCTGCTCCGCTGGGAGTGTATATTCATGTGTCTCTTATGTTTAGCCGATAGCATTGTTATCCTGGGGCTGTACCCTGGAGCTGTCCGCCGTGACGGCCTTAGCTGTCTGTGATTGGCTGGAGACAACACCGACAGGAAGTAAGCGTAGTGATCTGAGCCAGACCAGGAAGTACAACCACCTGTTGATAAGGTCGGCTGAGCAGCATGCTAGAGAACCGGAGCGCCAAAACACACTCCTTTATACACACTTATCAACAAGCACAAAGGTATGGAGTCCCCGTTTTTAGGCTTTGCTGTTTTTATGTCTATGTATACAGCGTTAAACGGACAGTGTCTAGTGTGTGAGATATAGTGTCATTACGAAATGTCAAAAGCATTTTAAAACCTTACGTTTTGGACAAGGTGCATCCATAAGTAGTATATACATGCATAATAACTCAACACAAGTAGTGTTTTGCCTCATATTGCCATGAAATCTCTCATTTGAGAGGAAGTGCTTCCAGAAGATATTGCATCACCACTGTGTTTGCTAAGAATATGAGGAACCTAATTACATTTTCATTTACAGCATTTAGCAGACGCTTTTATCCAAAGCGACTTACAATTTGTAAATTTTGTAGCTGAATAGGTCATACACCAGTTATCAAACAACATTCTGTTAGAATAATGTAAAACATATAATTCAATCTTCACAATAATTGCTAACTGCCTAAATATCAACAACGTGCTACATTTTCTAAGAGCTGGTCTAACAGACCAGGATAGAGAAGGACTTTTTTTTATTAGACAAAGTCCCTTTTCTAAACCCCAGCAGTCTGTGAGGCATTGCTGTGAGCAGACCCTCCTGGATGCAGAGACACACACGAGGAGGAGGAGGGGGAGGAGAAGTCGAGACGAGAGGGCAGACGAGGACAAGCAGTTAGGGTCTAAACTTCCCGTGCGGTCTTCACCGTCCAATGACACAGGTGGAACCGTCCTCGCCGGGACCCGGCCTGGAGAGGTCCAGAAACGGACCAACACATTTGGAACTGCAGCAGATTCTCCAGTACTCAGGGAAGCCTCTCCCATTTCTGGCTCTGAGCTTCCCAGCCCTGGTACTGCTGTTGGACTCAATACCTCTGGGATCACATTTAAAGAACAGAGTATAGATGTAGTAAACAGGAAAGACACAGATTCAACAGAGGACAAGAAGACACACGGGGTGAAACAGAAAGCCTTTACTGTAGACAATGTAGCAGGGGACAAAATGAAGGACAATGAACTAGTAGACGTTAAAGAAAGACAGCTGGAGAATAAGCCAACCTCAAACACTCCCAGTGACAAGACTGGACCTGAGTCTAACCCTGCAACCCAGCCAGCCAGTCACCTGTCTCGCGCACCCAAATGTGGGAGCTGCAACCTGGATGGCACCAGGGCCTCCGGGCCACAGGGGCGAGCTGCTTTGCTAAGTAAGGGGCTGGTACGGACGAATGATGCGGTGTGGGCAGCCCTGGCGCTGGGCTTCCTCCTGGTCCTCCTGGCGCTGTCGGTGCTCCACACACGGCTGTACAGGCACTGGAGAACCCCACCCAGTCTCTACTGGGACGAACCACGGCAGGACTATGACACCGTGGCAGGTAGGTGCCGGTGGCTGTCACACCAGTCAGACAATACATAATGACTAAACTGTTATTTGAATAAAACTCCTGTGTGATCCTCCTATCACTTCATACTTTGAGCACAACACTGTTTCACCTCCAAAATGTTATAATTCACTAATAAGAAACTGAATATATCATTGTGCCCAAAACAAAAGGACCATTTATCATTGGCTAAACCAAGACAGTTAAAATGCTGATAAATCATTTCAATACTGTGCACTCTGATGGCTATACTAGGTACACCTCGCGAAACTAATGCAGTCTAATACAACCGCCCTGCAATAAATCCCCCTTCATGATTGTTATAATGTTCAGTTTATGTTGAAACCGTTTGAGAGGTGGCGATACAACTGTATGCTCATTTTGTAGGATGTAGTTTGTAGTGCTGTTAAACTATATTGAATTAAACACAAAGGTGTTTGTGTTATTTAGCCTCACCTCACTGATTGAAATGAGGTGGCCAAAATAATAGTAAGTCAGAAAAACGCATTACAATTCAACAGTACCACAAACTACATCCTCCAAAATGAGCACAGTTGAATCGCCACCTCTCTTAAACAGTCTACTACTAAGTATCCACTGGGTTCACCTTCTCAATTTTGTTTATATTCACAGTACATTTAGTACTCGTAGACACAGAATGGGCCGTGAAACATATTTCTGGTGCCTTCTTTAATGCATGGGGTCTCCGTGTTAATGAGGTGCACACGTGTGTTTGTTCCAGATGTGATCCGGCAGAGGCTGAGGATGGTAAGAAGAAAGAGGAGGGCGTCTAAGAGCAGAAGGCAGGAGCGTGCTCTTCTCCCCAACTCCTCCGACTCAGATGAGAGCTAGTAGGAACCGTAGAGGCTCTTAAGAGAACTGAAGGACACATTCTTAAAGCATCTCCGGCAGTTCTTTTAAATCTGTTTGCGAAGTGGACAGAGTGAATACGGGGAGAGGAAAGTGGGTGCACATCAGTTATTGCACAGAGTTGATATTTTGAGTGAATTGGACGATAGTCAAGCGATGTGCCCTATGGCACATAAACCTTAATATCACATAGTAGGTACAGTAGTGAAATATTTTTTTTAGGGGCTGCCTTTGTATTGTCTAGAATGGTGAACTTTATTGTAACTTTAATAATGACCGTCTTTCTTGAAAATCCATATAAAGATTGGACCTAGAAAATACTTCTCACATACATGATCAATATTGCACGCAGTTAAGAGGGATAATAGACAAAGGCATACAAATAACACCTCAAAACATAAACCTATAAATAAACCATAAGCAAGCTGTGTGGAAACTGTATGAATAACTAATAGTCTAAGAAAGGGCTGGTTAGCATGATCTTTTCACGTAACCAAGGGGAAGTATCTGTACATGAAAGACAATACATTTATATATGACAATTGTATGCCAAAGCATTCTGTAAAGCTATTCTCGGACCATCAAGCTTTGCTTAGGACAGCAGAAACCTTATAAAACTTGTAAACAACTTGTAAACATGTACAACAAATGTATGGCTGCCATATCTGCATTTTCGCTTGCCCATCCTGCTTAGTATGAAAGATTCAATGCCCTTTGTAGACCAGACGTAACTACTCTAGGATTTACTGTATTGCATTATAGATGTATTATGTTTCACAGTAATGTGTTTTACCTGTGAAACTTGTGAGAATGTTACTATTAAACACAGCACTGGCAGGTATGAAAAGGAAAATGGTTATGCTTTGAATGACAATTTTGGTTATCATTTTTAAATGTACAGTGAAAGCATGGATATGACCTGGTCTGCTGTGGACTGATCTTTCAGGGACAATAGCTGTGACTAATGTACAGTACTTGAATTTTATTACCATTTCCAACTGAAGACTTGATGCACCAGAAAATACTTTGTGCTGCATTCATAAAAAGACAGTAGCTTCTATTGATTTTGATACAGTACACAATCACATTCAAGGGGTGTGTGTAAGGTCCTTTGTCTAAAGGCTTTATGATTTCAGCATCGTATGCTAATGACTTGAAATTTAGCAGTAGCTTAGCGAATTTATCAAATTAAATATGGAACAATTTTATAGCAGCTATTTACATTTTATGACTGGATGTCAATGAGATTTCTAGAAATGTGGGCTGTCGGATAGGCTGGTCTGTTGCTACGGCAATATCTGGAGTGCCTCCAATAACATGTTGATCCACGACTATGTAATGATGGGCAATTGCCCTGAATGAGTCCACCTATGGTGAACAAAGTGGAACCAATAACCAGTGTAACAACTCAAAGCAAAGACAGCAAAGATAAACATGAATTGCAGTGAAAGTAAGGAAAGCTGTTTTGGCTGTTAAAGGACTGGTTTGTGTGGTTTATCTATGGCAGTCATGCATACGTAAGCCAGAGAAAAAACATCTACTTCTGCTTGCAGACGTATAAGTTTTAAAATATTGTTTAGCCATTGGCTCTCCATGGCAAGACCTACACCTTGAACAATCAATAGGATCTTTCCTGGCAACACTATCAGAAAAAAAGACCTAAAGACAATTATGTTATTTTATTATTTTATTACAAATGTACATCTTAAGAGTTTCAATTACGATTGACCTTGTAAGTCATTGTTTCTCTACTATACAGTTTTTAACGTCTTCTGTTAAAAGATAACTCTCCCATCACCTATCTCCCAAAGTGTAGAGCTGTGAGGAAACACAGGGACAGTAACAGCCCACAGTCCACTACCAAAGGCCTAATATCGAGTGGGTCTTTCTGCGTGCGCACGCAAATTAAAAACTTAGTTCAATGGCCGCATGTGTATATGTTAAATCTCTCAATCCATGTACTTGTGGAACGCTTGGTCCACCTAATTCATGTGTGTAAGGGGTGTTTTTGGCATAGGAAAATGTACAGGTCATATTGGTTTAGAACATCGGCAGACTGTTGCAACATTCACACTAGAGACAGACACTATGTAGTGTCCACTAAGACAGGGCTTGTGCATTCCGACACCCCCCTGTTACTGACTGAGATGACTGTAGTGCTAAACCCAAGTACACTTCAGACCCGTCCTTGAGACTCATCCTACACATTAGACACTACACCCTACGTACTTGTGCCGACACACTGGACCAGAATATACACCGTTAGTAACAGCTGTTTGTTAGAGCGCACACACACACACCCTACTGGCAATAAATGAGTTCAAGCTCATCAATCCCACTTTGTTGCTCATGTATTTGATTTATGGACTGATTAAAAGGCGCTTCGGGTACAATTATTAATGTACATTAAAACCCGCTGTTATTCCACAGCAAACATACTCTGGTCTACTGGTGCCTTCAAACTGGGTCGTGTTGACGAGATGAACAACCTTCCAACTTTGGAAATGGAAATTCACTGATTGAATTTACCAGTTCACAAGTTCGACAAGCACAAACTCACAAATTCCATTTGAAGGCAAGACATATCAGGATATCTATAGTACATAGGGTGTAAAGATCCAAGGGTTGAGCAGAGATTTGGTGAAGGATCCCAAAGACTGAAGCCAAACTTGGCAAACAAATAGACGGACATAAATACCTTGCAAACATATAGCTTAATATAAAATATACCATTAAAACATATGTTCATATATTATATATGGCTCTAGTCTAGAGCTTGGGCAATGGTGACTGAATGGGACAAGTGGTTAGGTGCTGATCTACTGGCCCCCATGTGTGGATGCATGTTCTTCAGAAAACAATGTGTGTGTACGTGTACGTACACACACACACACACACACACACGTACACACACACACACGTACACACACACACACACACACCTGTAAACAAGAGGGAGATGATGATGATGTGCAAACATACATTAAACAATGATACTTTTCATTGGTCTTCCACACATTATTTGTTGTGAAAGGGAAGTGGAAAAACCGCACAACCTGTCGATTCCCCTCATTGGAGATGTGTTTAACCAGACGACGGAAGCATCAACTTTCCGAGACACTGTGGAAACTAAAATACATGACAAAAGCAGGAGATACAAATGCTGCAGTATTCATCTCTCAAATTGATTGTGGCTTTAGT
>JAOEHI010000424.1:0-12007 GCA_025447815.1 Percopsis transmontana
CCTGTTTGTTTGCAGCCGCTCGCGTTCTTATCGCTCCAATGATCCTTCTGTACAGTAATTTTCAATTGCGGTAGGGGGTGCTGTCTGTATTTTGACACTGGGAGATGGTTTTTGTGACTTTGAAGTATTAAAATAGTAATATTATCAGTATTCAGTACAAATTAATATGTTAAATCTGTTAAATTTAGGTCTATTTATTTTTCTTATGCAAATTAGTTTTTCTCAGAATTTTTAGGGAGGATGGTCTTCCCTTTACTCAATGTACGAGCCTCCACTGATTTGCAGTCATTACTGAAACAAAGAGTGCATTAGATTTTTCAGCCAGAGAAACGAGGAAAATTCAACAGAATTGATATATTTATCATGTTTATTATATAATTATCTATCGACCTACATTGCTTAACCACATTTTTATGGGCAACACAGCAGCCGTAAAATTATAGAATAAACTAATGATTACTGTACATAAATATAAATTCATGACTACTAAACTAGCAATCATATTGTTTTACGAGCAGCTTTGCTTATTACAATGTTTCTTTCTTTACAATGTCTTTACAATCCCCCTAAGAGCCTTAATGTGGGCTAAGATAAATAATGGTAACATAAATATTAATAGAGAGCTATTTTGGCAGGGACTTTTGGCCTACATGGAATTACTTAAAGAAAAATAAGAATCTTCAAAGATCTTAATAACCATTGTCCTACAGAGGATATTGTTTACAGAAGCAGAGCAATAGCTTGGATGCAATCCCATGCTATTTCAAATGAATAACTTGCACAGTTCATTTTAAACTTCAGACAATTCCCTGTATCTTTTTAGAATATAACAGAATATTATGGGCAGCAAAGTAAATGCAGTATTGTGCATGTGTAGCAACAACTAAACACTGCAAAAATTACAGCAAAAAAAAATCTTAATTCATCAACTCCATTTTTATCTCTAGGCTAAGAAGTAAAGCAGCCGTCCCAGTATTTGTTATATGTAATAGCAGAAATGTCAAACCCACAGTTAAACCTGCCAAGGTGAATTTGCCCTATATATGCTGAAATATTATGAGTGAACATGCATTTGTATTAGCAACCTATTAGCATTTCTACAGTATTGAATTATTGAATGGCAAGCACTTGCTGCTGTTAAAATACAATGGCCCAGTTCATCATTACAGTTTTAACCTGTTGAGGCCTGTAAAATAAGAGAATATTTGAGATACTTTCTGCGCAGTTGTTTCCCCCGTCCATCTCTGTTCACACATCACAAGTTAAAGGCAGTATGGTCTAGCACATTTGTTTGTTTCACTGGTATCACTACTACTACTTTTGGTTAACCCCGTATGCCACATACTGCCCCCTACATGCAGCCCTCAGAAGTGCAGTCTGGCTAAAGCCAGCTGTGGTGCAATTAATTTCTCATTAGTGTAGACAATGATGGCTTTCCTGACATCTCTTCCCCTTTTCTCTCTCTTTCCCTCTTTCTGTTTCACTGCGTCTTTTCCTTCATCTCTACATTACTTTAAACATTATTGTTCCATTTCTACCCAGACATTGCTGCAGGGGTGCGCCCACATCTCAAACAAAACAAACAAACAAAAGCAATTAGCTTCCCGATGAAATGGAGAAAAGCAGACTCATCTGCTGCAAATTACCCCCCACAAAGGAGGGAGGACAGAGACGTTTCGATGGGCTTTATTAAACCACCCACATTAATGCTAACAAGTAAAAACAACACTATTCCTCTTGCTCAGTTCCTCAAGGACACACACACACACTATAGCATTATCAGCAGTGCAGGCAGCATGTTTAAGCAAGCAAGAGAGTTTTTGTATTTGTCATAGCTGTGCAAAATATTTTACTGGTTTAGCTCTGGAAGAAAAAGCCTGACATATTCCAAGCTTCTCTGGGATTATTACATATTTAAGTGAGGCCTACCGTATCTTAGTTTTATCATTACAGAGTTTCAGCAATATCCTTAAATTGTTCATTGGTAGGTTGGGAGGTGAGCAGTTTTTTCCACCTTATAATTTTTACACAAGCTCACCTCTTTCTGAGCCTGGCTATCTTCCTCTCCTGTTCAGTAATATTGCAGATAAAAGTTAAACTTTGATCTCTCTCTCTCCGACTGGGAGAGTTTCATTACTTGCTACAGCCGCCAGAGTTGCACATATGGATCGAGAAATCCTCTATACGAAGCTGTACTACCCAATTAAAATATTTTCACTTTTCACTTTTATTTGTATAAAATATTTTATTTAAGGGGTTAAATTCACTATATATTTTCAAAAGGTGTTATGTGAAAGCTTTAGTTTTTTACATTGGTAATAATTGGTGCATTGAAATGAAGGAAATTGACCTACTGTAGAATAGGTGTGTAGATAATTCTGTGTTTCCCATTTTATATATATACAAGCGTTCTTTATATATATATATATATATATATATAAAGAATGCTTGTTTCAAAGCACTTTACCAGTTCCATAGTGCCTAGCCTAGCCTAGCCAAGTTAGCCAAGACATATGACACAATTAAAACCCTGTAGTATGTGGGCCTGCTTTGGAGAGTTGGGTAGCTAAATAATTTAGTGACCGGCTTATTATGAATCATATATCGATTAAATCAATCCCATCCATCCCATCGCATAATAGGACTGACATTACAAGGAGACACTTTACAGTGCACTTTCCATAATTGGGTAAACAATGGCAGGGCTTATTAGAAGAAAAATTAAGCCCATTAAGGGGCGCAGGCAGCAAGTCTCAGACCTTTTCTTCTTATCCTCCTTTGTGTTTCCTCCAGTTCTGCATCACAGTAGAACTTAACGATACAAGCATCAGAATTAATATTCACTGCTGAGTCATTCAGATGGAGGGTGACAGACGGCTTCACTAAACCACATGATGACATTTGATTTGTGCTATAGTGTGATTACTATTTTCCATTTAAAGAAGTTTTGTACAGCTCTATTACTGGCTCAGCAAATAGGTACATAACAAAACACCAGTATTTGCCAAAGTTGCCATATAAAGAATAAAAAAAAAAAAAGGAGAAGACTAACTGAAACACAGTGAGGAGCCCTGGAGCCTATTCCTAAAGAGCGCTAAGAAAAAAGGGGATTCAAGTTTAAAACCTGAATTGAATGAACCTAACAAATCAGTCGGGGCTAAAGCGGTTCAATAATGATCTATTGATCTACTGGTGGGGACCGGCTATTCGGAGACGGCGGCCACCTTGGCCGGGTCCATCCTTACCCTCCCTGCGGAGAGAATGAATCCCAGAAAGAAAACTTGGGGGCCATGGAAGGTGCATTTCTGGGGAATGTGGATCAAATCCTCCTCATCATTATGAGGAAATTATTTTGCTGTGAATAATGCATTTTTTTTAAAGAATACATATACACCACTGGGAATTTCTTTATATCTTCACTTTGTTTAGGAACAAGACTGCTGGATTGGTTTACAGTAAAAATAGTATTATACATTTATTTATTATTTCTTGCAATTCATTTTTGTTCCGTGTTAGCAGCCAGGCTTCAAGACATATACATTTTTGACCTGTAAATACACATGAAAGCCAGTATCAGCAGGGCCCTCATGCAAGCCAAAATTCTGGGGGGACACAATTAGAGAGGGGAGCATGGGGTCCTTCCCCAGAAAAAAATGAAAATAATGACACAATATTTTGTAATTTGCAGTGGTGTCTCTGCCACCGAAAGACTGGTAGGGCACAATAAACTCTGTATGGGCTACATCCGACTTGTACCATTAGCTTTCTGTTCCAGATTGCATCTGAGGGGCGATCAGAAGTCCACCCCCAACCAGCACAACTGCTCCAAAAGTGTGAAAAGTTCCTACTGGCTGCTCTACAGTCTGTCTGTCTTTACAGTCCACATGTAAGGCTTGTGTTGTGGAGAGAGAGTAGGTGCTAGCCGAAAGAATGACACGTGTAAGCGAGAACAGAGCTTACTGAATGTAGACACACACTGGCAACGTGAACAAACACAAACGTCGGTCTAACTCAAATAGAAAAGACTTAATTGTCCATAGGTGTGTGGGAAGGGCTGAACACCGCACAGGTGTGCAGCCGTGAGGAGGAGCAGGGAGCACGGAGCTATATATAGAGGAGGCAGGGAGCGTGCACTGAGGCCAACACAATGCCGGGACGTGTCACCACATGACAAATTATTACCTGAATTATTATTTACTGCCATTTATGTCGCTAGGAATGTACATTTGAGAAAATAAATAAAAATGAAGACCAACGTGGTCACCTGTTTTGGGTGTGCAAGCGCCACACGATCACAAGTCACGACGAGCTAGCGAAGGCAGAAACAACGGGATTGAGGGATGGCTAACTTTAGCTAGCCAACTATCTTGCAAACTATGCCTATATTTCTCAAATGCAATTAACTGGGTATAACTAATTGCATCTCATTTTCAAACATGTTTGAAAAGGGATTGATGCTCTAAACACTTCAGCAACACGCCGCTAATCAATCTCCTCCTGCACCAACGCACAACAGAGTTCTGTGTGCGTGCCTGCTGTTGCAAACTTTGTAAGAAACCATTACCATAGGGAAAGGATTGGGTGTGTCTTTTTGATCTATGACATATTTAGAAGAATAAATTTGACTCATAATATAAAATGATCATATCAACATATTCTAAAAATAATAGTAATAAAATAACGTAATAGCTTTAATGGGTATGATGCCACTGAGCTCAGGCCTTACATGTTCAGAACCACAAAGCTTTTATTTGACAGATCTTGGCAAAAGAAGGTTACAGTACAGCCGGACCGAGAAAGTTGTTCATCTAGCAATTTTCATGTTGATAGCATTGTCTGTTAATAACAGATAATTATGTGCAATCTGCTCTGCTTGTGCTGTGCCCCTAAAAGTCCTGGAGAACACTTAATTCTATTGGGTGTCCCATTTTTACAACCAACAAATGTTCTCTGTTGTTTTGTGGCTGATGGATGAAAGGCACTATCATACACAGGGGTAGAAGGATAAAAAAGAGACAGAGAAAAAAACAATACAGGAAAAAGATAGAAATAGGTATATAGAAAAAGAGAACTTAATATGCTTTATGTTAAAGTGTATTTTAGTTGAGGTGTACTGGTCGATTACGAGTAGTGGGGGATCGATTTATCGATCGTCGCTTTATCTCCGGGAAACTATAAGCAGAGAAAGCACAGCTGACAGATCTAGCTTTGGGACCTAGTGCAGAAATTTGATGTAATACACTCTTCTTTTAAATTAATGTTAAGAAATTGATTGAGCTTATACTCACCAAACATTTAACAGAACCAGTAAGTAACTTTGAGGAAAAAAAAAAATCTGGTGACTGACGTTGCAGCATTCCATGGAGTACTGTATATATAATCTTAAAGCAATATTTCATTTTGATACATTTTCCCTTTTCCAGCATGTTCACCTTAGCGCAACAACGTCTGGTGGTAACAATTGTTTGAAGGGTGTGTCAATTAATTATCAGGGCAATTGTAGAGAACTCATTAGAAGACAAAATACTCAGGACACAGGGAGCGAAATATACAAGTTTTATTAAAGGACTTTGGCAGGTTAGATGTGAGGAAAAAGGCGAGGGGTCTTTAACCAGGGAGTCAACGGGGCTTGTTACCGTGTTGGAATGGGCGAAAGGGTAATCCGCGGGCCGGGCTTGATACCGGGACAGGCATGGGTCGAGGTCCGGAGAGAAACGTTCTTTATAAGAGTGCATGACCGATGTTCTTCTTAACACAAAATCCTTAAAACATGCAGGCCTACTTTGGATAATAATGAACGCAAACCAATACCATACACCCCACCTATAGTGTCATATGCATGAAACTCACTCAAGTTACACATGCTAGCCCCACGGGTAAGTACACGTAGGGGGGTTAACATGAAAGTAAGGTTTGAGAAGCTGGGTAGATAGTTACACAACGTTTGACGTTGTGTAACTATCGGGCGCTGAACCTAATGAAGGCACTGGCCTTTAGTAGTCGTCGGCGGATTTCCTGTTTCATAGTATTAACCCAAATCTGTGATTGAGTTAAATGTATAGCTTCCTTGCAGGTTTGCGGTACATCAGACATTTCTGTAACAATACTTTCAGCATCAGCCACGGTTTTCTGTCTCTTTTGGGGTATCGTGTACCAGGTACGGTGTCTCCATTGAGCATGCGGATGAACCTCCCTGACCATGTGAAGTTAATATTTCCAAAAATGTCATTACATTTAATGCATTTTATAATATTATTATATATATAAATTGTCTTCAAATTCTCTTTAAAGCCTCTGAAATACTCAAAGCAACTGATTCCAATGTCAAAATATGTCGGCGAGAGAGCCGTAGGAGGTACACGCACCCATGCACACGCACACACAAACACAAACCTACAATATTGAATACCCACACACACCCAAATAAACACAAAATCGAATACATATACACACACACAACTCTACAGTCACACGCACGGTATCAAAATGCACACACACACATGCAATACCAAACACACAAAAATGAACACGAACAGTACACACATGCACACAGAACTGGTGTCCTTCTATCTTGCCATACTTCACATCTAGCAAGAAACCTGAGCATCAAGACGTCATTATGAGTTTAAAAGACAGCAGCTGGGATGAAGGCAGCAAGCACTGCGAACACAGCTTGGGACAGAATCTATCCTGCATTGTCCGTTAACAGAGTGAAGCACTACAAACATTTCCATATGGCTCTAGTTAATTGAAAAGCTGAACTGGTAGCCAGTTTAGCCATGTGTGTGTGTGTGTGTGTTCAAAGACAAACAGATTGGATTGAAGGGGAGGGAGAAGGAGTGAAAAGAGGGTTGCTGGATGAGTGAGGCTGAAGAGACTGTGTCCCTTCACAGGAGATGTATTGAGAGAGAGAGAGAGTCCCATGGAGGTGAACACGAGCCTACACTGGTTTTCATCATGGAAGCCTAAGGTAACATGAAATAAGTCAGGAGCAATGTGTGTATGTGTGTGTGTGTGACAGAATGTTCCAGCAGACAGATGCATTGTGGGCTTAGACAGTGGGAGGTGAGGAACACACATTCTGCCTCACACCACTGCCTCTGTGCTGCCCTGCTGCTCACCCACTGGAGATCCTGGCTCTGTCTGTCTGTCTCTCTTTCTGACTGACAGACTCATTGGCCCTCATTCATGAAACGTGCGTACGATCAAATTTGATCCTAAAATGATCTTACGATCATTTTGTCGTATCCTTATGATCAAAACCCGCGTCTGGTCGGAGACCGTGTAAACCAACCTCAAAAAACAAGATCCCAATAAAACCATCATTATCACGAGAAACAATCAGCCTCAGTAAAAACAGCCTCGGTAAAAGCAACCAGAATTATAGTAGCCTATTAATAATAATTTGTAATATCAAATAAGATGACAAGAATATAGTGCATAAGGGTTAACAGTTGTTTGGTGTAAAATTAACTTCTCTTTAATTTTGAGAGCCTACACTATTACAAGCAAAGCAATGAAAAGCAATGGGTAGAACTGATTAGCAACAAAATAGGTTAGATGCTTATTAAGTCACCTATTTAAACAAGCACTTCAAATCTCAATTATCAGGAGAAGAAGAAGTCATTCATTAATCAGATCTCGGCAGTGGCAGAACTGGTTCGTGTAGAAGACCTCTATGTGCCCCTAAGACGTGCAAGGGTTATTTGGGACCACAGGGATCTCTTTATGGAGAGTGAAGAGTGGCTATTCAGTTGCTTTCGTCTCCCAAGGCATCTCCTCCTAGAATTATGCCACAATTCGGAGCCTTAGTTGAGGAGAGAAACCCAACGCTCCAATGCCACTCCTGTGCCAGTGCAGGAGCTCTCCTTGTTGGGGATTTTGGCCACCGGGACCATTCAGTGCGAGATCGGGGATAGGTCCGGTATCTCACAGCCAACGATAAGTAGAACTACAGTATGCCAGCAGTGTTGGCGGCTATCAAGGCCCTTTCTCATCAATATCGTCAGCGGGAGGAACTCTGCTCTACAGGCCAGAGAAAGTGTGCAACATCATATTGGCATGTGGGGTTCTGCACAATATTGCTTAGGATAATAGGGTGCCACTCGATTTGCCAATGCATCCAGATGAGCATATGCCCAGAGAGCAGTGGCCAGCACAGCCCCAACTTGGGGCTATACAAATGAGACAGGACCTCATTTGTCGCCTTTAAAAGGTAAAATGTTTTTTGTTAAATGTTTTTACCAAGGATAGGCTATTAACTAGAAACAAGACAATGTAAAACATTTAGTTTTATTTAAGTTTCACATTTATTATTCCTTTAATGACACTTTTAATGCTGCCAAATAGTACCAGTTGGTTTGACTGGACTTGAGATGTTAATGTTTTATATTGTACATAATGTACATATTTACAGCATCACCGGCCCAATAGACCATCCATTTGAAAATAGAAATATTTAAGAAGAGGCAGAGGATTCTGTCTGTCAAAGGAAAACGCAGAGTCACCCAGCTTTCTTGAGAGAGAGAAAATGACCCAATAATTTCTGCAACATTTGATACTGGGTCATACATCCTCAAAACAATTGAATTATAGAGGAGAAGAAACAAAGGCTGGGATTTTTATGCTTTGTCAGGCCCATGATTAGCTGTACCAAGTCAGTGTGTGTGGCAAAAAGATTATTGGTGTAGAATATTCAAACTAAAAATAATAATTTAATAAATAAACAATAGAAGGAACAACAGATAGTGTATTTTATATGTCTGCCAATATACATATAGCTTCAGCCATCAAATGTATAAACATATGGAAGTAGTGTGTGGAGTCACCAAGGTTTGTGAAGGGACATTTTTAAGCCTGTGTTAGGACTTCACAGGTGATCATTTGGTCTCGCGATTGGCTGACCGTGCCATATGATTGGATCGACTCGTTCATGATTGTGAAAACATACCCTTCTTTAAGCTTTGTTGAAGTTTGGTGTCCTTCCTCATAGACATTCATTTGGAGACTGTTTTTCTCGGTTTAGTAGCACTGCATTGGCATTGATCTCCCCACCGCCCGCTTTTAGCACTGTATTAGATTCTCGTTGAAAGATGCATACTGTAGAAAGTAAATCCTATGAATTGATTAGTGCAAAGCAGGTTTTTAGTTAGTGCTTGGTCGGCGACCATATAAAAGAACCAGAATAAAAAATGATTGATCACCCATAGATTAGGAGTGCAATTTAAATTGTGGTCAATCATTACACCAGTCAATAAGGTAATGATCCAAAGGCAATAATTGTGGAACATATTAAAGAACTTATGGATATTCACTCTGTGAGAAGGCCCAGTGGAAAAGCCATCATGTAATTAGACCATTTGTAGAGAATGATAATGAATGGGATTGCTCATTTGAGTCCAATAATGGATCATATTAGCAGAGGAGACACTGTCTCTGTTTTTCACTGTAATTCATCTTTCAGTCACACAGTCCCCACAAAGACCTCAAACTTCATGTAGTGGAACTCAGATAAAACTTCTGAGACACATAAAATAAGAATCAAACGAATATTAAATGGACAGATCATAACAAACTGAAGCATTACTTAAAGTACATAACAATATAAACATACAAGATCTACATACAAATAATACATAATGCACTACATTAGAAAGTAGTTATAAATAAGAAGATTGAATCTGTCCTCATGCTTACAGACACACATGCATACAGGTTTGATACCTGGCTGTTGGCTACAGGGAAAATATACTATTGGTGTTGTGGCTAGAGGTGGTCTATTTAACACCTTTGAAAAAGGCAGAAATGTATGCTAGCACCACCTACGTACCACACACACACAATACTAAACCCTTCATAGAGAGCTATGGCTAGCAAAAGATGTAAAGATAAAACAACCACAAAGAGACAGTTTAAATGATAAAACGAACGTGTTGATTCCCTGCTTTCATGACATCTCAAACAAACGTTAGGCCCACGCGCTGCGTACATACGGCCATCATTACCATATTTTACATGTAAAACACTTGGGCTGCTGAGAGTGGGCTCTGTCACCTACGCAGCCCTCCTCTCTCGGTTTATGTCTCCGCTTTTTATTCTCCCCCCCCCCCCCCCCTCAACCGGCTCCCGTTGCTCACAAATGCCATTACCCGCGACACTTTTATGGATGCCTCTGTCGTTCCCGCGTAGCCGCGCGCTCCGCATGATTTAGGTGCTACGGCTGGATTACGCCACTATAAAATAACAACAGAGCGCTTGTCTCTGGTGGTGCCGGCACATCCATCACTCTGAGAGAGTAATTATGTGCAGTAAAAGACGAAAGCCGTGGCGGGCATTGGAGGATCTGCGAAAGGCAAGGGCCACTGCTGCGAGCTACGCGGAGCTATGACTTCCCTTTAGGTAGTTACCTTATCTTGGGAAGTAGAGGAGTTTGGGGGAGAATGTCAAGCACTGGGATAGCGGCTCGACGCGTAGGATGTCCCTAAAGAGAGAGAAGAAGAAAGATTAAGAGTGATAGCAAATGATAAAGAGAAAGAGAAAGACAGACAGAAAAAAGAAGATGGGTGGAGAGATTAAGTTTGTGTGTGTGATGTATCCCGCAGAGGGACAGTTATGTATCCCATGCAATTCGTCACTGTGAATAATTAGCCTCTGGAAGCTCTCATTAAATGTATCTCAACTGTGAGGAAGCCTTTGATCAGCCCGTTGACAGAATCGAAAAAGTTCACTGAACATACAGAGGCCAAGGCAAAGGTTCACAGCCACAGAGGTTTTCCATATACGCTATCAATGTTCATGTGACAGGGCACATTTTTGTGAGGTTTAAAAATACATGGGACAGTATACCGTGTCCCAGGTTTATATTGTAACATGGACCGAAATTAAACACTTTTCTTAGCAGCCAATGAGTCTGCAGCTGTTTAAACAATCCACACATAGGCAACCTCTTACTTATACTATAACAACATACTCTCACAATGCTGCAAATATAACTAATCAAATGAAATGCACCAAGGTACATGGCAAGCAGAATAGCAACAGAATGTAAACATGGTATTTACAAAGACAGCTGTAGTGACGAGTCAAAATAAAAATTCATATTATTTCTCGTGAAAGGGTTGGAAGTTTATGACGCATATTTTAGGATGCAGGATGAGATATGGTCAAAAACCTCTATTGTGACGGTCCCTAAATAGAAGTGTCTAGGTAAGACAACGCCAAAGGGTAGTAAGGTGACAACAGAAAATACATTTATCTATAATTATATCCATAACCAAAATTACCACAAAAATACATACCACAAACATACCATAATAATTATAATACCAACATATACTTTTAATTCAGAGGGTAAAAGCCTCCTACACAGCTACTCTAGCACCAGCATACATGAATAAATGCCCCAACCTAAACCTGAAGCCAGAAGTTAAAGCCCAAGGAAACTCATGCTGTATCTTTCTGGAATCTTAGGTTTGGTTGTTACCTGGATGGTGGTTGCAACACAAATTCAGCTCTTTTGCGACTCTGGGGCGTGACAGCAGTCAGAAGCCTGGAGTTACCCAGGTAACTAGCACCATCCCATCTGTTGCATCACCGTGAGAGACATTTTAAGATCTCTGATTGATTTAATAGGCTGGAAAAATACTCAATAATATAGGACAAGATGTGAACCTGGCAGAGGCATACATCATCAGACTTTAGATTCAGTTTTAGTATTAATAGACAAAGATTGGTCCTAAACCTTTTTGTAATTTATGCAGTGAGAAGATTTGCAGCGTTTTGTTCTCTACTATTTAGCAGTGGTGTGATTCACGATTGTGTTTCACAACCTCTCGCGTGTCTGTAGAGGAATCATGCTACCTGCTATAGCTTTTGAAAACGATGAAAGACTGAGAATCTCAAATTTACTACAGGATGGACTGACACAATATTTCACAATTTTTCCACGGGTAGGTTAAACTCAGAATTCATGAAAATATGGAATTAGTTTGAGTTAAACCCGACTAAC
>JAOEHI010000425.1:0-13768 GCA_025447815.1 Percopsis transmontana
GTGTGTCCGGTGTACTGCTGTCTGTTCTCTGCAGGTCTTGGGAGGTTGGTGTACACACCTGATCCCCATTGGCAATCAGCGGTGGGGAGATACAAAAGGCGCAGAGAGCAGGGAGTGCGGCAGAGGAGAGCGTGGCACCTGAGAGTTTGCAGTCAGACGGCGTACTGAACAGGGACATACTAAGGGGCGTCCGTGGAGTCCTGCAGCACGTGTGTGTGTGTAAGAGTGTGTGTGACACCAGAGTTTGGCTCTGGGGGTTTACTCCCTTGGGTGGTGGATTGGGTGTAAGTTATCTGTGCTGCATAAGCGACGGTAACATTGCAGGCCTTTTTAGGTTGACCTGAACCAGGTTCTCTGGTTCAGTTGCCGTGCCTGAGATTCTCCTTGTGGTTACGGGAATAGTCAATAAACGTTCGACTGACACGCAAGAATGTCTCCCTAGTTTTCCTTAAACCGTCAATAAATAATAAAGTATTTGTCACTAACCTCCTCCTCCCCTGGACTCTCCACTGGAGGTTCGTAACAAACATGCATGTAATGGCAGTTTGAGTTTCCAATCATTACTACTCTTTTTTCGGTGATGGAATCATTGAAGCACATGCTTCTTTGTCTCATGAAAATTGGTTCTTTTATTAATTTATTATGGGTCTTCTGAAAATGTGACCAAATCTACTGGGTCAGAAATATATATACAGTAATGTTAATATTTGGTTAAATGTCCCTTAGCCATTTTCACCTCGATTAGGCACATTTGGTAGCCATCCAAAAGCTTCTGGTTGAATCTTTGACCACTCTGATTTGGTGCAGTTCAGCTAAATTTGTTGTCTTTCTGACACAGACTTGTTTCTTCAGCAAAGTCCACATGTTCTCGATGGGGTTCAAGTCAGGACTTTGGGAAGGCCATTCTAAAACCTTAATTCTAACCTTATTTAGCCATTCCTTTACCACCTTTTGATGTGTGTTTGGGGTCATTGTCCTGTTGAAACACCCAACTGCATCCAAGGCCCAATCTTCTGGCTGATGATTTTCAGGTTTTCCTGAAGAATTTGAAGGTAATCCTCCTTCATTATTCCATTCACTTTCTGTAAAGCACCAGTTCCACTGGAAGCAAAACAGCCCCAGAGCATAATCCTACCACCTCCAAACATATTGCTGGTTATTGTGGCCAAATAACTTTTTTGTTTTGTTTAGATTTTTATTAAACCGGACCACAGAACTTTCCTCCAGAAGGTCTTTTCTTTGTCCATGTGATCAGCAGCATACTTCAGTTGAGCCTTGAGGTGCCACTTTTGGAGCATGGGCTTCCTTCTTACACGGCAGCCTCTGTTCCAGCAGCTTCTAATTCATCGCAGCCCTGCTTTTTGGAGGTTCTTGGTCGACTCTTGACCATTTTTCTCTCAGCAGCAGTTGATAGATTCCGTGGTCTTCCTGATTGTCGCAGTGACACAACTGTGCCATGCACTTTATACTTACAAACAATTGTTTGCACAGTGGATGTAGGGACCTGTAGCTGCTTTGAAATGGCTCCAAGTGACTTTCCTGACTTGTTCAAGTCAATGATCCACTTCTTCAGTTCAATGCTGAGCTCCTTAGACTTGCCCATCATAGCATTGGTGGTTGAGTCTAATGAGTGTATCAAACGAGCCCTATTTAAATGGGCTCAGAGAAGACACCAGCTGTAGTCAATCATAATCACTCATGAGACGTTAAATAGGTCATGTCACAAAGCAAATTTGATCAATACAACTTTCTACATCAACACAATTCATCGTTGAAGTTGCTGTATATATATTTTTGACCCAGTAGATTTTGTCACATTTTCAGAAGACCCATAATAAAGTCAAATGAACCAAATTTCAATACCATTTGTGACAAAGTACTATGTGCTCCAATGATTCCAAGTTGTAGCAATTATTGGAAACTCAAACTTGCCATGACATACATGTTCTTTACAAGTGTATGTAAACTTTTGACCACAACTGTAGATGGAAATATTAAGATTTGCCTTCAGAAGGGAGAGAATAGGGAAGAGTGAAAGGAGGAGGGCATAACCGTATGCTTGTTCTAGTGAAAAAGAAAAACATTTAATATCAAGGACCATTTAATATCAAGTATAAAAGTACATGCTTTTAAAGTATAAAAGTAGCCCTCTAAAAAAAGGCCTTCCTAATGCTCTTTTTAAAGAACAAGAGAAATAATCTTTTCAAGAATAACGAATTGAAAGTAGAGTAGAAAGTATAGATTTGTCTTTTTAAAAAGTAGTGAGTAAAATTCAAAAGTCTTAAATTAAATAAAAACTGACAATCATACTTAAGTACAGTAACAAAGTTGTTGTACTTCGTTATTTCCCATCTCTGTGGATAAGACAGGGAGAGAGCTTGATGTTTATAAACATCAAGCTCATTGGAGGGGTAAACAAAAGGAAAGAAAGAAAAAATTACGGCAAATAAAGAAATAGGATGATTATTGGAGAGAATGATGTATGCATGTGTTAAGCTGTATGTGTGCGCGTATAAGCAAACCCATATTCAGGAATCTGATGTGGACCTAGGGCTAAATCAACTGGAGAGCCTGGTTTCTCGGCCCTTGGTAGCAGTAGTGGGCCTTGCAGGGCCAGCTGGCTGAGGAGGTCCGGACAGTTGTGGTTCATATACAAACTAGGGTATGTATTTGTACTAGGGCTGTCAAAATGCAATTTCATTTTTTGTTGCCGTTAACACAGGTTTTCATATGACCCTTTGCTTCACCCTTCGTTTAGCAATACACTAGCAGCATTCGGCACATTTATTGTTAATGTTATAAAAAGCATGTCCACGGTGAATGATGGATACGGGACAAGGTCTTTTGAATGTTAACTTCTGTGACAAATCCTTACACCGATATACTGTAGTGAGGTCTAGGTAAGCCTTCTGTGTTTGCTAGTTTGCTCTGGGTATTTCTCGATTAAGACGAGGGAGGCGGAATGCTTGTAACTCTGTTCCTTAATTTATTTTCCACTTTAGGTGTACAGGGAAAACAGTACATGTCATGGTCGCCTCTAAACTGCATCTACTTCTAGCCCACACACCTGAACCCATACACATTCGCAACGTCCTCTCCAAGTAGTGATCGACCGATATACCGGCCGGCCGGCCAGCCGGTATGAGACCGATATAGCGGCTGGCTGGTATATCGGTCTCATCATATCGGTATATTTGGTTCTCATTCATTCGACATCGGAGACACTCAGAGATTAAATGGCTAATAGGCAGAAAAGCATTTCCCTTGACGAAGTTCTTGCTTCGGTTTTGGATAGCAGTGACGAGGATTATGTATATTCTGATCCTGAAGGATTTGACTCATTTGATGAGGATGAATATGAAAATAAAGGGATCCAATTAAAAGGACAAACCATGGAAATGCAGGGAGTGTGATGTTGCCCTCTGCCTGCAGCTGGAAAGAAATTGTTTTGCTGCATAGCATGATGAATGAAAATATATTCTAAATATTTGGTTTGAAAAAACTGTTGTAAGGCTAATTTTTCATTTGCACACATCCAAAGAAACTTGATATACTGTATAGTATGAAGTCATTATTGGTCCCCAATTCACTTCAGACCCTCTAACATTTGAAGAAAGTATAGTCAGCAACAAGACAGCAACAGAAACAATTCTACTCAAACGATATAAGATTTCATTTTAGACATTTATGTACTATTTCATTCATATATTACCCTATTTTTATGAACCCAAGACTTTGGTGAACCCATTTCAAGCACTAAAACAATTCATCCACATGAGTAAAGGTATGTTTTCATAAGAGATTTGAAGAGTTTCTAAAAACACATTTCTGATTTTGGACAAATTAGCTATTTTCAGAGTGCTCTAGGTCAAATTTGAGCCTCATAATGCAGAAAGCTGAGATTGTCCTAAACATTTTGAAATGAAACACATGTGTATCATGCTATATGCAAGTGTCAAGCGTAAAAAATACATTTAAGAAGACGTGTAAAAATCGAAAATACCCTAAATACCCCAGTGGGTTTTAATTGAGGACCTATGCCTGCGCTCATGAGGCTGGTACCGTAAACAAAAAAATGTCTGCAGACACATCTGCAGGTAGCCTCGTCAGTGTGGCTGCTGTGGAACGATGTTAGCCCTCCCCATTGTATAAATTTCGCCATTAGACAGACGCCCGTATATGGGCAGATCAGTGGGTGCTGTGAAAGAGTGGGAAACGTGCTAGTGCTGGATGTAATGTTACCTAAGTAAAATTGGTAAGACTTAAATTTCTAGCTTTCAAAGCTCAATATATTTAATTGCCGACTCTTAACATACACTGTGTACTGTCTGTATAATTGGATTGATTTGGGTCTTTTAGTGAGAAAATACAAATAATGCTAGTTCAACAAGGTAACCAGGTCAACTAGCTTACAGGGTTTGAAAAACTATTGTATAGCCGTCCTATTGTATAGTGTGCGCATGTAGAAGACGTAGTTATAAAGATCGCTAATTCCAAAGCATTCTGGCATATGGTCTTTGCACTCAGAAATAGCTGACATGCCCACAAGGTGCTGAGACGTGTCCACAAGAGGAGAAAATTATACTATATACTATACTAGTATACTTTGAAGAGCCCGAACGCAAAGTATACTTTGGCCTTTACACTTGGTTACCATCATATAACCATCCCAAATGACAAAATAAAATGTTTTACTCGTCAAGAGTAGGAATGGGAGCTGGATAACACAAACATTGTTTATTTATATTTTATTTAGGCAAGTTTACAAATGTTTCTTCTCTCTCAGAAACAAGGAGATGCTGCTTTCTGCTGATGAATGCTGTTAAATGCACTAAAACTATTTAAGTTTATTTAAACTTGACTAAGTTTAGCTTTTTGATTACTTTTAGTCAATACCATTTTTTATTTAAAATAAGTGCACTGTAGACAATGCAGACAACAACAGTGTTGATAAATGTTAATTTAAGTTCAGCAATTTTGTGCCTCATTTGTTATTAAATTGTTGCATTTTATCAGATGCAAAAAAACAACATTTCGGCATTATATATCGGCCATCGGCGGCCCTGATCTTTATATATCAGCATCTGCCATTGAAAAACCCATATTGGTCGACCAGCAATTACAACACCTATTTAAGGTGACGCTGTGTCTGCGCGGTGTCGTACCGCTGCCAAAATGTGACCAGACTGGTTCTAGGAATTATATTAATGTTGACTACGCCACTCTGGGAATTGCACCCAGAGTAATATAATTTAACAACACCAAAATTTTGAGGTTCCCCACCAGGGGCGCTGGAACGACGCGGGGGACTTGTCCCACCAACAGGTTGTCGTCACTGCTACATGATTTGGTCTGTGATATGCAAACTGAAGAGCGCTGTGTATTATCAATCATCTACACTATAACAATGTAAGCTTGTAGAATGAGACGCGTTATAACTGATGGTTACATATATTCATTTAGTACTGAGAACATGCAGTTTTGTCACAATGAAACATTAACGTTGCAAATACAGTTTTGTAAGTTATATGTTGGACATACTCCATTATACTTCAGGATGGGTTGTCCCTGTGTGGTTTTCCGCTAACAAAGATGTGCTCATGGTGTGCTCTGTGCGGTAAAGTTATTCTGCATAGAGTAATTACATAGGGAATCATGCATGAAACTATATTGTATTATTTAGCTATCTAGTTATGTAGAATTGCATTCAGCAATGCTGCTGTCTTGGTAATGATGTCAACTTAAGTTAACCAATGATCATATAGAAATTGTATCCATCATAAAAATAATGATCCTAGACATTAATTAACGCCATCAATTATCCATAATGCAAACCTGTTAGCTAACGATATCAAACGTTAGTTTGCTAGCAAGGTTGCCACAATAATTTCTGCATTTTCAGTTTGCAACGGCCTTTGTCTTTCAACGGCTTGAATAGTCCAATCAGTAATTTGTTTCTTGTAATTCTTATAATGAGAGAAGAATGAATACATTTGGTTGTTTTAACCAAACAGTATTTAGATGATAAAAGTGAGGTTTAGCCTCACTGTTTTTTCTGCGTTTGTTTTTATCTTTAACACCACAATGTAACTCTAAATGTCTAAATGATGAAAAAGTTTAGTGTAAAAAAAAGCCTTAACAGGACTGGAAAGCCCTGTTATCCTTGCAGTCTCACATTCTCTTTTTTAGGGCTGGGTATTGGCAAGGACCTCACAATACTATACATATCACGATGCGATACATATCACGATATGATACATATCACGATACGATACATATCACGATACGATACATATCACGATACAAGGGTCACGATCCGATTATATCACGATACAATACATATTGCGATATTCCACATAGTAAAAATAAAAACACAGCTGAAATACCACACATCGGCTTTATATTTTTAAGGAAGAAGCTACTGTAATTTTGTCAGCTGCGTCTGTCATGTTGCATCCAAATTTCACTACCAGAAATGGGAGCCGTCAATTCTAGGCAACTAGCCATACTGTGACATCTAGTAGTTGTAGTTCACAGGCCGTTTAAAACGAGAATCTTCACACAGACAGAAAGATGAATATATACACGATTCATTAAAAAAAAAAATGTAAGAATCCATTTTTGAGCTGGAAATCTATGTAGTATATCGAGAAAATAAATATAGCGATATATTGCTGTATCGATTTTTTAAGCACAGCCCTACTTTTTTCCATCCCCTTTTGTTGTGCAATAAAGAACCACAGTCTGTCCTGTTGCAGCCTGTTGTGCAAATATGTAATTTTTTTGTCATTATCATCTTCCTAATCTTATAAATCATGTAAAAATGCAGGAAAATAAATGTAATTGGATATTTTTTCCCCGAAGGAGCACCCTCAGTCACCCACCACTAGTGTCTCTAAAATGCTTGCTATGCCCCTGGTTCCCACGGTATACAATACAAATATTAATGTCTCATAGCACGGATGTTTTTGAGCCTTTATTTATTTTTTATTTTTTTTATTTATTTATTTATTTTTTTTTAAATGGTAAAATTCACTACCTTTGAAGGTTTCTGGAAAATCTTTGTCATTGTTTTTGTGTTAATAAATACATACATTTGCATAAAGCAAAGCATATCTTGTTATACCAGTATAACACTTGAAAGAAATCTCCTGTTTATCTGTTCAAAATCATTTTTGAACAGTATAACACTTGAAAGAAATGTCCTGTTTATCTGTTCAAAATCATTTTTGAACAGATAAAAATGCGATTAACTACAGGCAACCCTGCAATTAACGACGATTAAAAATGTGAATCGATTGACAGCCCTAGTATGTACGCTTGTGAAGGAGCAAGTGGACTCACTGACAAACTGTTCTTTTGGTTATTTTGATTACGTCTAAAAGAATGAGGTGTGTGCGCGTGTACCTGTCCTTGCCATTCTGGATGCCCTGGGCCAGTGTAGCTCTCTCAGTGAGGGGGGAGTTTCTACTGCGTCCCGTACCAGTGGATAGGATGCTATTCTGGAGGGTAGACGATTGTTAAATAGAAACAAAGAGCAGGGTAAAGTATTAGAGTGGAACATTTAAAAATAAATTAAGACACTTCAAAAACTAAATCTTTATTAAAAATTATTCAAACAATATTTTCTCCTATGTAAACAAATATAATATAAAAGTCAAAAAATCCAGCAAATGAAATCATTCCACACAAACCACGGAGTTTTAAGTGCTGCTGTGATTTCACAGCAAGCTGGCTTTGCTTTATATTCTATGTGATTCATGCCTATGCAAGGGTCAATGGGATTCCAAACATCTTGCGCCAAAATGTCTGTAGCCTTGTGAATATTTTTGTGTGGGATCATGCATACTAGGGCTGGACAATATTGGAAAAAACAGACATTGCAATTTTTTTTCCTGATATATATATAGTAATAAATAAAAAAAAACAGGAATTATCACCAGATGACTTAAATAGCTCTATTTGAAAAGAATGAATCATTCTAGAATGATTAATGTTATTTTGTAGGGAGTGCATCTGAAAAGAAAAGAAAAATAACAAAAAAATCTTTTTTGAGTGTAATCTAATCTCCATCTGGCTCAAATATTCAACGTAATATGCATGTTTTCACATGCAGTAGCTTCTGTGTTGCCATTTACAATTAGGTCATTAAGCTTTTAAACAAAGTGACTTACAGTAAGTACAATTAAGGAGGTATTTGTGTAACTGTGAAGGGTATTTGCACATTTATATTAGTGTGTGTGTGTGGTCTCACGGTGGAGGGCGTAGCACTCTTCTTTCGGTCAGAGGATGCCAGTGGACTGGCGGGCACCTTGGTGGTGGAGCTGCTTGACGAGCCCTTCCTCCCAGAATCCTCCGCTGTAGCGTTGCGGTTGTCCTGGCCACCTCGCTTTGAGTAGGCAGAGCCTGGGAGAGGAAGTAAGGAACAACGCAAAAGGGAAAAAAAAGGAGGAGCGAAAGGGAAACAGTCAGATATGACTGTTGCACCCCCCACATCTCATTACCCCCCTCCCCTTGTCTGTTCCACTCTCTACAACACCCCTTATTCCGACACACCCATCTCACCCTGGTCAGTGGCTCTGCGGGGCTTCTGGTTAGATGACACGCTGCGCTGTACCTGGAGAGAAGCCAGACAGGCACAGAGGTCAGTCTGTGTCATGTGTGTTTAAGAGTGCTTAGTCCAAGGCAGACATTTTGATGTAGACAGATGTAGACAGATAATTGTCCTCTGAGAGGCAAGCCAAGATGTACACATGCATCTAGGCATCTTGCTCAAGGATGCTTACAGGTAAGATGAGCATGCCGGGGATCAAACTATTACGTTTTTGAAATTGCACCCAAATTTTTTTTTTAAGAAAAAAAAAGGTCCTCTGCAACAAGCTACCTACACAAAAGGTGACTGACATACATGTAGAATGTAGCACACATGCGCACAACATTTTGGGGGTAGGATAGTCTAGTGGTCTGTGTGTTGGACTCCCAGCCCGAAGGTTGTGGGTTCGAGCCCCAGTGTCGGCTTACCTGTAAGCATCCTTGAGCAAGATGCGTAACCCCTACCTGCTCCATGTAATAGCACCATGTAATTGTAAGTCGCTTTGGATAAAAGCATCTTTTAAATGCTGTAAATGTAAATTTTGATGCAGTCAAAAATATGGAGGAAAAAAAAAAAAACACACACACACACACACACAAACACAGGAGTGCGTGTCTGTGTAAAGGCCTTGTACAGGGAGTATGTATGCATATGCATGTGTATGTTCAGTGCATTACCGTGGTAAGGCAGACGGGATTATGTATATATGCACACCAAGTCATTAAATATCAACTGTTTTGTTGTCAATGTATACATTATGTCTGAAAGTGAGTGTTTGAGAGTGATGTGTAAAATGCGTTTTTGTGCTTGTTGTACCTTGTGAGGCGGGGAGGGGGCGTTAATGTTGCTTACATCACTTCCTGGGCGCGGCTTGAGTGAACCTTCATCCAGCTGAAGAAAAAACGGCAACGTTACATCAGAATGTGTGTGTTGGCGCGTGTGTAAGGATAGAGGGGGCGAGAGAGCGCAAGAGAGAAAAAATTAGAACAAGCCCGCCGTTTTGAATATTTAAGTACTGTGGCATTACTTCAACATTACAGGAATATTGCAATACCAGTTCAAGATTCTTAGTGGGCTTGTATTAACATAACGGAATGAACATATTCATGGAAGACAGCAAAATTATATTAGTTTCACAAAAGAGTAGGTTGTCTTTAAAAAGGTCCGGTCCACACAAACAGATGTTTTGAGTTAGTGTGACAAATCAAAACTCTTCTCAGGACTTTGTAGGTGTGTACAACTCCCTGACTCTCCTATGATAGTTTTGATACACCGGTTAGAATGGGACAACTGACAGCTTTTTTATAGTTTTTTCAGACAAATTACCTCAACAAATTTGCTGTGTGAATGGAAAGGGGCCACAATAACAAGGAATATCTGTTATTGTTTGAAGACCGTATTCCAATTCTAGGTACAGTATGGGTGAAGTTTGGGTAAACCAAGGTTGAGTTGTAGGGGTAAAAAAAAGAGGAAAGAATAAAATATAGACAAAGAAAGGAATAAGATGATTACTGGAGAGAACAATGTATGTATCTCTGTTTGAGTGGACAAGGGCCACAGTAACAATGGCCTTAGGTGCCAATAGTAATTCACAAATCATTCCCTAAAGTCATTGGTTTAGAATGTGTTTAGTACCTGAAACCACAATGCAGTGTTTAGGCTTAAGGATGGCCATGTGTGTGGGGTTACAGCAATGTTCGTGGCACTTTGGCACTGTACCTCAGAGTTCCTATAATCCAGCAGCAAGTATGTGGCCATCACATCGTCGTATTTTTGGTTCACCAGCGAGTTCTGGATCTCCTCCTGAGAGAAGCCCATCTGCAACATCAGGTCTGAACACACACACAAACCTGATCAATCATTAGGAAACTGGCAAATGTCTTTGGGTGTCTTTCTGTGTGTGTGTGTGTGTGTGTGTGTGTGTGTGTGTGTGTGTGGCAGGACAGCAGCTATCTGTAGGAACCGTGGGACAGTAATTACTGGGTAGGTAGCAGGCTGGCAGGTATTTTGTGGAGCTAAAGGAAGCTCAGTTGAGTCCAAAACAGCCTTTTCATTTGAACTGTGAGAGTTTAAACAGGGGATAGTAAGGAGGAGCAGCTTTCCCGGCTCTGGCGACCACACGTACTTAAATTTTCAGCCCTGTGTGTACCTGTCCTCTTGGGGTCCTTGTAGTCTGGCTGGGGTTCGATGTAGGGCTTGAGTTCCTCCTCCTCGTGCCCCACATTCATCCACCTGTCCCTCATTATCTGCTGCTGGGACCAACACACACAGGAGAGGAGGTTTTAGGGGTTGAACAGATAAGGCGGGGAGTCAAATTAGGAAAATAAGATTAATCCTGTTGGTGACTGTGTCCATTTAACCCATTAAGACCTAAGCCGCGTTCTGAAAAAGCATGCCAAAAACATTGCGTGAAAACAACCGCCTAAAACCAGAGGGTTTTCTGAAAATTTTAAACTATACCCTTCATTTCTCAGCCTCTGAAGCAGATGAAACGTGAAATAAATATTTCTTGCCAGCGAATTTAAACACACCAATATTGTGGATGGAAACCGTTTGTGCAGATAGAAAAAGTATTTATAAAAGTTCGATCATTGTATTCCGCTGCCTGAACGACCAGGAAATGCCCACCTAGTAATGAAACTGAAGTTTGTAGTTTCAAGGCACATAAAATAATTTCTTTCCAGTGAATCTCTGATTACCAATATTGTGGATGGGAAACAGTTTGTGCAAATAGAAAAAATATTTATAAAAGATCGCCATGTTTTTTCCGCTGTCTGAATAACCAGGTAATGCAAACGTGCTGAGATTATTTTTGGTAGTATACCTTGGCCAGAGGCTAAAAAAATAAAAATCCTAGAATACACTCCACCTGTATTTCAGCGAATCACAATGCATTTATTTCGGCCATGGGTCTTGAAAACGACTCATGTCGCATCTGGTCTTAAAGAGATACGGACGCAGACGTCGCACCTGGTCTTAATGGGTTAAGACATAATAAACTAGTAACAGGTTAGTCACAAACACTGAAAGGTAAATTTGAGTAATTGAAGTATTAAAGTATCAAAAGTAATTCCCCAATCCTCAAATAGGCTTGTACTTGAATAAGGCCCCTGAGATAACATTTTTTGACGGGGTCCTAAAACACAAAATGCAGCCGATGATGTACTAGGTGCTAAAACAGTGAGCTATGTGGTAGAATAGTGGCACTAGTAGCACAGCAGGCTAGGTTCTATGGCATGTGTCAGACAGTAGGCTAGCTCCAGGAGCTAGGACAGTGGGCTAAGGTCTAGGACAGAAGGGAAAGGATTTCTTTAAAGGTTCAATGGGCCTTTTGTATGTGAGTATGTTGTATATGCGTGTACCTCGAGGCTGCCTCTCTTGGAGGGATTGAGGATAAGGAACTTTTTGAGCAGGTTCTCACAGTCAGTGGACATGTAGAAGGGAATCCTGTATTTGCCACGCAGTACGCGTTCTCTTAGCTCCTGAAGAGAAAGAGAGACATTTTCTCTGCAAACAGACTGCGCGCACACACACACACACATCTGGAGACACAAACACCCTCCCAATCCCTTTGCTTCACAGTCAATCACCTTTCACGGTTGACTTAGTGAGCTGCCAACAGACATGTGCACAGACAGCTCAAAACCTGGCCCTTCACACAACGCCCCCCCGAAAACCCTTCTCCTCTCTATGTCCTTGAGCTGACCTTGAGGTTCTGTCCGTCGAAGGGCAGCGAGCCGCTGACCAGTGTGTAGAGGATAACCCCGAGGCTCCAGACGTCAACCTCAGGCCCATCATATTTCTTGCCCTGGAAGAGCTCGGGTGCGGCGTAGGGTGGCGAGCCGCAGAACGTGTCTAACTTATTGCCCAGTGTGAACTCGTTGCTGAAGCCAAAGTCAGCGATCTTGATGTTCATGTCAGCGTCCAGCAAGAGGTTTTCCGCCTTGAGGGAGAGTGGAAGAAAGGAAGGAATTAAATAAGACAACATAGAAAGAAATAAAGAGTGGAGAAGAGAGCACATAGCACAGCTGCATGATTCCTACAAATGACACTGCTATTCTACTGCTGCCTACCCTTATACAACCGCTACTCAGTTGGGAGAAAGAAAGGGCGAAATCTTAGTTATTGTAAATTATTCTTTAGTCTGACATGCAAATTAATTTGTACTGTAAAATCTGTAATAAGGACCCCCATTAGAAAGTCTGGGGGCCAAGTGTGCCACCACACTACACCTTTGTGTGTTAGGCTTGGGCGAAATTCCCATACTGACAATATGAAAAATGACGATAAAACTATATCATCATTGCCAGATAAACTGAAACGACACATGTTGCAATACCCAAAAGTTTAACATAACATAAGTTTGAATTACCAAGAGGTGTTTTTGTCACTCAGTCTAGTAGATAGCGGTGTGAGGTGCAGGAGAAATACCGGCAACAGTAATGGTAGACGGCATTGCTGTCCAAAGTTATGAAAAGTTTTTGCCGCAACGGAATTTACAACCGGATGTTACGTAACTCCACCACACAAGGAGAAAACATGGGTGATTGTGGACAACGAGAAGCTGTGTAAGAGGGTCAGCCGGAAAGGCTGAACATGGGTTTAATGTTTTGATGAAGCTGGTCACCAAAGATGATCTTTGGTGACACCAGAGTCATGTATACAGAGGCACAGTATTTTTCCATGAATGAAGGTTATATTATAGCAGTTGTGTCTTTAAAATTGTGGCCATCCGGATGGCCGCTACAACAGAAGTCTATGAGGCCGTAAACCATACACATGAATACATAAAACAATCATGTTCATTCATTATTCAGCGCTTCATTTCACCACAAGTCATAGACAATTGTGGCTATGCCACAAGCCGGTCAGTGCCAGTCTCTTATCAATGAGCGATGCTGGGATAATGACGGGTATTCTTAACGGCATTATTGCAGGATCTCTGTATATCTGTAATATTGTCCGTTATGGAATATTTCATATTTGAACTATATACTACCTATATATCCTGTGTTTCACAATTCTATCTGTTTAGTGAAAGGGGTACAGTATGTTAATTGCATCTTGGTTTCAGGCCTTTTCACCCCACCCTTTGTTATTTAGACAACCTCTTCAACTCTCCTATCTCCTGAAGATAGAGGGGGGTTTTATGAAGATGTCACAGGAGAATATAAG
>JAOEHI010000426.1:0-13768 GCA_025447815.1 Percopsis transmontana
ACTTCCATCCATGTAAGAGCGGGCTGAGGTCGCGACCCCGCCTGTCCTATGGCCGCCTGTGTGCGTAGATCCACAGGTGTTCACCGCGTCCACATGACATCAGCATGGGCCGCCGTGCTGCCAAAGAAAGCAACGTGGGGACAATACGAGAGCAAGAGGTGACAAAACAGGCGCACACCCCTTTGGCTGTGGCTTTGATATCCCCGTAGAGAGGAGAGGGTTTCTGTTCGGCTACTCATCCACTGCAGCAGCGATTGTCTTATTTCACCGTGTAATTTCGTAACTATATTGTGCCACTTGAGGTGTCTGTTACAGAGAGAACTGGCATGAATGTGTCACTATAGTGTCCCTATGACTATTGTCACTATGTTAGCCACTATTTGACTGCAATTTGTTGCTTTCCAGTGTAGGTCATTGTGTTGTCATCTACAGTAAGTAAGCTGTCAGCTCAATGTTTTAATTCCTTCTTGGTTTCCTGTACATGACAACAGAGGAAGTGTTTGTGTCTCCTGGTCAGCTTTGTTCAAAGCCATCCGACAACCTGGTTAACAGTTTCCAGCCCACCATAATTCTCTTAATGACTCTTTAAGTCATTAAGCATATCAATATAAATATTAAAATATTCAACCTGGGTTAAATGTGAATGAATGGTATTAAAACAATGAATATTGTAAATTCAATTGACTGTGCAGACAGCAATATGGTTCTCACAACACCTTCAGACTCTGAGATCACAATTCATTTGGATTGTCGACTGTCCTCCAGGGTGTTTCCAAGCGTAAAAAGAATAATTATGGCAGAATTTGGACAAATTCACAGTTAAGGGAGAGACAAAGAGTGATGTCATATGATTTTTGCCACATACCACTTCTCCCTTGAAAGTCAACACACCCTAATGGAAATATGCCACTGTTATCTAACTACAACCATCTATGTGCTAATAGCACATTTCATCTAGAAAAATAGTTGGAAAACCTTTCCATGAATCCAAAAACAATACACTGTATATTACCTAAATAGCAGTTACATAGAAGTTCTATGATGGTTCGGTATTTTTTTAAGGAACAAACATATTATCAAACTTATGACACAATATCCATATTTTCACGCATATCTTTCCTGTCTGGAATTCCTCCAGCGTTTCACAGGTTTGTTCTGGCCATCGGGTCATGAGCTCATTCTGCTGAAGTTAATGCAGGCCTCCGCAGGCCTGTCTCAGGAAATGCCTGACCGAAATAGGTGGCGATAACAACGGGAGATTTATAAGCCTTCCCAAATGGTCAACCTCCCTGCTCTTTCATTTCCTTGGCAGGGGTATACAGTACGTGTGTCTATACACACTTTTATCCAAAGCAATAATTGTAATAATTATAAGAAGTACATTTGCAGATACTTTCAAATACTATGGACAAATTTACTTGTTCGTCGCTTTGGATCAAAGTGTCTGCTAAATGACAAAATGTAAACAAACAAGCAAACCTTCATGGGATGCCAGTCCCAGAGACAGCCTCGCAGAACATGCACACCTACAGTACAGACATTTTAGGTGTATACAGGATTCTCTGTATACACCTAAAATGTCTGTACTGTAGGTAAATGCTGTTGAAAATTATGGATGTTTTAGACTAAAGATTTGGTATACTGTAGATACAAATTAATTTAATTTGAATGTTTTATGAGATGCAGATTCAGATAGTTTCATAGACACAATGACACTATTTATCTCGACATAGGTGTAGACAGCCCTGCCACAGAGGTTGCCATTTTTGGCTATAACGTTAGCTAATAATGTTAGCTCAGCTGTTGGCTTTAGCGGCATCTACACCAGTAGGTGTCAGTATACAGTCCAAAAACTGCTGTTAGGTGACCTTCAAGCCTTCAGTGAGACCAGTCTCAATGTATTTTTTTTGTGTACAGTTAATTAATGAGCACCTACATTTAAATCGATTGACCCCTGCCACAGGTCACTCAGGTACTGTACAAACACCATTTCCCCCCAGGTTAGGGGAGGTGGCAGTGGGGGGCAGGGTTGGTTGTAGATCTCTCCACAAGTACCTTGGCTGAACTCGTGGTCTTGGAAAATGAGCCACTTGTACCTTGAGAGACTCCCAGTGTATTGTGGCAACCCAAAGAGAGAGAGAGACAGAGAGAGAGAGGGGGAGAGAGAGAGAGGGAAAATGGGATATTGTTCAAAGGGCACTGGTTTGAAAACACACAAGAAACACCACCAAACTCCGAGCAGAGGAAGAATTAGAAGTTGACATTTCTACGCTGCATTCCTTTATTTGCGTACCAGAAAGCCTTCCCCTGGTGTTTATGTGCGTAGCAGAAGCCTTCCCCTGGTGTTTGGGAAGGGAAGGGACGCAGGGAGGGCGCGGTGGAGGCTTATTCTCTTCAAAAAGGCCTGATTTACTGTTTCCCCAGACAGATACACCCAGGCCCCATTGTAAACGCTGACCTCCTTTTTCTGCACAAACACTCGACTTCCTACACTTCCTGTCCCGCCCCCCCCCTCCCAGATGAGGGCTTACAGAGTGCCCTCCCAAAGTCAGTTTCATCACTGAGGTGTATACAGTAAGCTTTGTTGGAAAACTGTTGTTTCTTTGATGGCATAAGCTTCATTCGATTGTGATACCAAAATGTTTCACTTCATTTGCTAAAAATACATGTTTCTAAGCATGTGCATTGGTTGGCATAGCATAAAAAAACAGCAATAACATGAAAGGTTTGTTGTGGTATACATTGGTATACAAACTTAATTAGATCTTCACTGAGGCTCATCTACGAGGTCGAAAAGATTAAGTAACAACAGCTAGAGGGATTCACATAAAAAGGCTTAATGATTATTATTATTAGCCTATATTATTCCATAACATTTTAGATTTCAAACCACGGCTAGAAAACAGGGAGTGGGAAAAAGGTTTGACTAGGGCCTGACCAGTCTGGTTCAAACAAATGTCATGTGGCTTTGTGGTATTGCTGCGATTTAAGATGCAACTTGTTATCCAGCCCCCAGCCTTAGTCATAGACTACTGTACCTATAGAGTCGACCAAGGATAAGAAATAAATACATAATTTGCTTTGCATTGCCTCACTCATACTGTACTAGGTATTGTGCTAACTATGATTAAGTGGCATATTTCCCAAAAGGTCACGGTCTACAATACATGTCTGAGTTTAAAACGACTCTTGACTCACTCGAGTGGTGAGTAATGCCATAGTTATACCCATTTGCAAATCGCACTTTTAAAGTTCCTGCTAACTATTCTGCTGATGAAATACTTTAAAACACATTATGTCTACTTCAGAGAACTTGTGTTTAATAGTCTTCTTCTAACTTCAGTTCTTAATAGAAGTGCTTATGGGAAAGATAGGTGTGAGACGTTATACTCAAGGATAATTGAGCATGGTTGTGTCTGAAGTCTCTATACGACAAAGAGACAAAAGAGAAAGCACAGCAGTGTTAAATGCAGAGACAGCCCTATTGCTGTTTTGTATAATAATCCTAACCTGCTCCTGCCTACAAAAAACTAAATGGTATAAATATATAATATAGACCTATGTGTATAACTAGTTAAACACTTAATAATGCTGCTGTTTTCTGCCAGGCGTGGTGTCTGATCCTAGATACAGGAGCAGTATGGCATTTTATGGTTAGCATATTTGAATGTTTCTTATAGCCCTGTCATCGTGTCATCGAGGCCGTCAGCCAATCAAATGATCGTTGGTCATCGCTTCAACTCGTATGCTTGAAAGCCGACTTCAACACACTACAACAGGCAATACATTTCACCCAGATCCAGGAACCTGCTTATTTGATTTACCATTCCTCCGAGCATCGCTGTTCCCCCGGATGTCATTTTGACATTAAACATTACTTTTCAACACCCAGGAACCCTACGAGTTCAAAGGACAAAATGAATAAAAGCCTGTAAACTAGCAGGCTATGAAGCAAGACAGATGAATGAGGAAACTTCAATAGATCTATGCTGCCCTTTCCATAATAAACAGAACAACATAACAAGATAACAAACAAAACAGACTCTTTATTCAAACTCAACTCATTTTCCTGTTACCATCTTCAAGATATTAATTTAGCTTCTCTATAATAGTTAACCAAATGTGTTTATCTCAAATAACAGAAACACATCTTAAGAACAAGTCCTGAAATAAAATGTATCAGATAATATATAAAACTTTAGTTATAAAATAGGTGAGAAGGTTGCTTTATTTGAGTGTTTGCACACTCTCAGCTCTAAAAAAACTCCTCTAGAAGTTTAGAGTGCTTTCAGTTGCCATGGTGATGCGTAATGAAAAACACACAGGCGGTGGGTTGAGGGTTTTGAGATGTGAGTGTGTATGTGTTTTCTGCATCTGTGTGTACATGGCAATGCACATGTGTGTGTATGTGTGTGTATGTGTGTGTGTGTGCTCATTGCTACTATGACTGGGAGGACTGTGGCCCTCTCAGGAAATTAGCGGCAAATCATATTAATCTCCCAAACAGACTGAGGTCTTCAAAGTGGCAGCTCTGGAGGGGAAGTGCATGAAGATTAGCGCTGTCGCCTTGCCTCGCCACTGCACAGGAAACGAGAGAGCCTCTCACTCGTTATCAAAGCCGCACGGCGTTGGCGGCAGCTGGAATGTTTTTGTGTTCGTCGGTTGCCCACTTCAAACCGCCGGCCTAGCTGGACCTCTTTGTTCAAAGTACCTTAGCTCAATGAACCGTCCCAGTGACACTTGATACCCAATCAACATATTCAACATCCACCATCGCTTTATGACTTCTTTAGCTAGTATATTGTTTTTATTCCCTAATTAATAAAACATATTTGAGACTTGACTAGTTCTAGAGACTTTGGTTAAGTTTGTTTTGTGTTGCAAATTAGTATAAAATGAAATTATTCAATTTAATGCAAATGCGAAATGCAAAAATACAATGAAGCAAAAAATGCAAAGCAAATAGACTAATAATAAAAATAATATACCATCATAATTTTTATAAATGCTAAATTGGTGCTGGACTTGGAATTGAGACCAAGCTAGCTCTGCTTTGCTTCCCTGCTCATTGCCACATAATACATACGGGGGCAAGGACCTCTCTGGACAAACACAGCTAAAACCTAAATGAACAAACTAAATAAATAACTAATTTAGGCACCACCCGAAGGGGTTGCAAAATGAGCCCTACTTTGGGAGCCGCTGATGTGGCTTTGACTTCAGACTCCTCAAAGTGACTTTTCCTGATCCTAACAAAGCTCCATTTCCCCCCGTCACACCACAGGGCCATCACTGAGGCGACGGGTTATTCGCAGTGGGAAAACTCTAAAAACAGCTCTAATCAGTTCTCCTGCACAGAAAATGGCAGCTGTGATGAAGAGAACCACAGAGGAAAAGACTGGAAAGCGAGAAGGTCACACCGGGTGTTTGTCGAGAGAGATATTGTACATGTTTACCTAAGTGGCTAATCAGAGCAGAGCCAGGCAATCAGAAGGAAGTGTCAGCATCCCGTGAACGGTGGGTCCTTGTCCTCCTGGAAGACACGTTGAAATCACCATCAGCTAGTGTCAAAGATGTGGAGCTTTGACGTTTGGGAATGTGAAGGGAGTTTATTAACTGCAACCAACACAGCCATGATGCTGTTTGCTTTTCTTTCGTGTTCCATTGTTTTTTATAAAGTAAAATAAGTACAAAACAGAAACATAGAAACATTTGATTACTACAGTTTCTTCAACAAGTTACATTTTTAAGTTACATTTGTCATTACAATTCACATTACTTTCTTTATGCAGTCATGGAGCTTTAAAAAAATCTCAGATATCCAATTGGACTATTCATATTCATATTCATATTCTGCTATATACTGTAGATGCCCCGAATGAATTTCCCAATACAATTTGAATAATAAGATAAGGAAATAAGAGCCTTATGACTGAATATATTTTAGTTTACTGTGCTATGTGACCTATCAAACATACTAAACTGATGGAGGAGGAGCACTTTGAGTTACACATTTGACTCACATATAAATCTCAGGTCTGTAAAATGCTGGGGCTGAATCTCAGCACTTGATAGTGAATACGCTGTATAAGTCATTATTTTCTACCTGAAACAACATGTAGTTTCTCATGAATGAAGGATAGCGCACAAGTCTGGTCTGTGGCTGTATGTCTGGATGGCCGCATGTCTGTCTGACAGACCGCCTGTCTCCATCTGTCTCTCTGACAAAGACAGGGTTCTCTCCTCTCTCTCTCTCTGTAATGGAAGGCAGGAGGAGAGGGGACCGCGGACATCACAAGATACCTGTAGCAGGAACAGTGCCATTATAGTGAAGCAAAAAAACATTCCTGCCGACGTGGAGTGGGTTTAATGACTGACAGACTGACACAATGAGGTGGAAGCTTGAAAGCAAACACCTAATATGTGCTTGCATGAATGTACAGTGTGTGTGTTTGTGCAGCAGTTTGTACACAGCATTCCTTTTCAATATATCTTATTTGTTGTACAAATTCGGTTATGTGTGTTGATATATGCAACCACACTGTCTGTATCATGTTACTAAAGTCTCCCTTTTTAACGTAGCAGTCAGCAGATTTAATACCAGATCCACACACATGCCGTACACATATACAAATACATGATACACAAACACTATTTCTTACGCTATTCATTATCTCTAAAAGAGTTTGTCCACTCCCACCTTGTGCCTTGCTGGTTGTTCTTTGTATTCTGCCTGTAATATGATTTATAGCCCTTAGATAGGGTGGCACCTCGCTTTGATTGAGACAATTATGGCCGAGAGCTGTTCTGACAAGTCCAGGCACAGGGCTGTCCTCTGGCAAAGATGCACAACCACATATATGTACTATTTGCATAATCTAATACAATTTGCTAATTTATGCCCCAGCACTGCTCTTGTGACAGCCATTTCATCAGGACGAACCAAACAAACCCACTGCCACACTTGGAGTTGAACAGATGATACTAAAGTTGAATTAAATGGCATGATAAAGTCAAATACATATGCCGCACTCGTACCGTAAATCAAAGTTTTACAGGGTGTGTTACTGGAACACAGGCGATGCAGTGTTTGGCACATGTGTGGGAACGGTTTGAAGCCACGGGGCAATTAAAGGGGAATATTTGGTATGTTGCTGGCATGCTGTCAGCTCATTAATCATGGCAGGTGCAGAGGGGGAACCAGTGTGCCCTTTTTACAGATTGTTGAATTCATCAGAAACAACAGTTAGTTGATTCTGACATCATGGCTGAAGACAATCGCTACTGTATATAGTATGTCTATTTTCTGACAAATGACACAACTCATCTGTATTATTGTGCCAATAGGTCTTGCTAAAGAAAATCCAATTTCCAATCTAAAGTACACTTTACTTGTATTTAGATTATGTATTTAGATTATTTGTAAATATTGTAAATGCATACTGTGTCAGTTTAATGTGGCGATGATTGCAGTCTGGGGTAAAAGACACCGTGATAGTGTGCGCTGCAAGAGCTCATGGGAAACGTAGTTGTTGAAGCTGGAGACAAATCCTGTACCTTTGCTAAATGAGGTGTTGAAATTTTATAAGCAAATATAGAGTGGAAGTGGATACCCATAGAATATGAATAAGATGTCTCAGCTTATTAGAAAGATTGTTTGCATGAGAAAAAGCAAACTCTTAAGCTTAGTCTCAGAATGGAATACTGAATAAACGCAAGGTTCATAAATCGTGTAGGATTTGGCACCTTCTTCAATCTCAGCATTACCTCTAAAGCCCCAACCGATGCAAATGATTGTTTACATGAACTGGCCACTCATGACTGGGAATGCTGATAGCAGCTTCTGGATGAACAAAGGGAGGTGTGTGGCCACCCAAATCAGTCATTTTGGTCCGTCTAATTACTGTTGTCTGCACACACACATGTATGCTGGGTGTCAGTCTCGCAGTGGCTGCTCTGCAGCAGGGGAAGAGATAAACACCACCTTGGGACAACTGGGCCCTGACAAGGGGGTGTTACGGCAGTCTGCAGAATATACAGACTGCACCACGTGGCACTTTGAGCGAGGTCCAAAACACTGGACCACTGGAAGTGTATGGAGCAAAAAAAAACTCTCTGTGGCAACACCACACACTCAATTAGATTCCATTTGCTTTGGAAAGGGAATTCCACCAAATGGATCTGTTCCACTTTTGGTGTGGCTGGCTGCATGTTTATTAGTAATTTATTGGTGTGTATGCGGCGTAAGCTAAGCACCACACACGGCCCCTGCCACACATGGTCCCTGCATGGTCTCTCAACACTGCTTTTCACATCGTAAGACTCCTGGCTTTTCACGCTCACTGGAGCTGCTTAGGAGCTTAGAGGAGGGGGGTTGGGGGAGAAGCAATTAGTACATGAAATAGATATCCCCTGGTTCTCCACCAGCCCTGCCCTGCCTGAAGTGTTACCCTGTCAGCAGTGCCCCTGACAGGAGAATGGAGGGCTCAGTGTTGTTTGTACCTGCCCAGTGGCCTTCTCTCTATTAGATGTGGGTACTACAGTGCAGTACAGTGGCTGTCTCGTTCAGAACACTGTATGAAGGCCAGTTATGTCTTCTTACATGCAAATGTGTCTACGTGTTCAACACTTATAGCTCCCAAATCAGTTGGTAGTAATGGAAAATAGTCATCTATAATTGTTGAAGAAAATATAAAACCCAATGTATTATTTTGCTTTTATTTGCTGAAAAAGTAAGACAATGGTAGACCAGCTCTAAATCCATAAAATTTGCTAAAAAACATTTATGAATATACAAAAACGTTTTTTGAGTAAATTATGACATTATCTTCATAACTAAATAATCTGATAAATAAATATGTTGCTATTCTTTATGAAGTTATAACAAATTGCTTTAAAAAAACTGTGCATGTGTCATAATGTGAACATTATACAGTACATTATAGCATTAATAGTTTACTTTGATATAGAAATAAAATATCACACATACTGTAAAAAAACTACTTAAAATTCTACATCCACAATTCGCTGCTTGTTTTAATATAAAACATGAATTAAAAAGTGATTTGTTTGTGTATAAGGAACTGAAGCCTCTAATGTAGCTTGAGAAAAGAACTTGAGAACTTTCAGCAAGGCAACAAGTGCTCAATCATCACAATATGAACTGTACAGGCTTGTCAGTGTAACTGACTGCTCCAGCTATGAGATATTCAGCTCAGATTTGTGGAACCAAAATTACGGCCAACACTAAGATTGGCACACCAAGCTCTTATAAATAGCAACTGAACTGTGTCGTGTTAGTGCATATGCTGCATTATAGTGATTACACGGGACAACGGGGGTTGTTCACACGTCTGTGTCCAATGGGGGGGGGAAGTCGAGACAGGGGGACAGCGAGTCCTGGCTGTGTGTGGAGCTAATCCCGGTGTCTGAGTCCGTGTCCGTGACATCTGCGGGGAACAGGCTGCGTTTGAGCGCCACCGCCTGCGCTTGAACGCCGCATTCGACTTGGGCGCTGGTCGCGCCAGCCGCCCCGCCGCGCTCCTCCGCGTTGACCTCCACCTGCGGCTTACTCAGTAGCGCGGCAAGCCGCCAGCACTCCTGGTCTCTGCTGAGCATAGCGCTGTCGTAGCTCTGAAGCTCCTTGTCCAGTGCGGCGGACCGGGCGTGAAGGCGCACGCCGGTGACCAGGCTCCGCTTCAGTTCGGACCGCAGCCGCTCCAGTTCAGGGGCGTAAGCCTGCGCGTCCGTCTCCGGGGGGAGCCAGGGGGTGGCCGCTGCGACGCCCTCCTCCCGGGCGTCCGAGGAGGAGGAGGAGGAGGAGGAGGAGGGCGTCGTCAGCTCGGCGTCGATGTCCCTGGACAGCTTCAGGATGAGCTTCTGGTGCTCCTGCACCTGCTGCTCCAGCTGCTCCAGCCCATCGCTGGCGTACAGGTACTCCTGGAGCTGCTCCTCCTCCTCCTCCTCCTCCTCCTCCTCCTCCTCCGCGTGCCTGCCCAGGCCTGTCTGGCCGCGGGGCTGAGACGGGAGGCCCTCGGCGTCCGCACCCCTCCGCAGCGCGTGCAGCTCGAAGCGCTGGATCTCGGCGTCCAGCTCCCCCATGCGGGCGGCCTGCTCCTGGAGGGTGTGGTCCTGCGAGAGGATAAGCTGGACCATCCGCTCAATCTCCTCCGCCCCCGGGGAGCACCTGCTCTCCTTGTGGAGCTTCTCCAGCTTCCGGAAAGCTTTCTTCACCATGCGCTTCTGCCTCTCCGCGGGCAGGACCCTGGAGGGCTGGTCGTGCTGGGCGGGACCCCGCTCGCACCGCTTTGGCTTGGCGCCCTTGGGATTGGCCCCCTTTCTGAGGGACTGAGGCACGAAGTCGCCGCTCTTGACCAGAACAAAGCGGATGAAGGGTCTCTGGTCTCCCCAGGCGTTCCACAGCCTCAGGATGCGGGTGAGGGGTGGCAGGGCCCTCTCAAAGCCCTTCCAGCGCTCCACCAGGCAGAAGTCCTTGGCGTCGCCGCTCAGAAGCCGCTTGCTCTCCGGCAGGGTCTTGTGGTCCTCCAGCAGGGCCTGAACCATGTCGGCACACGTGGTGTGCTTGGTCACGCCGCAGACCACCTTATCCTCGTCGCACACAGAGACCTGGATCTCTTTCCCCAGCACAGGCTCTGCATCCTTGGCCCTAAGGGGAAGACAGGTGGCTCACGGTTAAACATAGCAATACTATCTTGTCGATGTATCTGCATGTTAGTGCACAAAGTCCATCTCAAGTAGTTTTGTGAGATTCCTTTATAATGCCCCTTTCAACCGCAGTACAAACCACAACACACACACTCTCTCTCACACACACACACACACACACACACACACACACACACACAGTGTCTGACTGTCTCTGTCATGTCTCACTATCCTAACTGGCCTTTTTTCCTCAATATATCCCGCTAATCATCTATTAGATCAACGAGCATTCATTTTCTGGTCTGATTCCATCATATGGTTACCCGTCTTGTTCGTCGAGGTGATCACTGAATGATTTGGTTTTGAGCTATTTAACACTGGGCCTTCATTACATTTTCGTCTGGGCTAGATGGGCCTATAATGGGCCCCAAAACACCCGTTTTATACCAGCTTAATGGACCCTTGGTATCTACAGCTTAATACCCACCCTAACAAGATGTAATTAAATGAGAATATGACTTTCAACAGACATTTGGATCTATAAAATATAATATTACATGCTGTGTCATTGTTTACTTTCAATATAACATACTTCATCACATGATGTGATTGTTCAGATCAGTTCATATTTATTAGTGTCTCAATCTCACCAAGACAGACTAGACATAGGGCCCTATCTTACACCCACCGCAAAGTGGTGCCAAGCGCGAGCGTCTTTGCTCGTTTCAGACCGACGCAGTTGTCATTTTTCCGTCCAGCTATCTTGAGGCAGTGGAAAGCGATTGCGTGATTGACCAACAAAAACCTGGTCTGAAGTCAATGGCGCAGTATTTCACTGTTATTTTAAGAACGCATTATCAAGATAGTAATATGCGCCTTACATAGGCGGGTGCACAACGCACTTACACTCTGCTTGTTACACACACAGGGACGCACAGCAGAGCACAAACATGCAAAAGATTACAAATAGAAAGATTACAAAGTGAAAGATTAATATTGTGTACATCAATACACAATAATCCTGCTGTTGCCATAGATCATTTTCTCACACACTTTCACTTCACGCGCAAGCAGATCTGTTTCCTCTGCGGAGAGGCGTTCTTTCTTACTTGGCAAATGCGCCATTATAATAGCAATCCTTCAAGGTGCAAGTCCACATGGCTTTTAAAGGGAATGGGAGATGACACTGGTTGGTTTATTGCACGTTATGCCCAAAACACACACATGAATAATTAAAAGACTAAGTACAACCCTTTGAACCATGCACCTGGAGCTGAAACCGATTTTTCCACCGTTCAAATAGCAAAAGTGGACATGCCCTAAATGCACTTACGCCATGTGCTTTAGACCGTGGGCTTAGATCATTAAAATAGCACCCATAGACACAATAAAAACACATAATGTATATATACAGTATGTATGTCAGTATAAAAAATATCATGAACCTCGTCTTTTGTTTGTAGTCAGATGGAAGATGGCTGACGGAATACAAGAATGTTTAAACCTGTTGGTCCTGAAGAAGAGCTCAGACACACCCATCTGTTTCGCCCTGATTGACTATTCGGAACAGATTATTTATGTCCTTTACATGCAGGACAACAAACCAGCACATAATAGAACAACAGAAGCAATATACACAATTTATTTTAAAAAATCATCATCATCAAAATAGATCATCAGTGACTTATCGATATTAAAGGACAATTGAGGAGGATTGAAGAGTGCCTACAGAAAAACCACATGAATTTCACATCAGCTCAGATGAGAAGCGCATGGGAAGTTCATGTGTTTTTTACAAGGGAGACCAGCTCCGACTGCCAAGTTTCTGTCGGTTACTTAGTATTACACGCAAAGCTCCCCCCTCCAACAAGACAAACGTAGAACATTCCTGCTCCATCAGCGCCCCTCTCCCGACAAACTTCACCAGAGAGGCACAGATCTATTTAAACTGATTATGTCATCACCACACAAAAGATGGACCTCGTTCGCGGATGGTGAACTGGAGAACTGGAGTCATTGTGTGTTCACAGAATGTCAGCATGCTCCTTTACACACAGAAAGGCTTGGATTTCATTTAATTGGTGCATGTCACGAGTCAGAGAAGGGGCCTGTGATTTCAGATACGTACTGCAACTATAGTGAAGATGTTATTTTTCGCAAATCTGAAATGCGTGTGTTGGCACAGTGTATTGTATAGGATATAAAATGTTTTAATTCTCACATCAACATTCGATTCATTCGCTTTAGTAAAGAGTATATAAATAGAAAAGATGGGATTTAAGAAAAATATGGTTTCTGCCTGGATATTAAGTGTTTATAATTTGATCTCAGGCTTGAGTATGTACTATATCCTCATATCTAAATTGTACATCATGTAGTACATTTCTGTGATGATCAGACGATAACCTTGGTTGACTTTAGTCCAATTTCATTCTTGCTTATCAGAAGGAAAGCCTTGTGAAGACCTGCACATTATAGTGTGTGGCTGGCAGGCTTACCAATCCATTATGGCCATTACACGTGTGTGATTGGTAACGCCACACACAAAAATGGAGTAGTGTGTGAGCTCCTGGTGAACAAGACCTCAGGAATGCGTTAGGCAGGCAACAATGCAAGAGGGTGGTTAATGGTTATGGAGACCCTTGGAGACAAGCGAGGCAAAGCAAATAACTGAACTTGTGGAGGGCAAACAATTCAAGCATGCCTCAGGCATTCATAGACAATAACCAAACAATCTAGAACCCACCCTTATCCAATTGTGGGAACTGTGAACATGCTTAGTACAGGGTAAAAGAAGAGTAAGAATTGGGAATGTAAACAGTCTAGTGACATTTTTACATAAATGGGAAAATACACAGCCACTGTGGTACTGTTACTGCTACTGTACATTGACAATGAGAAAGAACATTCCAGAAAGGACAACCAATCCTCTCAGCTGCGCAGGAAACTAGCAGCCCACCATAGCAGGAAAACACCTGTGTTTGTCCGAAGCCACAATCAGCCACATTCAAGCCACTTCCTACTGATTCCTGGGGGGGGGGGGGGGGGGGGGGGGGGGGGGGGGGGGGGGGGGGGGGGGGGGGGGGGGGGGGGGGGGGGGGGG
>JAOEHI010000428.1:0-13767 GCA_025447815.1 Percopsis transmontana
CACTCACACACACACCCACACACCCACAGCCTCACACTCTCAACCCCACAAACACAGACACACACACACACACCCAGACACACACACACACACACACACACACACACACATTACATGACACTTCCTTAAGACACACCACTTCCTTAAGATAGCCTAAAGAAAAATGTAGGGCAATAAGCCAGTAGTGCAAAAAATGACTTTCCCATTTTGATTCCTGCTTCTCATTTTAAATGTTCCCTTGCGACTGCCTCGTTCGCACACAGACAAAAAAACACTAAACAGAAAACAAGCACGGTATTCCCTTTAGCGTGCACCATCCGGGACAGTTCACGCTCTTGCTAACGAGGTGCAGCAGATGGGAGCACCTGACCCTCTGTCGTTGTGTGTAGGGCTGATCAACAAGTATGAGGTGAACGGCCTGCAGTGCTGGCTGATAACCCACGCCCTGTGGCTGGTCAACGCCCACCACTTCCACTGGGTTTCCCCCACCGTCATCTTCGACAACTGGATCCCCCTCATGTGGTGTGCCAACATGCTGGGCTACGCCGTCGCCACCTTCGCCTTCGTGAAGGCCTACCTGTTCCCCACCAACGCAGAGGACTGGTGAGTAATAGCATGACACGTGTGTGTGGTGTGTGTGCATGCTCAGGTATGCCCAAATATGGACACACACACACACACACACACACACACACACAGTATACAGTTGTAAAGCTCCGTGGGTGCTGAGTGAGAGCAGGCGGAGGAACACACACACAACGAGCATGCCGTGAAACGCGTGAAGCGTAATTTAATATAAAATATCACAAAGCGTAGAGGGCGTAAATGCCAGAAACACCAAACAATGACCCACAGCACCTAGTGCTGTGAGGTAAACTTATATATGTATATAAACTCATCTAAATTACATGCACCTGTGCGGGGCTAATCCCCGGCAGGTGCGCAGCCCAGACGGGAGGCACGTAGCGTGCACGAGCGTGTGCACGCCGATCGTGACAACAGTACTCTGTGGGTGTGAGTTCGGCGGTCTTGGTTCGGCGGTCTTGGTAGCAGAGCACGCACATGCATGTGCACAACAGGGCCTCTTAACTTGCCTGCCATAGTTATTGCAAGAGCCAAATAGGAAATAGTTAATCTGAAATAATAATTTAGTTTAAAAACAGTTAAAATGGTAAAAATGGAAAAACAATTTCATGAAAATTCATAAGAAATGTATTAGTTTAAAATGCATGATTTAGTAATAATTTAATATTAAGTAATATTTAGGTCTGATAACATTTCAGCATTTTGAGCTTCCAATCAGACAGCACTACGTCATAGCGTAATTATTGGATGTAGTTAATTTAGTTTAAAGTTAGAGACGTTGGAAGCAACACAGTTTTTTGACCGTGCCTATGTATTTGTTTATGTTTATAAGTAAACATTTAAAAAGAAGACAGTTTGGTTTGCTCGTGTTTCAAATACTGGTTGTAGTTAGACTGACTTCAAAATGTGACACAGAAGAATTAGAAGCTACTAGGTGCCACTACAGTTATTATTATTATTATTATTATTATTGTTATTGTTATTATTATTATTATTATTATTTCGCTCATTTGAATCAAAATAGAGTTGGCCATGGCTAACACCGATTGGTGGGTCTTTAACATTTTTTTTTCATACACACCTATTTAGGACATGGTAGGACATTGATGATGTAAACTGACAACGTTTGTCGACTGTTGCTAAAGTGCTAGCCTCTAGTGCTAGTCTTTGTTTTGCTGCGATTCCCTTATTTTGTTCTTTGTATTTTGTGCGACTGCGCAGCAAGTTCACGGGGAACATCTTTTACAACTACATGATGGGCATCGAGTTCAACCCGCGCATCGGCAAGTGGTTCGATTTCAAGCTGTTCTTCAACGGACGGCCGGGCATCGTGGCCTGGACCCTCATCAACCTGTCCTACATGGCCAAGCAGCAGCAGCTGCACGGGCATGTCACCAACTCCATGGTTCTCGTCAATGTCCTGCAGGTGAGACGGAGGTGTACTAGCCCAGCTATAGAACACAAGGGCTAGAGGGACCTCGCAAGAGCTGGAACGGTACGGTCTAATAATAGATACGGCAAATAATTGGTGTAGACAATTAAAGGTTAAATAAAAGCTTTCAAGCTTGATATAATATAAAAAGACGTCAGCACTTAGATATCATATGCAATGTAAGTCTGTTCAGAGTTCAATAGGCGGTGCCACATAGTAATATAGATTACGTCCTTAACGCACATGCTAATGTGTTCCCAGGTAGCACATTAGCCAGTCATGTGAGTTGAGGACATGTACAATACTGTACAGTAGATCATGGCACCAGGGGCTCTGGTTATTCCCTGAAAACGTTTCATAATAGTTTATACTGCCATCTAGTGGCGTAAATGCAGCAGTGGCAGTGTTATTAAATCAGTAGGGGGAATGGTGACAACAGCTAGACAGGTCTCTGTGTAGTTAAAATAGGAAATTCTGTACCGAACAGACACGAGTCTGAGTACAGGATTTAAACCATTAGATAATGTTTAAGACATAACAATTTAAAACATAACAAGATAATACATATTTATATATATGTATTCTATGTCCTTTTTTGGTCTTAGGGCACCTTTACTATTTACATATGTGCCTGTTGTGTTCCCCTATAGGCTATCTACGTGTTGGATTTCTTCTGGAACGAGGCCTGGTACCTAAAGACCATTGACATCTGCCACGACCACTTTGGGTGGTACTTGGGCTGGGGAGACTGTGTTTGGCTGCCCTACCTGTACACACTGCAGGTAAAACGCACACACACACACACACACACACACACATCTCCACAGTTCTCACTGTTAAAGGGACTGTGGGAACTGTCCCATTGTGTTTCTAGCGACCCCAAAGACACTCCCCTGTTTGGTGCTGCAAAAACTGGCTTGTTTCGTTAGGAAACCATTGTGTGCTCGACTGGTGTTGGCGGGGGCAAGGTGTGGGCACGTCCCGCTTAGCACACTGCAGCGCTCTCGAAGAGCCGGTTTGAGCAGCGACGACAAGGGGGCTTGTTTATACAGTGAGTGGGCGAGGAGGCATACCGCAAGACTAAAAGCACGCCACCTAGAGCACCGCAGTCACACGCTGAGTCTCCAGGTGTGGGAGGGGTCGGGCAAACAACAAACAACAAACAACGGCATAACGTGATCTGCGATTGTCGCTTTAGCGGACTCCCATGTGAACTCCCGTCTTCTCCCCCCCCCCCGTCCCCCCCCGTCCCCTCTCTGTCCAGGGCCTGTATCTGGTCTACCACCCGGTGGAGCTCTCCACCCCCCACGCGCTGGCGGTGCTCTCCCTGGGCCTGGCGGGGTACTACGTCTTCCGCTCCACCAACCACCAGAAGGACCTGTTCCGGCGGACCGACGGCGCCTGCACCGTCTGGGGCCGCAGGCCCACCTACATCGACTGCTCGTACCGCTCGGCGGACGGCGGCGTGCACCGCAGCAAGCTGATGACCTCGGGCTTCTGGGGCGTGGCGCGCCACCTCAACTACACCGGGGACCTGATGGGCTCGCTGGCGTACTGCGCCGCCTGCGGCTTCGGCCACCTGCTGCCCTACTTCTACGCGGTGTACATGACCGTCCTGCTGGTGCACCGGTGCGTGCGCGACGAGCACCGCTGCGCCAGCAAGTACGGGAGGGACTGGAGGCGCTACACGGACGCCGTGCCGCACCGACTCCTCCCCGGACTCTTCTAGAAGGGGGTGGGGGCGAGGGAGGGGAGGGGACCAAGTGTGTGTGTGTGTGTGTGTGTGCGTGCGCGCGCGTGTGGAGGTTTGCGTGCGCTTGTAATACAAGACTACAGTGGGAATACGTACATCTGTAGATGTCCGACATCCGGCCGCTGGGACTGCTCTGTGTGATGTCATGTGCTGTGTTGTCGTCGCAACACTTTCAGAGCAGCACACAGAGGTTATTTTTATCTGTGTAAACTTTTCCTATGAAAATTATTCACTACCCCGCCCCCCCCCCCCCCCCTATTTCCCCTTCCCCCTCAAGATGTGGACGTGGGTAGGCTTTTAAAACAGTTTTTATAAATGCTGTATGCCACTTAAAAAACAGTCCAATATCAACAGCAACAACAAAAAGCACCGTTTAGCCTAGTTTGGTGGTTATTTAGCTATTTTGCAAATTATAAAACCTTACTCACGATGCTAAACTTGTACAGTATTTTCTGAGGCACAGTTTTTACAAATGCACAAAATGTTTTTTAGACCCAAGTGTGTTTGCATGTTTTATTTCTGGGTGATGTCTGTGTTTTTGATAAATCCACCTCGATTTCCTTCCCTCATTCCAACATCTTGCCTTGCATTTTGAGAAGTAAATAAACCTGACGTTTTGACACCACATGCTATGAACATTTCAGTTTCATTAGTGCTACAAAAACCTTATTTCTCACTTGCAGTGCTCTTACGTGCTATATTCTTCAAGTAATTTTCAACTTAATATTAATAGATTCCTGGTTTTTAAAACTACGCATATAATTTACATTCATATAATAAACAATAATAACAACACCTCTAGCAAATAACCTTGATGCAACTGCAAGTACGATGAAACTTAAAGAGGAGCGTTAACTGTTAGAGAAGGGAACACCAGGACACAGCATAATGTTTCAATGATATTGATTTCACTCACATTGTTTGCCACCAGGGGGCAGCCAATGACAGAAAAGGACATCGATATGGTGTATAAATTTAAAGGGCTGTGCGTCTTCCTATTTGGACGTTCTGTGCACCTGCATGCTAAAATAGTCTATATTTGTAAATATGTGAACTGAAGTAAACTATACAATTATAATGAATAAACATTCAATTTATTCAGAAGAAGCACAAGTTCCTTAGCTGGAATGGAAGGCCCAGGCCTGCATGTGGGATTTTATGCACGCTTATTCAAACGAGCGATCCAACACACATAAACACATAAATACGCACAGGGTCATCTACATGTGGCACCATTGAAGCAAAAATATATATAAACTCTTGAGGATAAACATGTCCCCCCACACACATATATCACTGTCCTTCCTGCTTATTAAGTATCTATGTCTATTCAATCCATTTGAATTCAATTCATTGAGCACTGCCCGTGAAGAGGTGTTCTGTCGAGTTGTGCCACTTAGCGATTCTGACAAAGATGTTGAGTATAAGTTTTAATACTCTTTTAATTATATATTCTCAGTACATAATAACTTTCACTACACCACTACTCACGCCATGTATACTGCAAGAATATGTGGAACAGGTTTCAATACTCTATTATAACTTTCATATATAACTATATCTTTACGACTCTGCTATCGATTCGCGATAGGTAAGTTAGCACAACTCGACTCAAGCCTAAACATATAAGTGAATATGAAACAAACCACGCTGATATTAAAACACAATGTAGGCTACACACGTCTCATTCACAGACAGTCTCTCTGTAGAAGGTTCTTAGTAATAAGACCTATGTACATATAGCTTTGGGTTGGGATTCCTTTGAACCTTGCTGGACCATGATTATGAAACACAACTGTCCATGAAAGTGTGGGCAGCTGATTGTAGAGAACAGGGTGAGGCTATAGAACTGTAGGGGGAGGAGTAGAGAGCAGGTGCAGGTACTCAGGTGCAGTGGGGGCAGTGTGTGTGTGTGTGTGTGTGTGTGTGTGTGTGTGTTGGACGCAGGATTAGATATTAGTTCAGAGCGCTGCATGTGTCCCCCGGGCCGGGAGATTGAAACCTCTGTTGGTCTGGATGGATCCGAGCTTTACTGTGACTCTGTGATACCAGTTGCAGCACAAGCCGTCTATCTGTGGCTGTAACATCGTATTGAACGGAGTGGGTTAATAGTTTGACAGTGCGTGAGTGGCCCATTGTTCCAAGCAGCCAATGATGCCTTGTAAGCGCTGGCTTGTAACCTTCACTTCACCAGCGATACCACTCCTATCACTGTAATGACACAAGTAATTGATGTAAATCAGTTATGATAATGGGAACAACCATTGATTCCACCCCCCACCCCCACCCCCCCACTCATGCAGAGCTAATGCGATGTACAGCAAATCGCTGCCTTGTGTCGTACAAAATTGCCCTCCATTCTGTTCTCACGTTATTAATTGCTATCACTAAAGTATCCGTGTAAACTAGGCATGGTGTGGGATGGGAGACGGGGGGGGAGGGGTTCACTTTGTGGTGTTCGGCAGCGCTCATAACAAGGGGTAGACAAATGATTCTCTGGGAAGAAATGAATATTTTTTTAGAGAGGCCCGGTCTTTGCGAAGATGCTAAAAGCAAGGCCAATGGCTCCGGGGCGCGCCTAATGACCATACATTATGAAAGCTTGCTCTTTAACATGCATCTGCAATGATTGGAGGGGTCAGCGTGGAAAAACGCTAGACAAGGCAGCACTGATAGCAAGGGAGCGCTGAGCTGATGCGATTAGCAGTGAGAGAGAGAGAGGGGGGGGGGGGGAGTGAGAGAGAGAAACAATGGGACATTTCAAATGGCATCTCCAGAAAGCACAATGGTATATTTGGCAGTCGATGGCGAGACCCATTTTGATTTCCCGAGAGACCAAATTAGTTTTTATTGGGGGGCTCGGTGGTACAGGGTAGGAGAAGTTGTACGAGAAAAGGGGGTAGGTAAGAGGGGGTCGTAAACCAGGGCAAAGGGAGTATCTGATTTGTCAGCAAACCACGGGTATGACTCGCACGCTCCATTTAAAGGCCCTGTAAGCTGCAACAGACCCAGTAATCACATTGTGGTGGATGAGGTTATTCACTAATTGATTGTGGTTGCATAGAGAGCAGCGTATACGTATACATATTGTGGTCTCGTGTTCATTTCCTGTGCAGAGATTTGTGATCAGATATGTGAAAAGTTATTGTTTTCAGTTGCTATATTACCAGCCTATTTTTTTTTCATTACACACATTGATTGTCTGTCGAAAACCATTAATGTTCTCCGTCCAACCTGTTTTGTTTGTTCATTTCTTATTTGGTTCCTTTCTTCCAATCATTTATTCCTTGCCCCCTTCATTCTTCGGTTCCTTCCTTGCATCCTTCCCTTGTCTCCATTCCTCTGATCTCTGACCTCTAATCTAACCGGCGCTGTGCTGTAATCTAACAGCCAGACTGACCAACAGACTAAACAAAAAGATGGCCGCCACATTTTACAAATTTGGTCATTTAGCAGACGCTCTTATCCAAAGCTCACTTACAAACTCATGATGAGTTGATGCTAAAGCTATAGGTAAATGTTAGGCTATAGGCGTAGGTCAAGCTTATCTTTGTCTTACTGAAATATGTCCCACAGTGTACCTGACCGTTTTAACGCGTTGGAAAGAACGGGTCGTTTCTGTCTTTCTTCAACTGACATACAGGTATTTGAACCGGGGCCAGTGTTTCAACCACGGGCCTTGTATTTCTCTTTGGAGTGCTGAGCGTCTACTCAAACCAGGCTGACATGTTTACGTTTGGGGCTTAGAAGGAACACGAGAAGGAATGAAGTGAATACAAGGGAGGAATAATCCCTCACTGCTGAATAAAATTGAATAAAACAAACACAACAAAGCTACATGTCACCTAAAACAGGGTTGTGGGGAACGGGAGCACTTACTCAACGCTTAAGTAGTGGCAAAATATCACCAATTTATATTGTTCCTGGTTATTTTGTACTTAGATAACTGCGTCTGTCCCTGCCTCCGATGTTAGGGTTGACCGTCGCGAGCTAAATACCAGGAATGTTGCAGCAATTTAATGCGGTGTCCATAGCCCATCCATTACTGGATGGATTATAAAAGATCAGTGAGATAAGGGGAAGTTATCATCCACGTCCAGAATTATTGCTACTACTTCTAGTGCTAGTACTGGTACTATACTCTTGGACCTACTAGTTACTCGAGTATCAATTATAACTGGTGAACGAAACACGAACATGCAGCACCACGCAGGCTTGCATTTGCATGTGTGCATGTACGCATGCACAGGCAAACACGCTGACATATTGAACAGGTGGGGGTTTCCAGAGGGAGGGGATTTGTTTGATGTGTTTGGTTGCTTTGGAGACGGTTGGGAGTGTTATAGCGGGCGCGGGGCAACGAGAAGCAGTGTGTGTGTGTGTGTGTGTGTGTGTGTGTGTGTCCGCATGCCCACGTCCATGTTGTGTGTGAGTGTGTGTGTGTGTGTGTGTGTGTGTGTGTATTTCCATGGCAGAGGGGACAGCTGGCTCTCCGTAGGGCAGGGTGTAAGGGTGTAGGGAGGCCAGGGGAGTACAAGGGGGACCTCCCTGCTAAACTGGGCAGAGCCCAAGCGCCATGGAAGCTCTTACCAGCTCTTACCAGCTCTTACCAGCTCTTACCAGCGTTCATCTGGCCTCCCCAGCACTGTGGGGGCCTAACAAGAAAAGGCATCAAATCAAAGGGGGCGAAAAGATAGATATAAAGTGACACCAGGATACTCTAGATGTTACGTTCTATGTCGTCAGCCGCAGCAGACTTCATGTAGTAACCTTCACCACACGATGACAACAGCAGACAAGTATTTAGACTCGATCCGGAATCTCATGGCATCCCTTTACGTCTGGTGACGGCCTCTCAAGCTCTTCTGAACTGGTCGGAACTGGATCTAATGGCTATTAGAGTAAAAGCACACAGATACTAATGGCTAAATCTCTTTAATAAATCAGAAGCACTGATCCTTTCTCCATTACACTTACTACAATAGCGGTCCAAAGTAATGTGGTATGGCATTATTTATACTATTTATACTATACTAGTATTTATACTATGATGTCACACTGGAGATGCTTCCTTTTTTTGGTTTTCTGATGTGAACCCAGCCTACATTTACTCCCCAATGGATGACTCAAAAAGGTGTTACCTTCAACCACACCTCTCTCCAGGCTAGCCCTATTCCACGACCCATCGTTCTGCTGAGCGAAGCTCCACCTCGGCACGTTATTAGCACTGACCTTTGCGCGTGGTTCCATGCAGGCCTGATCCGGAGCCAAAGGATTGCTGCCCAGAACCGGAGCCAGGAATAAGCACAAACACATGTGCCTTTTATTACCAGCCCAGCAGTGAAATCTACGTATATAAAGATGGATATGGGCCCGCGGGGACTTCGGAGGCTCGCTTGGCTCTTGGCACTTGCTCGATACACTCCCCGCCACGCCCTGCTACTTTCCCCCGGCCTGATCCCCAGGCTGCCTTGTTCCCCCCCCCCCACCCGTCCATCACAAGCCCTTGACTCGACCTCTACCTCCCATGCTTGGCCCTCCTACGCTAGTGGCTGTCCCACTGTGGCTAAAGACTCACCCTTTCGCTTGTGTTAATAATGCTGGCCTTGCCTGACCTCCCTACGAGTCACACCTCTAGCCTGACACCCCCCCCACCCCTCCGCTCCTGTCTATCCACCTGTCTCTCCATCTGTCTGTCCACCCAACTACCTCTGTCTGTGTGACTGTGAGACAGACAGGCGTGTCGGCTTCTCTCTTGGGCTGCCTCTCCACCCCATCTCTCCCCTTCTATTATCTTCTCCTTCCCAGCAGGTCGGGCGGTCGCTTTGGACCATGTCGTCACTAAGGAATGACGTTTCTGGGACAACAATATGTAGGCTACTCTGAATGCAGTATCTGACGGGACTCATAACTGGTTTATAGCCCGCTGCAATTAAAACGTGCCTCTGAAGAAATTCTACATGTATTTTAGTCTCTAAAGCTTAAAAGTAAGCATAAACATTTGACCCAAGCCTGACTGGTCCGACATCTGTTGTCACCAGCTGCAGTTCACTTCCTCTCTCCGCCTTCTTCACACCTTTCAGATGTTACCAAAGGCTTTGTGCATGTGTGCAAGAGTGCATGTTTGTGTTCATTTAATTCGGAAGTTCAGGAAACGTCTAATTGAGTTCCCCCCCCGTATCCATCTGTGATTTCAAGTGTTCGACGCATTCGTAGCAAGACTGCTTGCACGTGCACGTGCACGTGCACATGGCTTACGCTGCGGTGTGTCTGTAGGTGTGTAGGCCTATGGAATGAGGGATTCATCTCGTCACGGTCGGTGAATATGGGATGTAGGCCATGGGAGCTTTGTGTGCGTATGTGCACAGTATGTGTGCACACAGGTTTGTTGGTCCACCGTGTGGCGTGGGGATTTCTGCTGTGTCAGCCTTATCATGAAAGAGTGTTGTTGTTATGTAGTAGGCCTATAATATCAATAATACTGTATGAATGTAATACTGTATGTTGTTGTTATGTAGTAGGCCTATAATATCAATAATACTGTATGTATGTAATACTGTATGTTGTTGTTATGTAGTAGGCCTATAATATCAATAATACTGTAAGTATGTAATACTGTATGTTGTTGTTATGTAGTAGGCCTATAATATCAATAATACTGTAAGTATGAGGATTTGTATTGCCATTAAGGCGTTCAAACACCTGCATGCAAACGCATATTCTCATGATAGCTACCTGAGCTAGCTTATGGACACATAAAGGGAAGGAATCCAAATGCGCCCAGGTGTCCATTTTGTAAACCCGAGTGTGTCTTCTGACTGCCGAGTGCCACCAGGGTCTGCCACAGTGATATAGTGGTCGGGCTTTGTAGTCACGCTGTTTTTAGAAGGAGGGAGTGTCACTGGATTTATGTGACTAATGCCAACACAGCTGCTGCCATGAATAGCTGAATGAGGCCTCGGTGCCAGTATCCACATTCAGAGGAAAAGCTTTTGTTTGTTCAAAACTCCTCGTTACATAACAGACAACAAAACAATTTCTATACGGCGATATTGTCTTCCTAATCTCTATCGAAATGTCTCTCTCACTCTCTCACTCACTCACTCACTCACTCACTCACTCACTCACTCACTCTCTCACTCTCACTCACACACACACACACACACACACACTCACACACACAGACACACACACACACACACACACGCACAGACAAACTTCCTCTCCCAGTTGGCACGGTGCCAGGACAGCAGGTCAATTATGAAGCCTGTGTCTGTCTGCCATCCTCCGTTCCCAGACACACTCACATAGCTCTGGGGCTTTCCTGTACAGTATACGTGTGGGTGTGTGTGTGTGTGTGTGTGTGTTCAGGTGGTCCTGTGAGCTGCCCCCCCGGTACTACCAACGTCCCGAAAGACATGCCGTGGACAAGCCTCTCCTTGTCCACGGCCGGAAAACCTCAACCAACCGGTCCCTCCGTCAGTTAACCGTATGGCTAACCGGTAGTATACTGTACCCCGTGGAGCAGAACGTGTATGGTAGAGTCACGTATGACCACCCCCCCGTCCAGTCCGTAGTGGGATGTCCTTTCTTGACCAATGCGACGGGAGCATACGCAGCTTTCATGCTTTCCTGTCACCATGGAAATAGAGATGAGAATAATGGAGTGACATTTGATATGGATTTTATGATGTACTAAAGACAGTTGTGGGCGCTATGCCACTCACCACACATACGAGTGCGCACATGCATGAACACACACACGCACGCACGCACACACACACACATTAAGCAACTAGATGCATAATGTCAACCCATTAGCAGTTACTATATGTTTCAAAAATATATTATGGGTATGCAATGGTTGTATCAAATTATGCTTATTATCTATATACAGTACATATCACCATTTAAACCATAATAATGATTTAAACCCAACAAATATAGCAAAATGAAAAATAGATAATAAATATTGAGACTAGAGTAATTATGTGTTACCTCTCGAACCCTAGTGACCCTTCCCCCTCTTGGTCATGGCTCCACACGGCTTTGTGCTGCTGAGGCCAAAACCTGACCCAACTCCTTCCCCATCCTCTCCTTTATCTGCCATTGAACCCACGGGCCAAAAACAACAGCGAGGGGAAAGAAGAAATAATAAAAAAAAGAGAAAGACACTAAAGAGGCTTTCCTTTCAAGCTTCCCCTGACACCTCAATGGAGAGGGAGAGGTCTCTGTTGTGAGTCTCGTCATGTCCCGTGTACCCCCATGTGCCAAAAGTGTACAGGAACGCATTTGAGAGCCAGTTCCTCCCTCGCAGATGATGTAACACTCATTGTTGAGGGTTCACACAGATACACCTCAATGTCTCTTTTGTGAGGAGCTGCAGCAGCGATGCATGCTGGGACCAAAACAAGGATGCGTCCATGCCTATTTTGGTCCCAGCTAGCGGGAAGCTCATGAATTCATATTCTTCTTTGCCTTTCACAGATTTCGCTGGAGGAACCGGGATTTCTTTTTCCCCGCTTTCCAAACAGCACCTAATGAATGGAGAGAAAAACATTTTTTTGTTTTCTCTCTCATTATTAGTTGATTTCAACACTTGTAGAGGAACACTACAATTCACCACACACGCTCGCAAACCCTCTCGATTGAGCTTCTGCATTCACACAGTGTCCGTTTGCTCAACACACACTCCTGAATAAACATAGTCTGCATCTCTAACTAGACCATTTCTCCCGAGATTAGTCTTTAGTTTCCTGAGACATATTCACAGAATAACCCCTCTTTCCCCATATAGTTGTGGGTGAGCGCATGCTCGCTTCCACACCGAGCAGACAGCAGAGCTCTCAAAGAGAGGTTTGAGAAGCAATAAAAAGGTGCCTATTGTGTATAATCTAACACTCGAATTGGGAACGTTGAACAGAGGCACTTACATTTGGCGATGCCATGTGCCGTAAATGCATTTGTGAGTAGCGCTGAGTTTTCAGGTGATGAAGGGTTTGGGTGAGTCTTCATGTTTGAAAACCAAAACAACATTATTTCTGTAACGTCCTATCTACTCAATCTACTGAATTGACTGACTGTGGCGCCTCCAAGTAGATTATAGCTTGAGAACTGACACAAAGCATCAACAAATTTACAATACACTAAAATAAAGATTTATATATTGTAATTAATCCCACAATAGTTGCTAATTTCAGCCAGCTGTTCTTATGTTTAATTTCTTGTGATTTTTCTCTTCAGCAGCATTTTGTGAAACAAATTTTGCAATTTGTTTCACAAAATACATTATTGTTTTTATACTATTGTTTTGACTGAACTGCCGGGAGCCCTGCTTTTCCACGCATGTTTCCGGAAAAACATGACAGTTTTGTGTATCAAACCCAGAGCTTACGTGTCACAAAGCAGAACCAGGAAACCAAGGTAGATGCAATGGCAGATTTGATTTAATGACAAAGTCAGCAAACAAGGAACATGAACAAGACGTGCAGTATTTCCAAAACAGGCAGGGAGAAACCGAGTGTTGAAGCTAGGGGCGTGACTGTGACATTACATTTGCTCTCACTAAGCTAAAAGCGCTATTGTTCTTTGACAACTACTATTTCGTTTTAATTTCGCCAAACACGAAAACGTGCAGACTGCCCACATCTCACATGATGCTCTTGCAGAAGGCCACTTAAATAAGATTAGTTGTGTCATCATGTCTGCCAAAGGAAACAGATATGTTGTGTACGCGGGGGTGTGAAGGGAGCACATAATGCACATCGACAGAGATGGATGCATAATGCTACAATAAAGCTGCATTTGCGGAATGAGGAGGCACAACCAGAAACGATAGTAACTGACAGGCCGTGAGAGGCCGACATTGAGATTAGACCAGCATTACAGGGAGAGACAAGAGGTAGTGTGTGAGAGAGAGAGAGAGAGAGAGAGAGAGAGAGAGAGAGAGAGAGAGAGAGAGTGAGGGAGGTGGTGTGTGTGATATGGTGGGAGTTAG
>JAOEHI010000429.1:0-13763 GCA_025447815.1 Percopsis transmontana
CATGCTACCAGTAGTGACAAAGACACTAGCAAAACCAAAAACTAGAGAAGAATCAGTCAGGAAGGATAAGGAGAGAGAGCAATAGTCTGTGGCCACCACCTGCAAAACCATTCCCTTTTTGGGGGTCGTCTTGCTGTTGCCTCTCCAGTGCCCCTGTTGTCACTTTAATTTGCACCAAAACAGGTGACATTGATTCACAATCGCTTATGCTTCCTAACTGGACAAATTGATATCCCTGAAGTTTAATTTACTTGGTGTTATACTGTGATTACGTGTTCCCTTCATTTTTTTGAGCATTTTTTAATGCCGTATATTTGAAATGATCTTTTGTATGCGTGTGTATGTGCAGGCAGTTATTGTTATACCATAAGTAAATTCATTGTGCCTGCACATAATCATAGCCTGATCATAAATAACTGATTCTAACTGTATTTGCAGCCACCCCTGGTCGATTATTGGACCACCTGGAAAACACCAAGGGCTTTAACCTACGAGCTCTGAAGTTCCTTGTTATGGATGAAGCAGACAGAATCCTCAACATGGACTTTGAGACAGAGGTGGGGAGTTTAACCAAGGACCTTATGGACTAATTTAAAGTGGAATTGTTTAAGATGTAGTTATTACAGTTTTATAGATATTTTCAAAACTCCTGCAGGTGTTTAAGTATGTAAGATCTGTCTTTTCACCACTGCATTCCTTGGCCAATAAATACCAGTTTAAATTATTCAGTATATTATACAATGTACTCTGTAATGCTGATAAAGAGTAATTGAACCCCTTGATCTAGCAGTGCATACACCACTTCTCAGACAATTCGATCAATAAAAAAAAAAAAAAAACTCAGGGTGGAGCAGTTAGAGACCAACCAAGCCCTTCTGTCAGCGCCCCTTCCCAGCTCACACAAGAGGGTTAGAGGGAGACATAACTTATTTCCGATCAGCAAATTATAGGCTATGATTGTTTAACCTGCAGGTGGCAGAGGCCATACATTCTTATTCAGTTTAACAACTCCATACAACTTTGTCAAGAAGTTAACCTAAAACTTACCTACACCTTACCTTACCTACACCTTTTTTTTTAAATATAATTTCAATATCATGTATTTTACTTCTTGTTCTACCAGGTGGATAAAATCCTAAAGGTGATCCCTAGAGATAGACGCACCTTCCTCTTCTCGGCCACCATGACCAAGAAAGTAAGTACGGTTGATGTCACTTTTCTAAGAGCATTGAGAGACTCTCCACCTGTTCGTATGTGTCATTCTCTTGTGGTCTTTTTGTGGTTCATCAGGTCCAGAAACTAGAGAGAGCTGCCCTGAAAGATCCTGTGAAGTGTTCTGTATCTACCAAGTACTCTACAGTTGACAAACTGCAGCAATACTACACATTCATACCATCCAAGTACAAGGTATGACACACCTACAATCTTACATTTTAATCTTGAGCCGGTAAACTAGAACTATTACAGCATTTCTATTTGTTTACATCTGTGTTTGTGTGTGTGCATGTGCCTCTCTGGTAGGACTGTTACCTGGTTTACATTCTGAACGAGCTGGCAGGGAACTCCTTTATCATTTTCTGCAGCACATGTAACAATGCCCAGCGGGTGGCGCTGTTGATTAGGAACCTGGGCATCACTGCTATCCCATTGCATGGCCAGATGAGTCAGGTAATGAGCACTTTGACCTTCTCCCAGCCCCTTCTCTCTCTCGCATTTACTGAAATCCAGTTGGTTTTTGGAATGAAAACCTTTTTGTCCTCTGTCAGTTGTATCAGGATGTGCCAATTTTACATGTTTTTGCGGCTGTAGCGTTGGTGAGCACATTCTACTTACAAAAAAAGTGCAGTGCTTCAAACTGGAACAGTCTGTCTACTAGTTTTATCAGTATGGAAATATTAAATTTTTCTTTCTATTCATCAGTGAACAGTCTTTGGTCATCATCGCATCATCTTTATATTTAATAAATATTCACTTATTTTCCAAGCCAGACAATTTTGAGCTGCATTAACAACCTTGAACAAATTTGACTTGACCAAACGCATCTAGAACCTTTTTATAGAAACCTCCCCTTTATTCATTTGAGAAAACAATGCTGTCACCTCTACTTTTTGTATTATTTTTCCTACTCATTTAGTGTGCTCTTATCTATTCATTAAACCTCCATTTATTTGTCCGTTAGACCAAACGTCTCGGAGCGCTGAACAAGTTCAAGTCAAAGTCTCGCTCGGTGCTGTTGGCGACTGACGTTGCATCCAGAGGTTTGGACATCCCTCACGTGGATTGTGTTATCAACTACGACATACCCACTCATTCCAAGGTACCAATGTCTCGCTGTATCACGCTGATTATTCTCCGTTGTGTTGGGTCTCTGCTCTCTTTGAGCTGTCACGTTTGTTTATTTATTGATGAACATGACATAGTGCCGAGCTGTTGGACATTATATCTCTTCCTGTCTGCTCCTTCAAAGGATTACATCCACAGAGTTGGGCGAACCGCCAGGGCCGGCCGGTCCGGGAAATCCATTACGTTTGTCACTCAGTAAGTATCGTCGGTTGTCTTTTTGACCAGTGTCATTGACTCTTGTACATGCTTGGTTGTCATTCGTTTTTCCTCAATATAATTGTTACCATTCCTGCGTCTCTGTGGAATTGTGTGTTATTGGTAATAATTATATATATATATATATATATATATATATATATATATTTATTTATTTTAAGGGCTTCTTCTTGCTAAAGAATAATATCAAGTTAAATTCTAAACTCCTGTCTGGTGCTCTTTTTCTCAACTGTGACTGTTTTATTCTTGCCAGTAATTGTTTATGTGTGTTGCATAATCACGTAAACCCTTTTGTGGCAGGTATGATGTGGAGCTGTTCCAGCGAATTGAAACCCTGATTGGGAAGAAGCTCCCTGCCTTTCCCACCCAGGAAGAGGAAGTGATGATGCTGGTAGAGAGGGTGACCGAGGCCCAGAGATTTGCCAGATTGGTAGGTTATAATCCCTGTGTGGATTGACATTGGAAAAACATTGCCAAAATGTTAAGTAAAGGCTGTTTTTAATATCTTTTTTTCTTGTCATAACCCTTTAGGTCACAATAATATTTTGTAGAAATATTTATTTTAATATGGGTTTTAAGGTCCCCTTTTTCCCCAAGAAATATCACTAGCCAAAATTGAATATGTGAAAGGTTCCTTTTGTTTATATTTCCAATGTCCTTGTGCCCATCAGGAAATGAAGGAGCAGGGCGATAAGAGGAAAAGGCCCAGAGGAGATGGCGGAGATCAGGACGACACGGAACAAGCCAGTGGGGTCAGGAAGAAAGTGAAGGGAGGATCGGGAGCCCCGTTTGCCGGCGGAAGAGGAAAGCAGAGGGGTGGAGGAGGTGGAGGTCGGCGGGGGGGACACTGAAGGCTCCAACATTTGACTGTACATAAATGCGCATTGCCTAGTCTCTTTTTCATGTAAAGCAAAATAAATATGAAAGTAGGTTTTCCAGTCTTTCTGATGGCTGCAGATTACTATTTAATCCCATGAAATTAGATGTTTTGCCCCCCCCCACCCACCCACCCACAACTGTTTCCGTTTGTATTAAATTGCTAACGTAAAGCCATGGCTTCTTTTGTGTGTTTTTGCCACATTCCTTTTAGACACAAGAGGGCGATGTGTCCTTTTACAGCAAGGTCTGTTTAGTCAGTGATTCCTAAACTGGGGATGGTGGACCAGTAGGGGTCTGTAGCATGCTACATTTACATTTACAGCGTTTACCATGTTACCAGGGGGTCTGTATTGTATTTGTCAGAGGCACAAAGTTTGGTTTTCCTCAACATTAATGTGAGGCTGCTATCCCAACTGAACTGTCTACATCCCCTGCATCAGCCGTCAAACAGCACCCAACATCTTATCAAACTACAACTGTTCCTCTGTCTCTTATTATTTACACCTGCCCTTTTATTAACAACCTGCATATAAAACTTTACAGGTTATTTAATATATGTTGCTTTCAAGTATGTGGGATGTGAATGTGATTGTACCCCCCCCAATATCGTGTTTTCTGTATCTGGGGGTTGATTATGTTCCGGCCAATAGAGTCGAGGGGAAGAAGGACACCGTGGAGTGAGAGCCCAATTGTCACCCAGTCGCACATAGTGGGTGTGTACAATGCCTAGATATTTTTTAAATAGACACACTATTCGTCCCCAAACCGGATTCTTTTTATTTGTAATTTATGTTCGCAAACATATCCATCATGTGTAGCATAAACACTTACAATGCAAGTTTTTGTGTGCCGATTGAGTGGCTCGAAAGTTACGAATGTGAAGTATTGATCTGCTTGATCAATTTCTATGTTTGCCCACCCCATCGTAGGCGGGAGCAGCAACGGTCAAGTCTGTCTGGTTTAGGAGGGGCCCCACTGTAGGGGTAGTGTCTTTGGTGCATACCAAAGCCCCAAATATATGCCTGCATTTCAGTTGTGTGTTGCATCTACTTACGTAAAGTGTAATTTTGGGGGAAATCGGAATATTAACGTGGACAGTCACCGACCGGTTTCTTACTGACAACACCAGGTAAATGAATTGCGTGAATGAATGACCGGCGCAGTTCCCGTTAGATTACCGACCGCCTGGTTCAATGGATTTGTTGCAGAAGGATGGAGGGCGCCTAAAACTTTATTGTTCTGACGTCGTGCCTATCATTGGTAATAATCATTCACTGTGGACGGACTGAATTAGAATATGCTAAATCAACATTCTGTTAAAAAAAGACGATTTAACTGTGTGGCTATTGCTATACTAAAGACGACTTTTTTGGTTTATTTCGGAAGTAACGTTATGCGTGTTGGCTAACGTTACCCATGCCAACCAAAGCGACTCATTCAGCTCTTATGGGTGCTGGCTATTTGCTATTTTCGGTATCTACGAAGCCATATAATATCATCACAGTGATATCATCTGGATAACAACATATTAGCGTGTATAAGGCTCTTGCTGCAGGATTGCGGGGGAATGAGTAGTGTACCATTCGCATTATCATTACCGTTGACCCGCCGCTACCGGGCTAACGTTAGACGAGCTGTTCTACGCAGAATGCGCATTATTACTGCTGTAGACACGCATTCGTATGTTTCACCAGAGGATTTGGTTTTAGACCTATGTCGCCTCACGATTATTCTACTACTGGTGACGTTGATATAAACCTCAATAACTGCTTTTTTCCCCCTTCATATTAATTTGTTGTAATCTTAATCCATTGTGTGTATATTAAAAGTTAACATCCTTTGCTCTTACATGCTGCTAGCTAGGTGGCCCTTCTCTTACATAATGATTTCAGTATTGGTTTTGTGATTATTCATGGCGTTATCAATAATTTATCACATCATTTGTATACCTCTAGTTCTGTAAGAAACGTGATACAATATAATCCATCACCCTCTCCTCCAGGTGGCTACAGGGCTCTGGTAACTCCAGTTGAAGATGTCTCATCGGAGCGGGCAGGAGGACCCAGAGAGGTACCTGTTCGTGGACCGGGCTGTGGTCTACAACCCGGCCTCGCAGGCCGACTGGACCGCCAAGAAGCTGGTATGGATCCCATCGGAGCGCCACGGCTTCGAGGCGGCCAGCATCCGCGAGGAGCGCGGCGAGGAGGTGCTGGTGGAGCTAGCGGAGAACGGGAAGAAGGCGGTGGTGAGCAAGGACGACATCCAGAAGATGAACCCGCCCAAGTTCAGCAAGGTGGAGGACATGGCGGAGCTCACCTGCCTGAACGAGGCCTCGGTGCTTCACAACCTCAAAGACCGCTACTACTCCGGCCTTATATACGTGAGTCACAGGGAACCGGGCTGAGTTCTGTACCTTCACTTTACAAATGACCACGATAACCTCAAATACCCTCTGGCTGCCACAGCTGTAGATTGAATTTCAATCCTAGTTTTTAGGCTGTCAGGCTTTGGAGCACGTACACACCCATAGTGACGTTGGAACACACACATGTTGTGTCTCATAGAGCTCTCTTGTTTGTACCTATTACCAGACATTCACCTAACCTCCTCTCACTGCCTCTGGGTCAGAGGTTATTACCTTCTCCCAAGAGAAGCTTAATGCCTGTCCTCTTTCATGAACACGGCTGCTATAGTTTATTTGTCCTGCTCACGTATTGATGGGCCATATTTCATCACGGACAGCCTGAGATAAATTACTTTTGGCTAAAGGTGTAAGGGCAGTCCTTCCAGCAGGACTAAGGTCAGCCAGATCTTGTGGCTATTGGCTTTGTTTCCTAATGTTTTGATACACATGAGTTATCGGTGACATGGGTTTATAGTGGGCTGAAACACTTCAGTACATATTTACACCGATGGGTCAGCTCAGTGTCCTAGTTGTGATCGTGACCCATTTAGTGACATGGATTACAGGAATAGAATGTGGGTTGGTTCTCACCTGAGACTCACTGCTACAGCGGTTGCTGGGGGAGTTGGGTTTTTTGGTTTATCATCTTTGATGAAGCCATCATCAAGAATCACCTCTGTCAATCAAAGGTTATTTGGTTTGCCAAATATCTTACACATACATTTACATTTTCAGCATTTAGCAGACGCTTTTATCCAAAGCGACTCACAATACCTTACAATCTGTCATGATTACGTGATTTTAAAGTGTACTAAGTATTTTATTTGTTTTGGTTGTTATGGTTTTGGTCAGGGTATTTCCTTATGTTGTGTCTATGCATACAGTAATACCTGTGTAAAACAGTGTAACATAGTGTTAAATAGCCTCTAACTGCCATGAAATCTCTCATATGAGAGGAACTACTTTTAGCAAACGTCACAAAGCCTTTGTATCTGATGATGAATCCGAGATACAAGACTGGACAAAGCCAACATGCATGTGCACTCTCCGTTATGTGTTCATGTGTCACTCTGTACCGCAAGACCAATTATACAGTCACTTTACTATTATATGTTTAAAATGTATAGTTGTTACAGGACAGGTCAGTTCACTCAAGGCATTGGTCCAGCCTTGAATAGTGGCAGACATATGAGATTTCCTATATACTAGGAATAAAGAATATAAACATCTTAGTGTCATACCTTTGGCTTTTCCATGGTTCCGTATTGGGGTTGGAGCTATTTAATTTTTCCTCGTTGCTCAGAGAAATTGAAAACACGTGTCTGTGTTGAGTCTCTATCAGTAGGAAATACCCCAGTTCAGCCAAATCTTGAAAGAACAGACCCCCTGTGGTCTAAACCTCTTCCTCAAGGATCTGGCCTAAACCCACGTAGCTAAGCCAACCTATATCCCTGTCATGTTATGACCCTCCCCCAGGCTGCGTCTTAGTTGTGAAGTCTCCAGTAAATTCTAGGTAGACTGTCACCGAGACAGAATCCTGGGGGTTAAAGGGGGTGTGCAGGCAGTGTACTTATTCTTTAAAGGGCCCCTATCATGTGAAGGTGTGTTGTCTCAAGGGATTTGAAAGGGCTCTGCTAATTTTGAAATCTCTCTAACATGTCGTTTATCTTAAATTCCTCTCTGAATAAAATCATGGTGTAAGACAAATCAGTCAGATTTGGCCCTAAGTGTGACATTATTTCTGGATTGTAATTAATCATCTGACCCATCCTCTCATTCCCGCTCAGACAGTAGAGGTGTAAGAAAATATCGATACACTTGAGTATCACTTGAGTAGCGACGTATATTTAGAATGTTTTGTGATACTGTATCGATTCTAAAAAAACACTGTATTGATTTTTAATGAATAGTTTACAGGCAAAGATTTGTGGAAGACAGTGGTGCATTTTGTGTTGTGTTTAAACCCTGACTGCTAAATAGCATCGTTGTCCTCTATCTTCAAGATAGACCTAACAACGTAAACTGAGACAGGGTGTAGGGGTGGTGCCGTGCTATAACAGTATAGAAAGTACACTGAAATGGATTTTGACTACACCGTTCTGACCAGTAGAGCCCTCACAGAAACATTTATATTAAAATGTTATATTCCGTTACCGTCTGTTCTTAAAATTATAGGGTGATATACATTTTAGGCCATACCGCCCAGCCCTAACAGGGCGCAACGCTAACGTTAGCATTGCTATGACAGTTTTCCTAAAATTAGTAAAAAAAAGTATTGTATCGACAGATACTTGCCAATACACAGCCCTATTAGATAGCCAATCAATTTAGGACATGTTTATAAAAAAAAAATTGAAACGGAATGATCTGCTTGAACAAAAAGACAGTTCGATATTGGAATGATATGGGATTTCTTTTATCCTGTATTTATTTAAGGAAAAGCTTCCTAGCAAAACTTGCCATTCAGACCCACTGTCATCAGCCGTCCACAGTTGGCCTAAAGGCTGTGGCATGCTTCCGCGTATGGTGCGTGCGTACCGTAGACATAGGTGTCCACTTGGCACACTCGGTTTTCATGTTGGCGTTTACGCGTTTCTGGACGCATGCGCACTACGACCTCACTTCTTTAAAATGATGCTCTCTTTCCACCTGGTCAGCAGTTTTAAAATGTTCTTCTTCTGTCACTCCCACTCCCCTTATCCTGCCCATTTCCAGGATTTCCAGTAACACGCCGATCCTACTGGATCGGCGTGTTACTCAGTTTTCACACATGCGCAGTCAACGTGCAGGCAAAGCGTACGAGACGTGCGGTCACAAAATTTTGGCGACGCGTGTACAATACGCGCGCAAAAATGTGCGACGTGCGTGCAAGTACGTGCGTCAAGCGCGGACCGCATACGCGGAAGCATGGCCTTTAGTGTCGGCAGTAGGTGTTGAAGCAGGCATTAGTGATACTAATTCTTAACTATTTGCACTGAGGTATTTAGCAGACACAAGCTTTCTCCCCCAACATTGAGGCTACCTCTGTCCCTTCAGGCCCAAGCTCTGTAATGTCCCTAGCTACTGGTTATAAGTTCTTTTACATCAAACACTTTCATCTATGTGATGTCAGTCAGCCATTGGGTAAACCATTCATTGTATAGCGGCTTGCTATCTCTGTGTGTGAGTCACAGCCTAACCCACTTGCTACACGCCAGGCTACATTACGTTAGCAGGGCTACAAGTAGGCCTTTGTGTCATTAGATAAGCCTCAGCTGTCAGAAAGCCTCAGCATTCTTCCATGGTTGAAAGAGCGCCTGTCCGTCCGTCTGTCTCCCGCCGCCCACTTCATCTTTGTGGCTGGTGTGTATGTCCAGTCTCTGCAGTCTACTCTCTCTTTCCCACACTCCCTCTTCCTTTCTACGCCTCTGTAGGCCATTTACAGTCCGGACATACGTTCCTCTCACGGCTCCTTGTTTTTGCAATCTGTCCTCATTCTTCATTTTCTACTTCCCCTTGTCATCACCTCTTTGAATAATTTCAATATTAAAATGCTACATCATGAGCCAAGGCTTACTCCCGTAGTCATAGCTAAAGCTAGACTGAGATAAGATGTTAGATAAGGTTAGACAACGTCTAGAATTGATTGTTCTTGCAGACCAGAATTCATTATTCTTGCAGACCAGACAGCCTCTTTTTTTATATACGGGTTTGAAATGGCTTCATTTCACCCTTTTTGTACAGAATAAACCACTTGGCCTCTGTATTTGGGAATTTCCATGTTTGGATATTCTAAAATGCCTTGTTGCCATGGTGCTGTATTGCACCTCCCTCTTTCATTCAGTTTGCTTCAGCTGTCACCACGATTCTGTCATATGCTCTTCCAGAGGTTGTGGAAAAAGTTGCTGCTATTTTTTTATTGTTTAATTGGACCATAATAAAGGACTTTCAGCACCTATATAGTTTAAGTAACTCCAACTTCTGATGTGAAGCAGTACTGCCATGCTCAGTAACTCTCGCTGCAAATCAATACCCGTCCTCCCGGTGTCCCAGTCGTTCGGCCTGTCTGGAGGTGTTCATTAGATGGAACCTGCTGATCCAAGTGCTCTCGAGGGGATGGTCCAGGTCGTTCTGGACTCACCGCTGCTGATCCACAGTACCACGCTGCCTATGCTGCCCCTCCTCTCTGGGCCCTGTGCAGGAGAACAGCCCGTCTGTGTAGTCTGACTGACTGATCAGGGGTGGCAGATGGGGTCGGCTGTTGTGTCTGCTGTTGCTTGTGTGCTGCTCAGCTGTTACTAGGCCACCGCCTGCCCTCCCCTGGATCTGATTTCACAGTGGAAACATCACCTTCTCTTTCCCTGGACTGGGCGGGCTGGCCTCAGCGGTTTGGCTGGCGGTGTAGAGTAGGCCCATGGGCTTAACCTGAACCACTGTCTGCCAACAGGCTGCTAGCTACGGCACGGCCTGCTGGCATGCTGCTAAGGCTATTCCGCTGCAGTACAGCTGGGTGTTGTTCGAAACAGCTCTGCAACGGGTGGCAGAATGGTACAGCAACAAGCATGTAGTACACACGCTGCATCTCTTCAGAGAGGAAAGAGTCTTCTACCAGGGGTGGATTGGTGTAAATGAGAGAAAGGAGACTGCAAAATGGGAATAGGCTGTTCTTATTTTGAATAAACCAGCTAGGATATGTTGTTTGCAAGAATTGCAGCGAATAAAAGACGATGATAATGAGAATGCACTGCTGCATTTTGGTGTTTGTTTGTATTGTACAGGGCTGCTGTACAGTAGACTGGCTGTTGCCGTGCAGCTATATGCAGCACAGGGGTGTAGATCAGCATATTTCAGGTCTGGCTGAAGTGGATGCTGCTGTGTCACTTTCCCCGGTGCCTAGGTGTAGCCCAGGTATGTGTTATCTGCCTGACCAGATGCCTCAAAAACTGCACTAAACAGAACAGACCTCTTATTTATAGCAACCCCAGCTTTCAGATAAGGGGGAATCAATTTTTCATGAGCTTCAAACGGAGAGTCGAGTTACAGCAGTCCCTCTCTGCTTGCCCTCTCCTTCCCTTCAGCATAGCAGCTTTCTACAGGGAACCTCACAGGGGGTTGTAGCCGGGTGATAGCATTGCTCTTTCTCGATTGGATTAGACCTCTGGGAGCAACGTCAGCTATACTGTCTTCTCATTCCGTTCTAGTTGTCCTGACTCATTCTCCTGTCTTCTCTGTCTAAACATTGTCAGTCTCTCAGCTGCAGCTGTTGCGTAATGGCTATTGTTGGCCCTCTCTCTCCCATGAGGAGGACGCCTTCACTCACCTACAGCTCCTGAGTCACTCGCGACATGCTGGTGATTGGGATTTTAACGCTAGAAAGGCAAAATCATTAGAAATCACGTATTTTTTTTACGGTTCCATGACGTCTCCAACAAATATGTGCTTTAACAAAATGACATGACCTTTAACATTCACAATATAATTAATATAATAAGAGTGAGTGTGAATGAATTGGTATAATTTCGATTATACCTGATTTAATTCATATTTTACCACGTCCAGTTAGCATAGTATTTCGTATGTATGCATAATACCTGAGCAGAATTAGTGTTTTGCCTCCGGTTGCCATGAAAATACATATTTTGAGAGGCAAAAGTCATACCAGTATTGTTGTTTTTAATGTGAATCAGAGCCACATGCTTGGACATAGCACATGCACACACCCGTGCAAGTGTGTGTATTTTTTAGGGGGACCCACTTTAGCTCACCCTACCCTTCTACGGAATTGCTGAAGAATTGCTTAAATACAACGACTTGACTTGATGACATAAAACAAGTTAAATTAAATGTGACCAGACCCGAACCGGTGAAAATGCGATAATAATAATAAAAGCGCTTTTCAAGTTACTCAAAGTGCTTCTTAACATGTCATAGGGGACCCACCTCCACTGCCACCAACACGTAGCACCCACCTGGATGCTAGGGATTACTTTTTGTTTTTTGAACTGATCACATCTCAATCTATTTGCTCTGCCCTCTGCTTAGGCCCTTTCTGGAGGTGCGACCCGACATTTGTTGTGTGCCAGTGATATGGGTGTAAAACAGTATAGAGCTCTTGAAAACATTTAAGTCCCTTTTAAAACAGAGACCCAGTCATTCATTACAGCCTGTGGTTGTAGAGAATGTCTGTGTTTTTTATGAACTTTAACCTTAGAGGCCACGGCTGGTGGTCAAAGGAGGAGGTTGGCTCTTTGCACACACACTCAGTTGGGGCAGGTTTCCAGGGCAACATGATAACTTTCGGTTTGTAAATGCTTAGAGTACTTTTTCTCATAAACTCTTTTCTTATCATATCAATCCTGTTTCGGTCTTTGTACATTTGTGTGTGTAGACAGTTTGGGCCCTTGGAGGGTTTTTGTGTAGGCTGGTCATGAAAGTAATACTCTCTGACAGAGAATCACACTTCCGCAAAAGATCATTCTGGAAGAGAGAGAATCTGAGGTGTATATTCAGTGTTCCCACAAGCAAGTGTATGTCAGGCACTATATCACTGTCGAGAGGGTTGCAGTTTCCATTCCTCATCCATGGTCTTCCCCCGCTCTGCTCTCCTTGCCTGCTTATATACAGACGTGGGTAATTGTGTTAATCACCCACACCTGTCCCAAACCCCATGAGTCCCATGAACCACACCCCCAACACTATCTCTCCCTTCATCGCTAAACCACGGCCACACCTCCACACTCCACACACACACACATCATGCTTCCGTTCTCATCTTCCCTGTGTATTTCCCCACATTTTCATTCATTTGTTCACGGGGAAATAATGTGAATGGGAAGCTTGTTAGAAGTGTAGATGGAAGGTCCCAGAGGGAGACTATACAAACCACCATGTCTGTCAGCCTGACCTTAAAAGAAGAGTCCACTGACCCCCTCGGCCTCCCGCCAGATAAGCCTGACTTCTCCTCATATCCCACTCTGTGTGTGTGTGTGTGTGTGTGTGTGTGTGTGTGTGTGTGTGTGTGTGTGTGTGTGTGTGTGTGTGCAAGAATGTATGTTGGTGAGATTGTCCTTGACATGATTGTCAGTTGTATTAAACTACTACATTATGATCAGGGTTTCTGCGGGTCCTTAAAAAGTCTAATATACTATAATCTGAATTTTAGGCCTTAAAATGTCTTAAATACGATTTGATAGGTCTTAAAAAGTGATTGTTTAACGTTATTTTTACTGTATAAAGTTGCATTAACTTCAGTCTTGCTTTTAAATGTATTTTTAGGGAAAATGTGTATTGATCACGCTGTAACAAAACCACTAATGATCAATACATTCTGACCAGCCCGGCCATAATGTATCGATGCACACCTAGCTAGTGTGTCGCACATGTGGGCTAACGTGGCGTCTCCTTATCAAAACATTATCTACTTCTAGAAGTAATAAGTAAAACATTTTTCAGTTAACGTAGGCCATCTTGGCACAGAATCACATCGGGAGCATCACCAAAATCGACCCCTTCTTTGCCAGAATGGACGTCTTAAATTGCATTCATAATGCATAATGGTCTTAAAAAGGTCTTAAAGATCAACTTGCAGGTTAAAAATGTTACTACATTTACATATAATATTACTTAGAAAAAAGTCAATGCACAATTTAAATGTTCTATGAGACATAAAGGCAGAAAATTATACGAAAAGTCTGCATTTTAAGCAGTCCTCTTAAAAATGCTTTTTTTTTTTCAAAAACCGGAACAGGAATAGAGCTAGCTTTCGTGCTTGGGTGCGTTTTGTACAGGTGAAGAGACGGAACTTCAAAGCTGCATCTGTTACTAGAAACGCAATTGTATGCAGCGCTCATTTTAGACAGCAGGATTATGTTCCCGGAGATATGATGGAGTTCCGGATGGGATTCCGAACCCATGGCCGTGTGAGACTGATAGAAGGTGCAGT
>JAOEHI010000430.1:0-42590 GCA_025447815.1 Percopsis transmontana
ATTTAGCAGATGCTTTTATCCAAAGCGACTTACAATTAGTACATTTGTCAACAGTTGAACTGGTTAACCACCAGTTTATGCAAGCAAATAACATCCTCCTAGGATAAGCGCAGCATCATGTAACAAGGTTACTTCACCTATGCATTTGTACAACATTACTCGAAAGTTATCATTCGCTCCTCAAAACAGTTAGTTGCAATAGTCTAAAGTTATCATTAATTCTTCAAACAGTCAATAAGTGCTAACTGCTAAATATTCTTAGAGCTGATCTAAGTAGATAGAAATAATTTTTTTCTTTTTTTAATAAAAGGGAGGAAATGATGATACAATAAGGATAGTTAGTGGGATTAGTGCTATGAGGTAGAAAAATCGGTGGCCAAGGTACCGAGATGGATTCTGAAGAGGTGGGTTTAAAGTCTCTTGCGGAAGATCGGTAGTGATTCTGCTGTTCTGACTGCTGCAGGAAGCTCTTTCCACCATTGCGGCGCCAGGACAGAGAAGAGTCTGGACTGGGCTGCGCGACTCTTACGCGCAGCTCGTACCGACGGAGGTGCCAGCCTGCCAGCCGAGGTGGTAGATCGAAGTGTTCTGGCTGGGGCTTGGAATCCTACCATTGCTTGGAGGTAGAATGGGGCGGTTCCTTTTGCTGCCTTGTAGGCCAACACTAATGTCTTGAAGCGGATGCGGGCTGGGACGGGAAGCCAGTGAAGGTCTCGGAAGAGGGGGGTTACGTGGGAGAACTGTGGTTGGTTGATGTAATGTTATTCCAATCACAAAATGAGGGGTACACAAGCAGACCTTTGAGCCTCTGTGTTTAGCATTTTCCAAATGAAATGCTTATTGTACAGATTTGCCGTGCTGTTGCTCGATGTACTCACTTGGAGGTCAGTGTATACATTGACCACGGTCTCATTATGACTTGAACATATTCATGGAACCTAATGCACTTTTAATAATCCCTTGCTGCTCTCATGCTACTGCATTTTTTCATACGCTGTGTGGGGTTGCAAACTTTAGGTTGCCAATGTCAGCATTTTTGTTTTACCGCGAGAACACTCTGCTTTGGTGTTTCGCCTGTGACTGTGATTTCATAGGCAGGCTCAAGGTCGCCAAATGGGGTGCACAGACAAGAGGTGGTATTATTCCGGTTTTAAAACTGAGAAGTGGTTTGTAATCTTCCCTGCGAAAACCCTGCGAAATGACCACATTACTGTCCTCCTAATATGGTCTTTCTCTTGGAAATGTTCACCAGACTTTCCATACAGTAATATGTGTGACCTTTCCATGATGAAACACGCGGGGCTTAAAGTCCTGACATATCGTTTTGTCTAGGGAATGTTTGCCGAAGAGGTTGAGCTCTCCTCAGTGCACGGATGCATGACAGGATCCTGTACATTAGAAAATGCCACTATCTGTCTTGAGCACACTCAAGGAACACTGTAGTCGGTGGCCCCTGTGAGCCACATCTGTCATCATCCATAGCCTACCGTCCTCTTTCTCTCACTCAAATACGCTCTAAGCTTGAGTTATAAAAAGTCGCATTCATCCCCATTCCTAGCTGTAATTTTAGTTTGTAGCACCTTTCTCCTGCATTAATGTTCTGGGGTTATTATCCCTGGCCAATAGTCTCCCCACTGTTGTAATGTCATTGATTTATGAAGTGTGCTATAAGTTACCGGATGCCAATTAATATTTCTTCATGAAGTATTACTAAATATGCCTGTTGGAGTGTTTTGTTGCATGATGCAACACGTGTTGAAGCTGAACGCAAATAAGAGTAGTGGTGCGTCTCAGAAAAAGATTTCCACTTCAAAGTCAGAAGATTAGCTTTCTTTGTGTCAAAATTCTAGCAGCATTTGATGAGAGGGAAAAAATCACACGGATTTCATGTCATTTTATCAAAGGTCTTCACAAAAACACATACAGACAACAAAGCTCGTGTGAGTTCATTTAAAAATCCGTTGCAGTTGCAGTAGCAGCTGTTGAGACACAAGGACCTGAAAACCCGTTATTTTGTGGGGCAAAAATCGAGCTGTAAATCTCTTTATTGTTGAAACTCATATTTCCAAGAAAGAGGACAAAAAGAAGCAGAAGTTGTTGAACTGACACAAGTGAGTGAAGACATTTTCCTTAACAGGCTGGACTTCATGTCACGCTTTGATATGCTACATTCAAGTCAACCAGGGGAGTGTGATGGTGAAGAGAAATATATGATAATTTCACAGCTAGAATCTATCCCAAGCAGAATCAATCACACCTGTTGCCATTGTCGCTGGCTGTGCTTTCAAAAGTAAAACAATTTGTTTCAGTCCACAACCACAGGCTGTTGTCTTTCAGAATGCCACATTAAGGGTCAATGAGGCATTATATCAACAGACCAGACTAAGTTTATCTGTAGATAGGGGCAGGATATTCTAGTGGTCTAGGTGTTGGACTCCCAGCCGGAAGTCCAACACCTTTCATAATTTTTCTCCCTGGAAGGTTAAGGTTAAGAAAATCCCATACAGAAGATTCATTTTTGGTGTCTGATTTTTCATTCACCACAGTTAGCAAAACGGATGATGAAAGTGCTTTTATTGTGTTCCAAAACGACACAAGGAAGCTGCATAGTTGGCCAAACGGTTACTACTGTAGTGTATATCATTAATTTTTCCAACCATCTTCCTATATGTGATGGACTTTCCAATGTCGTTTGTATACCGCCGTATGTGGCTGTTCTGCATGCATGCTAAGTACTTGCATCTGAGACACCATGGCTGACTCCTCGGGGCGTAACCACGGCACTATCCTGGGAACTGGTATCTCCAACACTTCTGCTTAATTAGTAGACCATGTGCCTGGAGACCTGTTGTGAGCTTGACCTTTCTCCAAGGTAAGTCAACCAGCACATGTTCAACAGGCCTGAGAAAATGAGGTGCATTAGAGGGTATGGTTTTCATGTGTGTGTGTGTGTGTGTGTGTGTGTGTGTGTGTGTGTGTGTGTGCTTCTGCCACACACACACACACAATGTACGGGGTTTGACAGGATTAAAGATGGTGACAGTGTTTGCAGCATCTGTAATGGCCTACTCTTCATCAGAGTGGAATAGAGCTTGTTGGACGGGTTTCATCAAGCATGAAGCAGCATTGTCGAAGCTCGCACAAGTCATAATGTCTACCTGCATAGTGTTCTAATGAATAACTTTTCATTTTGGTAGGTATTTTTATTTTAGAAAACTGTTTTGAGTCATAAAACGTAAGTCTTCACTGGGCTTTGTTTCTGGAACCTTGGGAATTCATAATATGTGTATATATATATATATACTGTATATATATTCAAAAGGCATATTGATGCAGGTACAGGATGGCGCACATGCCAATTTAGTGTGATAATGAGATACCCTTCTAGAAGGGGTTATGGCTGCCAAGCTTCAAGTCTTCCTCAGGAAACTGTTGTATTATGGGTTGAAAAAAAAACCTCATTATTCTCTGTGGCTTTGTCTTATTAGAAAGGACAAGGTGATGTCTTTTCGCATAAATACTTGATGACTATCTTCCATAAAGAATAACACCTGGTGAACCCTTATTTTTTCTACCTCCCTATATTTCTGTGGTATGCATAAAGTGCTTTTGACAGGCATTCTTTTGTACCAGTATATTCAAATGCATTTGCAAATTAGAAGTCCCCGTTACACGCAGAAATTTAGTTAAGACTGAAAAGACACACATGCTCAGTTTTCCGACATCGTATAATAACTGGAGTTAATATTCCTTCTGTGTAGTATGGTTTGAAATCTGGTGAGACAGGAACTAGAGCTGTACTTATTCCTTGTGAAACATTTGGAAATAGATCGTGACCAGAAAAGAAATTGCAGCAAAAAATAAATAAAATCTTAAGCTTATCTTGTGAATGAAATGAACAGAGTTCAGGTTATTTTCATAGTGCCAAGTTAACCATGTAAACCTTTGGCTGAAAGGCCAATAAATATGTAGCTTCAGTGCTTCAGTGTTCCCTACTGCTCTACACTAACAACCTTTTTTTGCATTACTTTCTAACATTAGTTCTGTGTGTATGATAAACATTTGTTGTTCTGTAAGACAGCAATGAGATTCGCGGTAATGGATTTTATTGTGTACTCTTTGACATTGCTCGTTTATAAGTCAGGTATAACTTACTTCAGAGTCTTTTAAAGTTCATGACATTTAGAACACCCTGTTTGCACCTTTGGTATTTACTTTGAAGGTTACACTGGCCAGTGCAGGCAATTAGTTTTTAGTCACGATTAACCATTGAATGGTTGGTTCTTAAAATACAGTGGAGGCCAAACTGAGAGTAAATAAGAGCATAAAATAAAATGAGCCACTTATGTAAGTTCGAAAACACACCTCCGACAGATGCCATGGTTAATGCATACAGTATGACTGGCAGGCGATATAGCAACTCCCAAAAACCTCTACCTCAACTTTTGCAGAAGGTTCTAGAGATATATTAGCAGGCACATGGGGTGATACATTGTTATTATTATAGAATGCTACACCTTAGTTGTGGGATGACACTAGCCTACTGGAAAAAAAGTGAAGATGAGTTCAATGCTAAACTGGTCTTTATATCAAGTGATGGTTCGCAGAATCACACTAAAATAGCATATAGATAGCATTCACAGATTAATGGAAAATAAATGGGCAATATCACAAATGACAGTTTAAATATTGCTATTGCCCTCATGCTGGAAGAACCGAGCAGAAACCCACAGTGAATATCTATAGTGGAAGGTCACACTGTCACATTATTAGACTCTGGGTTTCAGGTATGACTCAATTCCCAATCAGGCTAGTATAGGAAAAAGGGGGCGGAAGGGGGGGCTGTAAAATACCATTGGCTCGACCCTAGATTCATACCTGTACACCCCAATAGCCTGATTATCTTGAGGTTTCCCTTATTTGAGAATCCTATGGATATAGTATCCTCTCAGACAAATCCAGACAAAAACAATTTCTTCACTGATATTTTACAGTAACTTTATTTTGAAATGTCAGTTTTAAGCAGTTTAGATTGTGTCAATCTCACAAGTAAACATGCCATGTATTTAAATGTGCACTAGACATGTTTGGAAACTCAACAGCGCAACAATGAGCAACAATTAGAAAGAGTACAACCAGCCATTCACATTTTATATACTGGTAATTCCTTTTCCCTTTAATCCTTATTATTCTGTCCTTACCAATCATAATCCCATACAGTACATACACATTCACATGTTGCATATCAGAACGTCTCCCATTTCCTGCAGGCACGAAACGCCTTCTTGCATCTGATTGGTTAAATCTGACAAGAAGTGCTGGCTGAACTCTTTCAAAGCTTTTTCCAATTGCCTACTGCACCTTTTTAACCAATAGGTCTACAGTGACTGACTAGATACTGAAACGTGTTGACCTAGCTTTATAGTACATTGACTTGAAGATGTCTGTATTTTTACCATAGTATTTTTTTTTACACATCTTTCATTATAGTGATAATATTGGGATGACAAACCCTGTATTATGTTAAATAACTGGAACAACCACTTAGGCAGGAAGATTACCCTTCTCCATTTGCACTGTAATAATAATTAATCCTTATTAAATGTGCCATTATTGACTCATTACTGTAGCTTCAGGCATTAGTCATAGCCTATACACTCTGAGGTAATCATTTAATAACAACTGTTTCAACATGGCATTCTCAGTCCCACCTGAAGTCATGTCCCACAGTTTCATAGAATTTGACATTGAAAGGTCTGTAAAACTCGCGTAACTGCTCAATGACCTCTTGGTCAATCTGCACATGAGTTCTACCCTTGGATTTTCCCAGGCAGCGTGGTTGGCTGCTGCTCTCAGGCTTCTTCAGACAAGGGAAGCCTTTGGTTCGATTGAAGTAAAAGTGCTTGTCTGTTATTATGCGCTTCAGTCCCAAAAAGTCCTGCACTCTACCCAGTTCCCCCGCAGGGTCCGTGATCAGGAGTTCCCCGCTCACAAAGTGAATCTGCGATGGACGGAAATACTGTAGCCAGTTCTCCAAGTGCAAGATGTACATACCAATGCGGATCGCATTCCAAGAGGTGTCGACAAGACCCAGACTTCTGTTCTTAAAGGCCAGGTCCTCAAAGGTGGGGATGTCGGGCTTCTTGGAGAGAGTCTGTGTGTAATCGGAGATGGCCCGCGTGACCGGGTTGCGCACCACAACAATTAGCTTGGTCTCGGGGGACATACTTGAGATCCGCCTCGGCGCCTCTCTGGTTACAAAGTAACTTGGGGTCTTCTCTAAAGTGATTTGGCTGTCTAGAGTTCGTGGCATTAATCCCCTAGAAAAAGAAAAAGAAGAACAAAAAATGTCATTTGCTAGGGATGGGTATGAAAAATCTCCTAGTTTAAATGTTGGCAAGGTATTCAGCGTGTGTTGACTGACAAATATAAACTTTTTAGGCTATGCTTTTCTGATGTTGGCAGATGCTGGTAGCTTTTCTTCTTCTCATGTTGGGCAGCAAGCAGTGGTTTTAACGCAACACTGCCACCTGTTTTTATACACCACACTCCATTGCACACTCCTGAGTTGGCACCTTACCATGGCTTGGAGATTTCAAAGAGAAAGAATCAGGTCAATCACCCAAATAAGGTCTGGGTATGACTTAAAAATATGGCTTGACATTTAGGTTTATGAGTTAACCACTGTCGGATAATACCATCTACATTTTGAAGGCTAAGGCTAATAAGCATATTGGTGGGAGTAAAATACACCTCCCCATAGAAAACATGCAATGGAACGCCAGTTGATGTCGGCCCAACTAGGAAACTCAGGACCAAATAAACAGACTTTGGTGAGGAAGCTTGTGACATTTCCTGAAATAAAAGCTGTTATACTTTCTGTTTGTCCCATTTTTTGTAGACCTGCAAAACAAACAAGTTCAGCAATTTCCTTTGTTTAGATCTAATCTTTCCAGTAAATAACCTGGAACACTTTGTAGTCGAAAGTCAGGCTTTCGGACACATCTGACACACATCTGTCTGAAACGCAGCATTGGTGCCAATGTGGTTGACAAACTTCTGACAGTTAACTTCTGACAGTTAAGTGACAAGCAATATGCTTGTCACTTAATGTGACTTTACAAAGATGGTATCATCCGAGAGCGATTAGCTCATAAACCAAAACGTCAAGCCATAATTTTCAAAAGGAGATGTGAACGGGCATTTAATGTTAGGCTCCAGCAGTTAAAATGCTAAGGAGTGTGTTCAAAAAGATAACAAGGCTTTCTATATGCTATATCACAAATTCATTGTGTTATTGGTAACAGACAGCAAACCCAAATAATGCATCATGCTGCCATTATATTGTAATTGCAGCTGTGCGGCAAAAAGCATTGCCGGCCTTTAATTTTCACATGTATAACTGCAAAATTGCTTTTATAATGCATTCCACTTGACTGCAGCATTTTCATTTGAATGGGCAAATCTCTAATAATAAACACCTGGTCAATATGGCTTTTAAAACAAATGAATGCTTTAATTAGTCTTCCACTGATTTTTATATTCAGCTGCAAAGGCACTGGTGTCTACTCAAATCTTTTAATTTGATTGTGGCGGTAAATCACTGTTCAATAAGTTACAACTCAGTTGAGAAAGTTACAGTACAGCTTTTTCTTTATAATATCTGGGGGAAGGTTTCAACTAAAAATTTAGTTTTCTCAGAGCTGTCCTCCTCAAGGTGAGGGTAGCCATACGTTGCCTCTAAATTCTTATATTGATTCATTTAGCTTTATTTATGAATGCTGAGTTGTTGGCTTTGGTGCCTCTGGGCCACAGGCATCTATGAATCTTTCATGAGGTGGAACACATCTTTGCTAGTTTCCCTACACTCTAAAAATGTTATGTTTTTTTTCGGGTGTTACAGTCATAAAAAACAAAACAATCCTAACCAATATATTTTTTTTTACCCATCCTGCTAAGACATAGGGCCCTATCTTACTTCCGGCACCAAGCGCGACGCAAGTGTCTTCAAACTGGCGCAGTTGTCAGTATACCATTTCCCCGTCCAGTGCCCATGTTGTTTAAATGCACTTATGCCCATCTGAGCACCCGTTGGTCTTAAAATGTGGTGTGGTTGCTCGTATTGTTAGTACATTGCTATCTTGAGGCAGCTGAAAGGGATTGCAAGATTGACCAACAAAAACCTGGTCTTAAATCAATGGTGCAGTATTTACCTGTTATTTTAAGTGCGCATTATCAAGATAGAAGGTTAATATGCGCCTACATAGGCAGATATCGCTTACACTCTTGTTACACACGCACAAAGATGCAAAAGATTAAAAATATGAAGATTACAATATGAGAGATTATTGTTGAGTACGTCAAGATATTTTATCCTGCTGTTGCTGTAGATGTCTGCTCACACGCTTTTACTTCACACACGAGCAGATCAGGTTCCTCTCAGCGTTCTTTCTTACTATTTGGGAAATGTGCCATTATAATAGCGATCTACCAAGGTGCAAGTGCATGGGAGATGATAATCTGATTGGTTTATTGCATGTTACGCCCAAAACACACCCACGAATAATCAATAGAATAAGTGCGCCTGGTGCTGCAACCATTTTTTCCGCCGTTAAACTAGGAAAAGTGGACACACCGTAAATGCACTCACACCATGCGCTTTAGACTGTGCACTTAGATTGTTAAAAAAGGGCAGATAAAGTTCATATCATATTAGATTAGATTATATCCTTTTTATTTTAGGTAAATGACTATGGATTATGGATTCTTTATATTGCTTTAACTAAATGTCATTGTGACAGTACTTCGATTGCATAATACACAGTTAACACAATATTCATTGGCCAGCGAACAATATCCATTGTGACACTTAAAATGCGAGTTGTAGGCTGATTATATCTACAAGTTCAGCAAGTGGAAAATGTAGTATAGAAATCAGATATAGAAATCAGAAATCAGTTTAATAAAATTCAAATGCAAGGCAAAATTCAAGCAGGATTTCAACATGGGTAATCACCAAGCATTTAAGGGATAGTGTATCGAATAAATGTGTGGACATTTTATGACTAGCTTTATTGCTGTGTTGTACAGGTAGAACTACAGAGTTACTGGATCGAAACTTGACCATAAAATCAAGCGGTGACACAGGACCTATTTTCTGGTGAATATTATAAATGCTATCGATAGTATGATAGTGAGGTAGGAATGAAACTGATGGTGGAAAACGCATGGGCATGTGATTCTACAGGCAGCACACTCCCTAATCTCCAGATAGTCCTAATTTATTTATATTTGTGTGTAATAAAATAAAAATAAGTGTCTTTGGAATAGTGTCTTCCTTTATGTGCTGACATATTCGGCTCTATCTTTTTAAGATCTGCAGCTGTTCACTGCTCAAAGGGTAATCCGTGATCTTGTGTAAACCACTATGTGTATTACTATGCAGACTATGCATCAGTATGCTTCAGGTACACACATAAGCCTAACATGACCACCCAGAGCTTGTGGTCGATAAACATTTGAACAGGGGTTTTCAGGCATGTACAACCCCCCCGAAACACACACACACACACACACACACACACACACACACACACACACACCTTGACTTGCTGACATTTAGAATGAAGACTGATTGATTGCCTTCCTTTCCTTCAGAGCTGAAACAAAATTCATGGGGGTAATTTACAGTGTGGTCTTTTTCACAAGTTATCATTGAAACTGAAGTCAGGATGCATTACAGGCTTGGCTGTGACATTTTAATCACTCTAGCAAAGTCGAGTCATCTGTGGAGATCTGTCCTCATTGTAAATGTGTTTAAAAATGGGGAGAAAAATAAATTACTAAAGGATGCTACAGCGCTCAATACTATACTGTTGCTCTACTTGTTAAACAATCAATACAGTAATTACAGCAGTGAAAGCAACAATACAATGTTAAATGTATGCTATTATTTAAGCTTTTAGCATTTTCTTAACCTCAACAATTGAACACAAACTCAATTTGTGTAGCTCGATATCATCACTTAAATGCATTGTTCAGTTCAAAACCGCATAGCAAGGTCAGCAATGCTCTATTGGCAGAGGAGAGTGGAACATCTCAGTGAGGGTCTGTAAACACCCAGACAATCCTGCGAAGAGGTTTAATCAGCCACATTAGCTCCAAACACCTGTGCAGGTGTACAGATGCTTTAACAACAACAGGATTTGCGTGATAAATGCGTGATTCCTTGTGTAGGCTGCATCTTCGTCAAGTCAAAGAGACAGACAGGAAGAAATTTTATTTTTTGTACATCCATTAAATATGATTTAATATTAATTTTGTATTATCTTAAGAATGTTCAAATGTGTAACCATTGTGCTACAAGTGTGTTTTTTATAATGTTGCAATGATACACTGTTACTAATCAAGAGACTGAGGATTACAGGCATAAAACACTGATCTGATTGGAGTTTAATTTAGGAGGCATCAATCACAATGTAGACTGTTTCTGCAGGAGCAGGCAGTGATATTTGGAGAACTTCCTCCAGTTCAGATAAATATTTGTATTTACAGAGACTGGGTGAACCCTTGTATTTAAGATACACCCATCCTTACGGACTGACCATGAGACTGACCCAGATCTATTAGTATATTGTATAGTATAATATACAGTATATTGTATTTGGCTGTGCTACAGGGAGCATCTGGCAAATAGAAAGGGGAAAATTTCATTTTTTTTTTGCACACAGCATTATGAAGTATTGTGTGCTTGTAAAAGGGAACAGAATAACCCTTTTTCATATTTCATATTTAGTATGTATATCTTTATATTTATTTAATTTGTTTGCTTAAAAAAAGGCCAATTGCAGATGTACGAGTGTTCTAAAAGGTTATTAAAATGCTATATTGGCTCCATGTACACCCAACATAATTTATATGTTGTGTGTTACACAGGCACACAGATTCATATGTGTCACGTCAATTATAAGTGTGTCTTCAGCTCAGTTATCAGCTGTTAAGTATCTTCATGTCACGATCGGCGCGCACAGGTCCATGCGCGCTCCGTGTCTCCCTTTCCCAATGCGCACCTGTAGGAGGATTAGCCCTACAGGTGCGCCTCCTTAGTTTGATTAATGGACTATTTAAGTTCGGCCAACAGCACTATGTGCTGTTAAAGCCCGGTACGTTTGTGTTTTTCTGCCTACACGCTGCTTCCGTGTCTCTCGTGTTTTGGATGTACCTGTGTTTACCCTTTATTAAAACTACGCTCCACGCGTATCTTCGCTCTTCAGTCCGTGTGTGTCTCTCTCTGGCTCGCGTTTGCTCTCGCTGTCGTACACACAACGTTACACTTCATTAAAATATCACTCAGTTAGCACGTTTCTGTTATGCCATCCTATTGCCAACCGGCGACATTGGCTTGCCTCCACGACAGATAAAAAAAGAACAAAAACAGTCTAAAAGCTGTTTTTAAGAACATACTGTAATAAAAACCATAAATAATAGAATGTCTATAATGTTTTAGCAGGGCAATGCATATAATACTGAGAATACTATCTATAACAAGGTTAAACAACCTTCCTGTGGTATAGCGACCTGAAGCAAAGTGCTGTGCTCTTGGTGGGGATATTGCTTTATAGAGGGAAATGAGTGACAATTGCTCAGCCTGAGCTCTAACGGGTGAATCGAGCTGAGCTAAGTGCTGTCATCTGCCACTGGAAAGTGAAGACACTTCTGCCCTCACGGTCCCTGCCTGAAAGCTTTTTAGCTCCGAGGCAAAGGCGATGGTAAGGCGTTCCAAACCATGTGGCATTTATTAAGCAAAAACCCAGCTACAGCAGCACAAACATGGCAGCAACCTCAGTAGTGAGACCTAACCAGCAACCCAGACAGATAGAAACTGGTGCCTTTTATACTGTGTCCCTGGTCTACTATCTTGGGTGCCTCCATTTACAGGTGGCTAAATTACCATAGACAAATATATGTCATATATTTAATCCTGTAAGATTATACTGCTAGTTAATTACATACATAAAACTTATGCATATACCGGAAACTACCAAACTCCCCCACTGCTATCCTACCACTTAGTCCCTCCTGGAACGTTTATGTTTGTGTTTGTACCCTGGGGACTCTTTTGGCCAAACACCCTGGAGTGGACATGTGACAGGACAGGTAAGTGTTTACACAAACAACTCAAACTAGCTTTGCTAACCAATGGCCCAGCACACACTTTTCCCTGCAACAGACACAATATAATACACTATCATAATGGTTGTAAAAGGTTTGGGAATCCTTGCTGCCAAAACACACGTTTTGGCTTATGTTTTTGGCCAGCATTCTTACTGGATCATATCATTAAAATATTCTATGCATTTGGGACTAATTTTGCAGGATATCTCTCTTAACTTTAGCCATTACGTGTCTTGGAGCCATATTTAAATGAGGACTGCTGATTATGAACATAGACGTTAGACCAGGCGCTCTCTGTGTTAAATGAAAACCATCCAACTTCCCCATACTACCCTCTGATGATAGTACTATATTTCAGAGCTCCCTGCCTCCCCGAGCCAATTAATGGTGGGCTGGGAGAATATTCGTAGCTCGACTCTGTTTCCCACCTCTCAGGGAGTCGGCTTCAAGTGTTTTTGACTCCTGTAAAATCAATAGCTGGGATGTTCTTTAAAGTGCTGATAGTGTATTGTGACGGGCTTTAGTTTACACTAAGACCAGTGTAAAATAGGTGGGAAGACGATATCCAATATAATATCTCTTATGAACCAGTTGTGAATAGCCCTTGCACAATCTGCAGTAAATGAAGCCATGTGTGTTTGAGAGGCGCAACACTTTCAAAAGGTGATAGGACAGTCTGTACAACTGGTTATTAGGCAAAACCTGATAACAGTTACTTTGAATATTTCTCCCCTTAAATGGACCATGGGAAAACCATGGTAACATTTGGGTCAATTAAATAAAAATGCTCTGAAATCTTTGTTATAATACATTTACTGTTTTATCAGTGGGGGTGGGTTGGCGTTTAAGAGGTTTAAGTTATGGATTGATTTATGAATTAAGTTATGAATTGGCCAAAACAAATACAAGGCCCTGAAAATCTGATTTGATCTTTGCTCTTATTAACAGTAAATCCATAATTTGGAACATGAATTTGTAATGTGTGATTAAGAATGTGTAATATGAAAAGAGAACATCCACATCCATGTTGGAAACGTATCTCCTGTCCCCACATGGTTTGCACCTTCATATGTTTAAATAAGAGGGACAATCTTAGTTTTGTCTTTAGCTGGCACATGTGCTTGAGGGCTTATCTTGCAGCAGTTGGTGCGGTGGTTAAGCTAAGTGTTGTGCATTGCAACAAAAATGAAGCCAATCCTTACAGCAGAATCATATAAAATGGATGCAGATGTTGAAGCGCCCCAAGCACTTGGCAGTTTGTGTGACCTGACTTTACTATAATGTCTATCAGGTAGCTAACTGCTCAGAGAATAAACGGGCACTACTGAGCTAACCCTCATTCTAAAAATTGATGTTTAAATTAATTTGATGGACACTAATTTGACTGTCTGCGAACTGAATTGTCACAGTTAGGAAATGAAAGACATATCCAAGCTATATGGGAGTGCAGAGTGTAATGGCTGACTTCACCCAATACATGTTATAAAGACTTTTAGAAGGAAATATAAGGCTATTAATATTACTCAATTCAGAGGCTAATAAGGGGATATTTTAGTTACTGTAGCTAACTGGATTATTCGGGCCAAATATCAGCTTGTATGTATAATTTATAGGGGTGACCCTGAATAGTCGACTATTCAACTATTTTTGATCTAAGGAGCTTGACTCGACTGCCAAGCTCACAGTTGAATCATCGCAAAATGTGGTTAGTAAACAAGGATCATTCCTTTACAGCTATATGGGGGTGCTGGATGTCTGATTTTACATAGAATGGCTTGGTTTCTCCCAATAAATCATGATGTGTATGTGTATATATATGTATATATATATATATGCCTATTTTGGTATAAAAAAATGGGAAAATGGTTGGACCAATCATAACGAACCATTGATGTCACATGACAATAGCAGAACAACTATTTACAATTATTTACATTCTGTAGCAGTCGTTTTTCTGTAGCAAAAGTTTTGATAAAGGCCACAAAGTCTACAGAATAAAGAAAACATGGGGAAAGTATCGCTGCAAACCTCTGATATGAATATATTAATTTCACTTTTAACAGTTTTATTAATGTTAACGAGATTGCGTTGGCATTACAAGGCATGATACTAGGCCATAGAGCGATCTCCAAGACTTTGAACTGGGTAACTGTCATCCTGAATACTGGCTGTATTTCTACCTCTCCTGAACAAGATAGTAGCACTCTCATGGAGCTATAGGCTACATTTATAGTGATACTTTAAGCAAGTAGCCTACTGTATAGCCTACCCATACAATCTTAATTCTTATCCAGGGGCTCGCAACTGCCCCCCCCCAACCTCGCGAGTCTCATATGCATAATATGACATTAGTAAGCTACTATACATTTAAATCAATAATGTATATTTTTTATAATAGTTAATGTGAAAGAAAATAACAAATGCACAGCCAGGCAGCTGCTTTTTACTGCCCGTCACTGCATCACACTCCGATCCCTCCCCCGGCCTGCTGCTGCACAGTGCACTGCCAGATGAAAGTCTGCCTCATGCAGTCCCTCCGGGATCTTGCGATTGCAATAATTCACACAAATTCAGCACATCGCCGCATTATTTGTAATGGCTTGTAATGTTGTCTTATTTACGCATTTTTATAAATATTCGGAAATAAGACAACATTAATAAAAACGAATCTGAAGAGAGAAAAAAACAACCAGTAGGCCCTATCTGATTAAGAGCTACTCTTAGACCAATCAACGTGATGAACACACCGTTCACCTGTCTGCCATCATTTAGTAGCCTAGCCTAGTCACAAATGTTTTTCGTGGAGACATCATTCCAAATAGGCCTACATCCAATTTACCGACCAAAAATAATGGCCAAAGACAAGACTAAGCAGCACCCATATGTGCTCCATGCATGAGATTGAGGGTGGCAAACTTTTTTCCTGGAACACAAACGTAAGTCCTCTGTTGAACTTAGGTCAAATTGGTTTGATATTTGCACAATCGGAGAGTCCGTAATAAAGACCGTGACTACAGATTTATCCGATGTGTTTGCCAAAAGACACTGCAACAGGCGAATAAAGCTGTATTGAAAAAAGAATGTAGCCTAATAAAGGTTGTGAGTAGGTTGAATAGGTTAAATAGGTTGTGAGTAGGCTATAATAAAATTTACATTGTCCATGTAAATGCTTGTTTTGTTTTTCATTTTTGGACATAGCCTATAATACATGTATTATATTTATTATTAAATATATTTATTTACAAAAAGACAGAAACAGGTAAATAAAGCGGTATTGAAAAGAATGTACCCTAATAAAGCAGGGATATGTATGTTGTCTATCTAATAGCATTATTAAATAGGCTACCATAATCTTCGAAGGATTTTGAGTAGTTTTTATGATAATCTGTGCCATCCCAATAAAATTACTGGACATATAGCTTGCCCCCCCCAGTAGAAAAGTTCTGGTTATGCCCCTGTTCCAATCACCCAGCGACCTGTGAAGCATTCTATAGCGCCCCTATAGCCATCTGTTCACTTGTAAAGCGTGTGTGTCTCTGTAGCCTATGTGTGCCTTCAACACGTATGTCTCTTCCTTGTATCAGAATGTAATTTTTCATTCTACCTGGATTCTTCATAACTCAAGTTTCACAATAACACTAAAATTGACATCACTTCCCTCCCCGACCACGTAACAGTGCGTTATCTTCCAACGCACTACTCTCAGGTAAGAACAATTGTCTCAATTAGCCTTATGGCCAGGGAAATCGTATTTTGTTTGGTTTCTTTGAAAAGTTACTCGGGTTCCTCACCTGTACCAGTCAAGTCCCCTGTCATAGTTTCTGTCGAAAAAGTGCGGTTCTGTTCCAAGTGCACGTACATCTGGGTGTATGCGAATGAACTCCAGCACAGCCCTGGTGCCCCCTTTCTTCACACCAACAATCAATGCATTTGGCAGCTTCTTATTTCCATATTTTTGCGCAACAGTAATATTTTTCAACTTCCATTCAGTGGAGGTAACGCTCGGGGCAGAATGGCTGGTGGCAGGATGTCTAGTTTGGTTACGAAAGTGACTTGTTCTTCGTTGCCCACCGAAGTCTTCCCGGACGAGCCTAATATCCGCGAGTAAAGTGCAATCGGTTAATTTTCCAGTAACTTTATTGCCAACTGCATTGCTCGAAGGACACCGTTTTCCATCAAAGCCCTGGTTTGTCATGATCGTGGTGCGACAAAAAATAACACTGTAGCATAAATAAGTGAAAGACAGTGAAATCGTTAATAAGAAGGCAATTCGTGCGCTGAATCTATTTGTAGATGACACGCTTCGACTGGAGAGGAACCTATGTGCCATGTCTCCATGGATTCAAGTAAGGCATGGTTTTCCATCAGTCTTCCTCCCTGGCAGTAGTTGGAGAACAGCGAGATGACCGAGATCCAAGCCTGGAGGTATGTGAAAGAGACTGATGCCGAATGAGATAGGAAATACCTAGGCTACAGTAAAAAAAACATAGCCAATGTTCGCATATGATATTCACCAAACCCCAGTCCACCAAACCAAGTTCTTCAAGTAGTTTGAGTAATATATAGATGAACCTCGTTGAGATATGTCGAACCCCAGAGGAATGTGTTGGCCATCTTTTTACTTCGTCACAAGCATGACAAGTAATGCATTCATAGTGTCCCTTCAAAAGCGCCGCGTGTCGGAGTCGTGTCTTGTGGATTTCAGTGGTCTTGCCAATGGTGCCGCCTTCATAAAGTTTTGAGGAATGGTAAGAACCCGGAACCGGCTATAAATATTTAAACATAACCTCTGACGTCATTCATATGATCATAATTCTTAGTGCGTTTTAACTTTTTTTTAAAGGAACATGATTATTTTGAGTTATGCCATAGGTATAGGCCTTCCTACTTTTCGTGATTAACCATTTCTTTAAGTTGTGTTAATGTCTAGTTTAATTGCATCATATGCTAAGTAGGCCTAAATAATAAACTTTTATGACATTCAACAAATTATCAAATATCATTAAACAAATATGTTTAAAAGAGGCCAGCAGAATGTATGAACTCACAAAGACTTGGTGACTTTGAAGTAGCAATTGTCTCAAACCTGATTATTGGCAGTTTTAATAATCAGGTGTTTGCATCAGTAAATCAGCAGATAGATTTGTGTTGGGAACTGGCATTACAAAGATGTTCCGCCCCTCCCACATTTGAGTGTTGACTGGGTCACATTCCTCTCTACTCTTCCCCCTACAGCACTTCTTAACCACCCCTCCCCCCTCCCCCACACACAAACCATGTGCACTTCTAAGCACAGTACTGCATTGAGACATAAACAGTGAGCTGGGGAGATCTGTGGTTCTGGGTGCGCTATAACAATATTAATAAAAAATATCATCACACTGGTTTTGCAGGCAGTGACAATGTGCAATGGTCTAAATTTCTCAGGGTCCAATTGGAATTGTAGTTTTGTAGCGTTTTTCTCATTTAATGTCACCGCTGCATTCATGATGACATTTCTCGGGTTTAGATCTTTCATTCTAATGTTTACACTTCTCAAGGAATTAAGTTAAAACATTGGATTGGAGTTGTTATTATTCAGTTAAAGACACAATCTGTCGTCATTCTGCAATTCATTTGTAATTAAACTGTTACTTCATTAGTGGCGTGGGGGTAACATGTTGCATACTGACACTCTGTATTTGGAAACGCTCTTTACAGACCTCTAGAGAAATAATAGAAATTACTGGAATTATGTGTTTGAACACTATTAATCAATAAGACCAGGGTCTACTGATAGCATCACACACGCTCTGACATTTTTGTAGTTCCATCTTAACGCTAAAGCCCGGGACACATTGGAAGAGACTAGCACCGATGTAGTGACACGAGACCATGGAATGTCAATGAAATTCCCCAACTTGACAGGCCAAATAACCGTTGGCAAGTACCGAGATAACCTAATGTCAACTTTGAGGCGACACATTGTTAGCACTAAGACAGATAAACAGCCATACAGACCTACTTATAACTGTTTCTATAGAGGACCTGGGTTATTTGGTCTGGACATGAGAAGTTACATAGCCTATTCTACCACCTTTATGGAGATAGTACAGTCGAACTAGATGAGACCAGTTTATAACTCAAAACATTTGTTTCCTATGGCGTACAATATTGATCTCTTTTGATACATAGCTTCTGATATAAAGATACTGTATAATATAGCCAAAGATCGCTATTATGAAATGACTGGACTTATTGGTCTCCATTAACTTATTCTACCCACTCCTAGTGCTAAATAAATAAATAAATACATTGAATAAATAAATAAATAACTTTTAAAATATGTGCTGCTGAAAAGATGACATGCCCATTTTGGGGATCGTGCACATAAATGGCTACTGTAGGGTAAGCCAACAAGCTTAGAAGTTTGGAAGGTTTTCCTTAGAGGGATAGTTAACGTTAACTCTATTAAACCTCAGACTAATCATTTGGCATGAAATAATCCAGTGTTTGCAGTAGGCTACATTATGAACCATTGGCCATCTCTACTGGTAGTAGGTATTCTCAAATGCTGTTGGTTTTTGTAGAGTTTAATTTAAGGTATATAGACATTTTTAATCTAAAACCTTAATAGATTGATATTGCAAACCAACGTATCTTTACACATACTGTACTACCATTAGAGACAACTAGCTTTGTAGAGATGTTAGAAGTATGTTTAAAAAAAATTATAAACTGATGAATTTATTTACTGTGGTAAAATGTAAATATGCTTATAAAAATGCTTTCAGTGCTATGAAGAAAAGACTGTTTGCATAAAAGTCAGGCACTGGGTAAAGGCCATTGAACAGCAGGTTTCCACTCTGCCTGCCAACCACAGTGTTGGCTAATCGCTGGTGACATTTTGCCCCTGTTGTTCAAATCAAAACAATTTTTATGAATCGATTTCTTTTGTTTCTGACATAAAGAGGACATGCCCTAGAAATGCCACCCTCTTGATCTAAGCATCTCAATAGGACTGTTTGCTACTACTGTATTTGTCACATGGTTTGCATTGACCGTCAGAATAAATGCATTTCTGGTGCTTTTTAGTTTATGGTTGTTAACTTTGGACCTCAGTGTGAATGTATCCCAGATGTATCCCACAATGTACTTTTCAGAATAAAGCTGCTGTAGGTATAGGTTTTGAGAGTTGCAATGAGAGCTAGCTAAAAAATAAATTAAGATTTTGAAAATCAACAACCCAAAAACCAACCCCCTCCACCTCCGGAGCCCATTAGTCTGCCATTGCGAAGCGCCATTGACAAACCTGTTGTAGCTGTGTGCACGGATTTATGTTATTGACAGGTAAGGTAGATTTGCCGGACCAATCGGGACCCAATCGGCACCCGGAGCTGTGACAGTTTAGTCATTAGTGACTGAAGGGTGACAGTATAGTTGTGCCATGAAGTTAGTGTCCTTAGCCAAACATTTAATATCAAAGCCACGACTCTCACAATAATCCTTTTGTACAGAAACCTGATGACTTGAGGTAGTGGGAAGCTGGGCGTTACAACTAATAATACGTTATGCTAACATTAGATTGAACTACCTGCAGACATGGTCAAATTGATAGTATTTTATATATTTATGATTCTTATAGGCTACTAAACATTCTCTGTGTAGATAACTGGCTGCATGTTGCTTGGATTTCAACGATACACTACAATTATTGTAGAGATTTGAGATGGAATTGTTAGGTGTTTCTTTGATTAGGTTTACACATTTTCATTGGCTAATACAGGGAAAACAAAATCCCTAATGTTATTTTGGGTCGTCACAAAATTGAATCCAAACTGAATATCTGTGAAATGAGCTCTGCCTCTTGACAATATATAATACATCAGGCAGGAAAATGGAAAATTATAATTGTAATGACACTGAATACAATAATTATGATTTTGACTATGACTTTTTGTGCAATATTGCCTACATGCTGTTTGGTTAGCAAGGGATTTTATTTGTTTTTGTTATATGCAGTACTAGTACCACTAGTTAGCCAGGGAAAAATTTGATAAATGTCTTTTTCTCCAAGCCAAATGCACCAGCCTGTTATTTAAGTTTACTTTTGGTTAAATTTTGTTTTGTTTGTCATGAAATGGCAACAGCTAGTTTAGACAGCTGCCTTTTGTACGAGAGGGTTATCAATTAATGGACCAGGAACTATAGGAACAGCCGAAGAGATTAGCATTATCGAATTTCCACAATGACGACGGATGAGACCACGAGCAGGATAATATGTGGTCGGTACACACAATAGAAGTTAATGAGCTCTCCAGAGTTCTGAATCAACCATTCGGTTAAATTTGCATAATGGAGAAAAAGTGAAAATGGTAATCTCTGTCATATATATATATATAAGACTGAAATGTTTCTTTATGTAACTTCACGATGAAAAAAAGAGTAGGCCTATACCAATTATAAATATGTTTGCATGCATATTTTATATTTTGGATTTAATTTATCTGGAAAACATTAGCTAAAGGTTAGATTTTAAAGGTGCATTGTTGTTATCAAAATCATATAATTGTATTGACCCGATTAAATGGATTACATTTTTAAAAAATAGTGTATGGAAATACAATGTAGCTTTGTTGTTCTAAGCACACTGTCAATAAAGAAACGTGTTTGTGTGCATACAAGGCTCATTCTCATATTGATATCATGTGTTTACAGACCTACAGAGACCGAGCTTACTGAGACGGCAAATAAGACGTGAGTTTGATTCTGTTTAACAATACTCCCATTCCATCCTCTCCAGACTAAATATAAGATTATTTGTTTTTACTGTCACACACACCCGTGCTTAAGTTCTCATGTGGACCAGGCGAGCACTAACCCATATCCATTATTGAAATGTCAGGAAGAAATTTCAGAGCACTCTAAATCAGTGGTTTATTCATTATTTATGTATAAATCCCTCTTATTCCCCTCTACATATTCACAACCCATTTACTCTAATCCATGCAGACACGATGCCATTATCCTTAGGAAATCTAGTCCCAGTTAAAGTTTGGGTTTGTGGAACTCATTTAAACAGAAAGTTTCCTTGCAGCAGCCACAGAAACACTTGTCTGAACCAACCTAAATCTTCTTTTATAACCACAGAAATAACTTTTTGGTGTGATGATAATGCAACCGCTTAATCTCAACTCTAATCTCTACTCTAATCTCTACTGACACGTTCCTGGAAAGCAGTCAGGCCTGTTCAATGCTGCTCGGGTAAATCCTTCCACATACATGTTCAGAACGGGGCTCTACAGGCAAGCATGAATATTTAATTACACCAAATTGATTGTGGCCAATGCTGATGGTTGGATTTCAATTTTCTGCCTAGTTTGTCTTGTCACAGAGCAGTGATTCCATACCCCGTACCTGTCCAGCAGTGCTACAGAAAGACGCCACTGGCAGTCAGTGTCTGTTGGGAGCGAGATAGCGCTGGAAGCTTATAGGAGGATGGTTGGGGGGGCTTCAATCATTCATCACCTTTCCCTGCGCCAGTGTCACCGGGGGTGGAGAATCAGACAGAACAAGGTCCAGGGATGCTATAGCTGCGAAAACCGGACAGAATGTTTTTTGGCGATTTGTCATACTTATTGTTTGTTTGACAGAACTGTATCCGACTACAGGCTGCTGTTTGTTGACGGATCATACGACACAATATTACACTTGTCGCATACAATTATTTGTATTATTGATATTTATTCAATTTAGCTTTGTGGACTCTGGGGTTTCTTTTGTGAACTTTCTTTTGCGTGCCGTGACAATAAAGCTGTTATATCCACAAGCAGCACAGAACAATACGTTGTGAAAATGTTCCATTAAACATCTCTTAATAGGTTTGCATTCAGGATGATAGATTACCAGAACACGTTTTCATTTTGAGACCTATCAACATGATATTACACACACACGCACCCCCCCCCCTTACACATACATACAGTATATACTGTAGATGGTACTGTGTATGATCTATTATTATTATTATTATTATTATTATTATTATTATTATTATCATGCAATTTCAAGTATTTTAAATGTGCATAATGCCTGACCATAACTAACGTTTTGTCTCCACCTGCCATGTATTCTCTCATTTAGGAGGGACGACTCGTAACACCAAATTGTTTTGAACAACTCTAGGTACCCTTAAGTCGTTAAATGGTGGCGGGGTCCTGTCTTAACTCTGCTCGGCCCCCTTTAGCCATCTTCACACAACTTCATATCTACTATATCTTTATTTTAGATTTTAGATCAAATGTAGGCTAGATTGAGATAGAAATCGTATTTGATATACTGTACCTTTACCTCCACACTTTTTATCTCTTACATATGCATTTATGGTAATTGGTCTGCCTATAACTGCAATATTCTTTGCAATAGTTTTTATTTTCACACTTGGCTTCAAAGACCCGTTTGGTCCCTTGATAAAGACGTGGTGTGGTGGTCTTCCTCCGTTTGCTGCCTGTTGGCTTATTAATAGAGCTTTCAAACGGTTCCGAATACTTCATCAGTAGTTTGGAGAAGTTATTTAACATCTGCAAACATTTATAAGGTTGACTTAAGTTATAAATAGATGAAAATGCATATTTTATCATGGGCTGCCCTTTCTTATCCCAAAGACTTTTGATGAAGAAAGTTTTGCAAATGTCTTGATATATACATGCATACATTTTACATTTCTTATTTCGTCAAATCTGCAGCTACAAATTCTCAACACCTTAAAAAAATTACTATGTATTGTATGCATGTCCACTTGTTGGTGGGACTCAACACCTCATGCAAGCTCTCAATTGTGCTTGGAATTCAGACATATAATTCCTATACAGCCGTTCATATTACATGCAATGCTCGAACACAAACGGCAGACTTGGACCTAATCGTTAGTCAAGGTCTGTTAGTTTGTGTTTGTCTAATCAGGTCTTCAGGGTCCTATTGCAGATCCTTTTTAAGGTCACGATAACCTTCTTTGTGTGTGGGTATTTAATTACCTCCCACACTAATGTACACCTGAAACGCGATTATTGCCCTGTTTCTGTAGCTGCTTGTGCTCGATGCAAATGCACAACTAGAATTCTGTTTGGTGTTAAGTTAATTGTTTTGTAGTTATGATACATTACTTGAGCCTGTATTTGTCTGTGTATTTGAGCAACACAAAAAAAATTATATTGTAGATTCTAACAGAATTATACATTGTATCATCATTTTTGAAACACAGTTTTACACAGATTAATAATTGTTATTATTTTCTATTTTTTGTTATATATTTTTTGCAATTTTAAAAAGACTGGTGACACCAATGCACGCACATTAAGCTCTACATGGCCCTGAAATTGAGTATACTTGATAATGGCCCAACCCACAGTATGGAAATACAGTCTTCTATTCCCTCTCTTAGTGAGGCTGAACACATTCCATTTGAAGAACATAACAACCAAGACAGCTCTGAATGATGGAGCTAACACATCTAAAGAAAGCAGGCCATATAATGTCTCTGCACTGAAGCTTGAAATATTGCCTCAGTAGCTGCATTTTGACCGCTTTTGAACTTGGTCGTGGAAATATATATATATATATACTATGAAGAAAGGGATACCCAAGCTTGCTCATCTGTAACCAAGCTGTGTGTGTGCACACTGAACCTCAAGACTATTACTATACTATTATTTATCATTATTTATTGTTTGTCAGGGGTTGCTGACATGACGAGCATAATTTTCCTATTTATTAAAAAAAAAATTGTAATTCATCATAAACAAGTTGCCCTTTCAATAATAATTTGAGTTGCTAAGTTCCGCGTGTGCGTGTGTATGCATGTGTGTATACGCCTTAATTGTGTCTCATTGTACTGTATATCAGAATGTCCACCCTCAACTTCTGTCTCCGAATTGTTTTCTTACTGAAGATTGGTGTTCAGGTGAAGAAAGGGGCATAGGACTGTGGTAGAAAAGTTATCTTTAAGAGCTTGTTTTTAAAGTTTCTTACACTTGCAAAAAATGAAGAGTTGTTTTGCAATTCAAATATTATACTGTGCAGGACTAACAATAGTTGTTTTACCGGACTGCTCCAGGTAAGTATTGATAATGCCCATGAAGATAAAATAAATACATTCACAAACAGCATGTTCACCACATTGGAATAGCTTCGGAAATAATCTGTTAACGATCAACTAGAGCGGACTCAAATGCGGACACGGACACAGGGAGTGGATTAGAGAAAATCGTTTTTTATTTAACCGCACACCAGGGCAGGAATGGGACTGGAAGAAGGGAGCCAGGTAACGGGGATCGAGGGAGACTGAGGGAGACTGAGGGAGACTAAGGGAGACTGAGGGAGACTGGGTAGCGGTGAAGGGATGCGGAGTCCAAAGCGTGGGGAATGACTGTGGCAGGGAAGCAACGGGTGAGCAGGCAGGCAGGGAATGACCCTGATCACAGGAGAGAGCAAGTTAGCGAGGGCTAAACAACACGAGAGCAAGAAGTACTAGAATTGCTAATCCAAGGAGCTGGGGACACTTACTAGCACATAGGCAACGATCTGGCGATGAGTGAGAGAATGACCGGGGTTGACATACAGGAGGGTCCATCAGTAGATGGATGGCAAGTGTGCGGCTCAGAGCAGGTGTGAAGGATGAGTGGTGATCAGGACCCGGGAGAGAAGGAGTGGTCTCTCTCTCTCTCTCTCTCTCTCACACACACACACACACACACACACACACACACACACACAGGTCTGCGAAGGTGTGGCCTTTGTAGTCTGCATTGTTTGAAGGATGCAGCCCCTGAATTGAGACACACCGAGAGACAGACAGGGAAATCAGGAATCACGGGGGAAAAAAGGGAAACACAAGGAAAAAAGAGTTTGCGGCCGAGGATGTAACAGTATCACAACAAAATAACTGCTGCCACAAAATATCATGTTCTTATTTTCCAAACCAACCACCTAGCTAGCTGACCTGACTAGGTACCTTTAAAAGGAATTGTGTGAGATTCGGACCTTGCAGAATAAGTTAAGAGAATGAGTTGTGACTAAAAATGACCACAACAAACCAACAATTGAAACCACAAGAAGAAAGAGTGGACCGAAACAGAGAGCGAAAAACCTGCAAGCGCCCTCTCTGGCTACTCTAAATTATTCACCTCCTACACACAAAAGTAGTGGAATCAAAAGTAAAATATTTTAGTTTGACGAAATGGAGTGAAGTCTCCCAAAATAGAAACACTTACATATACTTGAAAAAGTTACTTGAGTACAGGAACGATACATGTACGTACTTCGTTACTGTCCACCACTGTATGATAAAATGGAAAAGACAGTTGACAGTCCTATGTGTATGGTCAATAAAATGACTACTTTCAAACAAAGATATTCAATATTAGTCTACTCAGAAATAACCCTCCTAATATAGGCTTTTGATTCTGCTAATAGAGGCTAATTGAAACCCTTAGAAGATCAGACCTCCAGCGATCAGTCTGGTGCGACAGTACAATCCAAAATGAGATACAGTACAACAAAATCTTTATCTTTGAGGTCAATAATTCACTAAGTCCTTATAGTCTTAAGTGTTTAATAAGAAGCAAAGATTAAGAACTACTTCAAACTCATAATCAGTATATAAAATATTTTAAGAATGAACTGAATATAACTGTATAAATCAGAAGACTAGACTGAAACATTTTTGAAGCAGCCCCACATCTTAAATTAAAGCTATCAGTCTGTAAAATCTGCATCATATCCATGATTGTTATCATTTTCCCTTTCCAAAATATCAACAGTTGAACCAAAAGATCAACATGTTAACGCCTACACACTACAGACAGGCCCCAATATCTATATATATTATTTTTTTTTTATGTATTATTTTATTACCTCCCCCCCAAACAACCTTGATTCCTAAGTGCCACACTATATTGAGGAGCAGGTAATAAAAGATGGGAGTACAGAAAGGTTTTTCAGAGCAGAAGCCATCGACATCTGCGAGTCAGTGTTGCTAATGCGAGGTCTGAGTCTGTAACCTGTGTGCTCTGATTAAAGAATGATTTATAGGTCTGCTGGAAAGCCCTTTCAGCAATCTGTCTCCTCAATGAGATTTTTTTCACCCTCCTCTTTAAGGAGTTTGGTAAATCAAGCCATCCTGGCTGGGGGTTTTGGGGTGGACAAAGTCAATGTGTTACTGAGAGCAAGTTATTAAATGTTATAATCACGGAAGCAAGGGAGGTTGACCATTGAGTACAGGGAGATATTTGTCACGTATGCTATTTGTTCTGCCTGTCTATGGAATAAGTCACGTGGAGGCAGAGATCGGGGTAGGTTAACTCACACTTTTACTGTGGCTTCGAGCACTGCATGCTTTGGAATACTTTTCTATGTTAAATTATCAATCTACAGTATGCTTTACCATACAGTATACATTTCAAATTCTATGCTATTTACAATAAGATTGGAGCCTACTCTGCATTCATGTTCATTCATTGCTGTTCTGATTTTATAACTGATTCTCAATTTTATAATCAGCTGTCTAGGTGTGACATTCTTGGAACAATTTCATAATCATCATACGCTTCATCAAACAACACAGTGCCTCACACAGCAGTAGTTGGTCCAACCCTGAGCATAGGCAGAGCTAAACAGTGCCCCCACTGGCCCATGCAGTCCATAGCAATTAGTTTTGAAATCATTCAATTACAGTAGGTGTCTTCTAAAATGACCTTGACTGAAAATTCACTGACTGTAGCTGTGTGTTGAATAAATGTACACCATGTTTGGATTGCACAGATGTATTGTAAAAGCATCCTGCATGAGGAAACCTAATGGAATACCCAAAAACAATAATTAGTGGTGGGTGATTTACTCTCTCAGCCTGTAATCATGGAAGAAACAAATTGTACTTGCATCCCTTCATGGAGAATGTAGCTGTAACATTTTTCTGATACATTGGAGTTGATATTTGCCCCATATTGTTTCCCCTTTTGCGTATAGCAGATTCTCCAACGACTGATTTGCATCAATCAGATGATTTCTCCTTTAGAACATAATGGTTTGACTCAAATCCAAGTTAGAAAAGCTTCATGTGTAGTTTGTGTTCCAACATTCTGCCCTACATTGGTATCACAAATACAGATTTAATGTTCCCCCCAGCCAAAATGATTGTATGATGAGCTGGTGGCGATTAATGCACAAACACAAGTTTGCATCCTACGATTGTGTCCTTTCATTAGTGACAACGCAATTTCATGTCATGTGACGTTTTCCAATTATGTTTACCTGTACCCTACTTGTCACCCCAATCCTTGCATGGTTGCATTAATTAGAATGTGTTGTAACGTCCGGAGGCGCATCCAGGGACATTGCTCCCCCCAAGGGTTGATTATAGGAGTGTATATATGTATGATTAGCGTGTCTTCAGACTGTCTGTTATTGTTTCTATTCTTCATGTTTTCTGAGAGCCAGTGAGCTACTTTGTAAAGATGCAGAATAAAGTCTTGTTAATTACCTGTTGTTAGTTACTTTTTTTTCTCGCTTTATTGTTTTCTGGTGTTTCTGTGGTTTGATGATCCATTGAGCTACAGTTACAGTTACTGTAGCTCAATGGTTACAGTTACATTTTCAGAAAGTATTGTTTTTATTATTATAATTATTTTCACTGACAAACTGCCATGGGGCTTTGTTTATATTATGATGTTTTGGTTTTATAATTACAGTATATCTTTTTATACATGAAAAAATAATCAGTGTGCAGTTAGTCACTGTTAAGACTGACTCATTGGTGATAACGTATATCTAGCCTTAGGTAACAGCAATTAAAACAGACACCTATCCTTGCTTGCTATTATGGCTCAAGGATGGGGAAATAAGGCAATACTGCTAGGTGATGAATAATTAGCTTTTTTGTGAAGGAATCGGCTACATTTTAGCCTTGCTGCTTCTTACACGGAATTGTAAGTGGGAAGCACTGAATAATTTAGTTCATAATGATAATTATATGAGCTATACAGACAAATGTGATGAGTATTTCTTATTATACTAGGCCCTCCGTGAAAATTTGTTGAATTGAAACACAGTTGGACCCTGTGGCTCCATCCAATATTTGACCAAGCAGAACAGATGCCAGCCAGGCATATCATTTATGCTGTCAGAGAAGTCCACTCAACTTCTGATTGTGTTCAGTTTGCTGAACTCTGTCACTGACCCGAGCCAAGATCAACCGCATACATGGACCAATATCATGTCAATGTTTATTGTTTTTAATAGAAATACAGAGTAAAGAGTAATCTTAGTATCTTTCCTGTACCATACCATTAATGCAGCAGTCCATCATGCGTGCCTATGACAAGGGCTACTGACATTAAGAGCTGAACGTGTTCTAGGTTCTTCTGGACAGAGTGCACCTCTCCTTGCAACTACGGCTGTCTCTCTAAAAATAAAACTGCCAATTATAAAATTAAAGCTGTCTCTAACGGTGACCTTTTTACATTTGCTCTATATGCTATTACACTCAATCAAGAAAGGTCAGGAGTGGACGTGGGTGTCATGCAAAACCATCCATTTTCTCTGTTTTCTCCGTTTGTTCATTCTGGTTGGACCACCCAGAATCATCCACTAGTCTGTGTGTTATTCAGGTGACTTTGTGTTAGACATTGCTAATATGTGTTGAGCAGAACCATAGGGACTGGGTTTTCATGGTACAGTAGTTCTATGAATCGCCAGCTGTTGCAGGTGCCGTTTGCATTAATACAGTATGTATGTACGTACAGTGGGGTCCTGAAGTCCCCTAGAGTCCCTTACCTCTATCTCTTTACATAATTCTCTCCTTCTGTCTTTCCTGTCATTCCTTTCTTCATTCCTTCTCGCTCTCCCTTTCCCTCCATATCTCTCATAGGGGCCATTCTCATGCTCCGCTCAAGTCTGCTCATATCTTTCTATCTTTCCCACTATTGGTATCATCATTCATCAACATCTAATACACAATCTTTATTCATTTGATTACAATTTAATATGATCAAAAAGTTGGTTTGATATTACCTTTTTTTTACTGATTTTTTATAATCTAAAGTAATCATAAATTAATCTACGAAATAATCTAGATTGAAGATTGATGATGAAAAGGAAAATCAATTGCAGCCTTACAAAAGACATTGTTTTTGCACTTATTTTAATTTCATTTTAAGGAAATCAAATGAATGAACAAATTATTTTGATTTCATTAGTTTAGTTTTGGTACAGTTTTGCCTAGAAACACCTAGCAGTGTTCTAATATGCTCCTGAGGCTTGTACTTGCTTTGCATATTCATAGCAATATATGACAAGGGAGCCCCTTGGTGGAGAAATGTTGAATTTCCCCTGTCCATTTGAGGGGAAATTAAGTGCCCGTAGGAATTAGTTGTCCTTTTCAATGGCCATGTCACTGCATTCAGTGTCAAAGACAATTCATTTTGGAATTTCATTTCCGATACAGTTCTCCTATTATGTCAGACAAAAGTGGGGCCATGCCACTAAAAAAAAGAACGGCACAATCTTCGCATCATAACATTTGTGCTTTGTTTTTCACATTCAGAAATAATGGAACATTTATCGATGTTTCTGTTTTAAACAGACATATCCTGTGTATCAACATGTCTCTGATATAATCTGAACTGATGTACAGCCATCTCATGAGGTATACAGACGCCATTCATATTCTTATAAAATACATTGTATTATGTATGTCACTGTCTTTTATGACAACCTTGCAATAACTCATTGAAAATAGCCGTGAGCTAACAAGGCCACAGCACAGCAATCACTGCCCGTTAAAGGGTAAATATGGTAGTAATATTGGAGGAAAAAAGCATTTTTCATCCTGCTCACAGATATAATGCAGTCACAATTGGCAGTAATGATCATGGTGAATGCAGTGAAGAGTCAGTTCATTCTCCTAGACTGTTAATGTTGATGTAGTGCCACCCATAGACAGGTCAATATATTACATCTTCATCTTTCATCCTTTTGAGGAGAGATTGTAATCAGGCACTACAGATATGACAGGGTTGGTGCACCAGTGAGTTTTTAACGCCTTAATAGTCTATAGTAGTGCTTTAACAAGGAATGTACCACATTATTTAATTCACCATGATGAGGTGGGGGCGGGGCTGTGTGCATTAGTAAAAAAGTCAAATGAAGGCAGAAAGACAAAGTATGTGTATTTGTTTGTTGCTTTAGAAAGCAAAACCTTTGGTCATTAATCATTAAATATAGCTAAGTACATCTGCAACCCCAGCCCCCCAAGAAAATCTAATGACATAGTTGGTGAAAGCGCCAGTAAACTAGGAGCCAACAACTACAGTAGGTACAGCAGTCCAAACTGCCTCTTTTCAATTATACAGTAGTACTGCTTCATGTGTGTTAAAGCAAGCATCTGGTTTATTGTGAGTGATGCTTTTTCAATACTTCATAGACCTTACTACTAACGTGCTTGCTATTTCTGGCTAGCTCTCACCTGTCTTTTCTTAAAAATCATCAAGCAGCTTTATGACAGGTTCAGGAAAGGATAAGTTTGCAGAATTAACAGTAACAATGGACTGCTCTGCATAGTTACTATTTTAAAGGGCGATAAAATCCATGGTTTGATGGCCTGATTACACTTCCTGTACTGTATCTCTTCATGCGTTCTACTGTACTATCTAGCTATAACTAACAAACAAAATCTTTTAAAAAAGAGACAGAAGTCTCCTGAAAACTTAGGAATGACAACTTTAAAAAAATGTATCTGTTTAAAACATATCGTTCACGAATTGATCTGGTCTAGTGAGATCAGCTCTCAGAAACTCTGTGGGTTACACTGCATTGCTTTGCTCAATGGCAGATGTCAGGGTAACAAATAGTTTTGAATGAAAGCAGGCAAATTGAATTTCTTCTCAGTTAGTTGAATTCTCTCGTAAACGGATGCATAATGTTATTTGCCCTCAGGAGCCCCAAATTACCAAAACTGATATTAATTGTGACATTATGAATGAGAGAAGGAAGTTTAATTTGCAGCAATGCTTGAGGGTTAATACCTTGGACCTTTTTTAACTTCATTCTATTTCAAGCTGTTCCTTGTGTATTTACAGTGAAAATTTGTGGTTTTAGTGCTGTGCATAGTAAGTCACGCTATATCTCAACCATTCATCTTTGTAATTTCAATGACATTGTCTTTCGATCAATAATCATGGCGTGAAGTAGTCAACATGAATAATGTGCTGAATTAGGATCCAAAGCAGTTATTGATTATAAATTTTCCCATGTCCTTGAACTCACTTAAATGCTATATATGTGTGATATGTGATAAATATGTGATAAATAAATAAATAAATGGATATGAACAGTGGACATACTTTTTAGAACCCAGAACCCACAAAACAAAGTTTTTATACTGTATTTGCATCATACCTGGGGGTGAATGTGCCACAAACTGCCAATACAATAGTCTTCACAGCTGTGAAATTTCTCCCAGATATTTTCCAGAGAGCAGGTTTTGTAGCAATCATGGCATGAAGTGAGGGCCAGAAACATGGAGTCAGAAATTATGTCGCTGTCTCCCAGGGTAATCACGCCAGCACACATTTATTAAAGAGCTCTTGACTGGACCTCAAATGTGTATTGACCAGCTGGGTACAAATCGAGACCGTTTTCCCCTATGAATTGAACACATTTGTTACAGTTGAAGAGTGGTCCTTTGTCATGGCAACGACTGGTGTCTGTAAATAAGACATTGAATTTTCACAACTGATACTGATCTAAGGAGGAAAAAAGTGATGATCTTATTAAAATGTGTGGTATAGTATACATACAGTAGCCTATAGGTGATTAGTATATTGAGCGCGTCTTTAAGTTCCTCTTATCTTTTGGGAGAATGCAATTTAATGATGATGCTTAATTTAAAATGTAATTCTGAACACAACTGTGTTCCAGTTGTGTACTAGTTCAGATGTGATTAATATTAGAAGTTATGTTTATAATACACACTGATGAAACAAGGGATATATTAATCCACAGATTTATTAAAACAGAAGAAAGGGAGACATTTTGTTTTTCATATGCAGTTCATTTATTCCATTCCCCCAAAATGGCTTGATAGTGTTGTTAATATTGTTCATTAAAGCAAAGGGCATAATTAGCTGTAGTTTGCAGCTATCCTTGACCTTAATTTACATAAGGTATGTGACTCTAAGCGAGTTACACTCAGATAATCTCTGCCTGGATTTCTGTAGGCAGAAATCCATGCAGGATGTTTCCATTTTTTGCTTTCAGGGTTTCAGGTTTTCATTTGGACTTGTTTAATATGGAAACGTGGGGTTAATTCATAATTTACAACAAATAAGACTGTAAATGAGTATGGAATTAATACTGCAGCAGTTCGACATACAGTACATACACGCGCACAAATGCACACATATAATACCACTCATCTCTTAGAAAATGTGCATGGAGATTTAAGAGTTGTGGATATAGAGTGAATCATAAAATATCTAATGTCCCCTCGCCCTTTTGGCCATCTTAATAGGCCAACTGCAAGTAGCCTAAATCCATCTAAATGCTCAGAATTAAGGCCAAGTGCTTTTTTTAGAAGAGGTGTGTGGGTTGATGTGAAAACCTCATTGCCTCTAAATTTCCACATGACGCAAAAATTCTTGTAGATGTTGGAGAGAGGCTGTGGAAATATTTCTGCTGCCAAAGTTCACAAAAACCTGCAAAGCATAGGTCTCCATACAAATGGATAATCCTGCTTCGAAATGGTTGCCTGACTTTAATACTACTTAGGTAAGCCAACACTACAATGCTGCTAATAATTATTTAAACATTTATTTATTTTTAAATTGAACTACCAATTTTGGTACAGTGAAAGTACATTGTGAAGACTGTGCAAGTGTGAGAGAGATTGCAAGGCCCCTGGTGGACACAGGATTCAGATGGTCTTAGACTAGAGTTCCACAAACGGCGCACGGTGTGTGCATGCAAGTGTGCATTGGCAGTAGCCTTCTTCCTCAACGCCCCAGAGAGAGCTATTCAACAAAGCAGCCCTGACATGGTATGAGTATCACGTTTAACTCTGGTTTGAGAAGCCATTACCTTGGCACGGACTAGACAGCTTTATTTAATCTACAAGCTGCCAGCTCTGCCCCCTTCTTGGATTGGCACAGCAGGTGCTTGTTCATTCAATCTGTAGAAGCTGGCATGAGTCAGGTAATTTGATTATATCTGGGGGCTGGAAAATCTGGCAAGAGGCAAAGTTCAAATTGACATATTTCTGTAAAACTGGAGTCAGTATTTCTTTTTCTTTTTTCACTCTAAATGTGTATGCATGTCAGAATACACAGTGGACTGTACTCTTCTACACACTCCTCAACCTTCCTTGACCCATGCAAACATGATCACACAAGCAACATAATAACATAAAATATACTTTACATACAACCCTACATGCCACGCCATTGAAAATAATACTCCCGCCCCCACACCGTTATGCACCCCATAACATTGTTCAGACCGTGTCAGCTGTAAGATGTACATTAGTCAGCTAGCCACAAACAGCCTGTGAATCCTGCTTTTATATTATTAGGATGATGGAAGTTTTGCCTTGCGCCGTTACCGGTGAATTGCATATGATCTGGTTATTCTGGGCCACTTTCATTTCCAGATGTGTCGGGAGCAGGTGTACAGTGTTAAGTCTGCACAAGAAACTTCCCCATAATGGATCAAATATCAAATGTCAGCAGATTTAGTGTAAAGGCTGGCGAGGGGGATAGGGGGGCATGTTGAGGCCAGGGGTTTCATGTTCCAGCGAGAAGGGAAAGCTAAACATGCCATGTTCGTGTCAGAAAGACACATTTACTGGATGTTTATCTCTATTTGATGAGATCATTGCCTTGAACCCGTACACGAACAGGCATGCCCCACCAACACAAAGATAGTCCATCCTCTGGGTATAGTCTCATTCTTCCTTTTCTGCAAGGTTGAGGGTTTTATTCTCTATTAAGAATATAGATTAGCTTTGACGCTCAGTAAATAGATGAAATGTTAAGTGCTATTTGGATCAGAAATGTAATAAGCACAGAATGTAAGTGTCATTAAGACCCGTTTATAGGCACATACAGTAAAATACATTTTTATGCAATTTTTTTCCCCCATTTTCGAGAGTGCCGTTGTTCTGATTCATGTCTCCCCACAGTATTGCCTCAACACTCCAGTACCACTTCTGTGATAGACAGAATATAAATTGAAAATTTATATTGTCTTCTCCTTTAGACCTCTGATTTGTGAAAAGAGGAATGTTTCGTGACTCTCAAAAAAGGGTATGTTCTTGTGTCATTGGGTGTACAAGAGGTTTTTCTTCCAGAATAAACACATTTTGTCCCTACTATGCATTGTGGGGTTTTACTAGATGTAAAACTGTCTGAATTGAATAGCCATAGACTATAAGTATAGACTCAACAAGGTGTCAGAGTTCCACGTGGACACTGGTGGATGTGGACTTTAACACCTACCTGCGCCGATATAGGATTCCCTCTCTATAAGTAGTTCATTTCAATTCCCCTTCCTACAGATGTTGCATTGGATGTAGATCTGGTGGCTTGACAGTCAGCTTAATTCAGGGTCCTGTTCACGGGCCTGTTCTTTGCCCTTATCCTCCTGAAGAATCCAATTGCAGATAAATGCACAGCTGTCATGGACGGTTTCACCTGATTAACAATTATGTTCAAATATCTGTTGGATATTTAAAATATGCTGCGGTATTATCAAGGTGCCCCGATGTGTGACCAGAAACTCCACAATCGCCATTGTTCAACCTCCAATGTGGACACTTGTGCCGTGACAGATGCATGCATGTGTATGGATCCTAAAGTCAATCTGAAACATCAGAAAGTGAGATTTGTCTGGCCAGTCAACATTTTCCTCTTTCCCCCTTATTTGTCTTTCTCTCCTACTCACCCACAGTTTCTTTCTTTTTTTTTTCTTGAACTCCGTCAGGTCCAGGTCTGACATACCCTATTTGTGTTAACGTGCAGTGACTTGTCCATTCTTTTGCCGTTCTTTCAGCATCTGTGTTGTGTAGTGTACTGCACTACAGGTTGACTAGCTGTGGGCTGTTGCTTTGCACAATTTGTGTCAGCCTGCTTTAATCTGTTTTGTCAAGGCTGTTTTCGACCACTGGTCATCCACTGACTGGATGTTTTCTGGATGGTGGATCATAACAGATACACATAGCATGCCTGTGAATGTACTGTAAGGAAGGAACGGGGGTTCTCAACACACTCAAAGCAGTTCACCTTTAAAAAGCACTTAATGCAGTTTTACATTCACAGTCCATTGCTCTTGTACACTGGCCACACAAATCCTTTAGCACTTCTATAGCGCAGTTATTGAAGGGCATAGGTTTGATTGGTCTAAACCTAATGTACCATTGGAAGGAAAGAGCATGCATCCTTAATTTTGTGTCCTTAGTATTCATTGGTTTGACACCGTGAATAAGCATAGCTGTTTGTAGTTGAGGTCTAGTAGATTTGAACTGTAGTAGTTATTGTTTTCTACATTTCATGCTTATTGGTTTTGCACAAAATAATGGCTGGGTTTTGCATACAAAACTAATCAGTGAGGCACTGCACATTGCCAGCTGCATGCTGCAATTTAGCGGTCATGGCTGTAATGTGCAGCAGAGGGCAGTAGTTGAACAGGAATCCACGGGTCAGCATAGCTCCACCAAGTCTCCCAAGGTGCAGTCCTCTACAGGTGACGGATTAGAACCTTGAACCACTCAAACACTAGTAGTACATTTTATTCCTTCCAGATTTATGACATTTTTCCCACTACTTCTTGTTGGAGACCAAATTAAATGTGTGTGTGGACATTAAATAAAAAAAGAGGCTCTTTTGGAGGGAGATAGAAAAAGGCTTTTCCCTCATACTCAATCAAGTGAAAGTTCTTGTGAGTCATTGCTTAGACCTTTTAGAAGTGCAAAAGGGAGAGAGGGACGCCATGAGGTGAACTCATAACTAAGTCCTACATCAGACAGGAATGAATTGAAAGACAAAGTGTAAATTGCAGCATCTCCAAGAGAGATGAAAGGCAGAACCGCAGAAAGTTGAAATTGGAACGTAAAACAGCAAAGGGGTGGGGGGGGGGGATGAATATCAAATATAGATTGACTGTACCTAGTGTTTCATTCAACATGTACACCCTTTGGCAGGGTTTCTCATCTCCATAAAAGTCTCCAGACCTTCATCTGACAAGAGAAAGAAACACTTGCTGCGGCGGCACGAGTACGCCGAGCATGAAGAACATTGCATCATGTCTCAATACGCCAGTGCTGTGTGCTATTACACACGCATCACGCCAATGTATTTGTTGACACATCTATTCACTCATTTCCTTCCAAAGACGACCAGCTATGTGACAATAGTTTAAAGGCACACTCCTCGATTTGTGGTGGGAGGCGTAGAGAACGGCATTAGCCTATGTGCGGGGGGAGGAGTGGGGTGGTCGACTCCCAACCGAAAGGTCATGGGTTTGATCCCCAACAAGCCCGACCTACCTATGAGCAAGATACCTGCTCTTTAATACTGGCTAATTGTAATTCCACTGTAAGTCACTGGAAAACACTGGATACACGTGTCTGCTGCATGACCTAATTGTAACAACACACTCAACTGCCGGAGTCGCACGTGCTCCCTGAGTTTCCAGCCAAAGCAACCACCAGGGCAATTCCATATACAAATCGAGGAGTGTTTTTTTTAATATGTGATTTGTATAATTGTATACTTTATTTCTGAGGGTTTATCAAATGAGAAGACCAGTCACTACTGGCTGAACCTTATTGGCCCAGAAGCTGATTTTGACTGATTTAGAAACAAAGCTTGTGTTTACTGTGAAATGCCACCCAACCGAAGGCGCGCCAGTGAAACCAAGACAAATAGTGTCGAGAGGAATTGTTTGTTTGTGGCGTCTCGAAGATCAGAGCATGACCTTAATGATCTGCACAGTGTTGATGATCAGGTTACTGGGTTACCTGAGAAGCCACTAAAAAGTATCCCGCATGTTATATTTTGATTGTGTGGGTAGGAGCCGATACCCCCTTTCCTCCCCTCCTGGAACCTGATGCTAGAGGCAGGACACTCTAGGGAGGATTCACAGGACGAGGCATTCAGCCAAATAGCACCGCCGCACAGCTCTGCAATTTGTCTTACTCCTCCCCCAAACACACCTCATGAAAACAAATGAACTCTCACCTTTGTTGCCACAGCGTGGAAGCACACAACATTGTTAGAGGCAACGATTCATTACGGGACGCTAAGGTTGTTATGGTGTTCTCAAAAACACCACCCCCGTAGGTGTGGACCTGACTTTCTCTGCGGCCGTCATTGGATTGCAGGTAAAATTGGATGGGGTGGGTAAAAAAATAAAAGTAAATGATACTTAGTGGCCTCAGTTGTCTTGTGACATCTGGCCTTAAGGGTTGGTGGACTACATAAAAGACAAAGAGGCGAGTGTTGGAGATTCACCCGCGGGGGTCAGAGGCCAGATGCTGCATAAGCACTCCTCTTGCAGAAACATCATAAAACAATGGGTGGCCTATTGATTTTCAAGTCCTTATCAGCGTGTCTGTGTGGCTGGAGCTGTGTGGGATAGACCTGTCCATCAATTTTATGTCTACATTTACAGTGTCCAAGAGAAACCATGCCTATTAAAATGCCGTCTGTCAATATTTCCGTGCAAATGTGTCATTTTTATGCTTGTGTTTTCTTATTTTATGGGTGTGGTTTGAATGAGAATTTGGGCTATGTTGTACAGCAATGCAACAGTATTAAATCAATACAATAGTATCGTAGGAAATAGTTGAAGTGACACCTAACAGGGAGATGATAAAGCAGGGTGTGTTACAGTATATAGGTATGGTGGGGGGGCAGGCTGTAGGCAGAGCCAATAGTTGCTGATCTGAACAACAGCTGCAGGTACGCATAAGCAGCCAGGTTTATAAGTAGCTTGCTAACAAATGTGTTCGTTCTACAGCGAGGCAGGGTCATGGCACACATACACACACACACACACACACACACACACACACACACACACACACACCCACACACGCCAGCACACACTAGCACACTCCGGTTAACTGCACAGTTTATTTTAATTGTTATTAGCGAAATAAGACTCTTTTGAGTGTCAAGCACTGTCTTTTAGATTTTACCCCAAAAAGACCATACTTGTCAGTATTTAAAGATGCAATGCAATCTTTAATCTGCAATTGTTTTGAAAACACATCATGTTGTGAGGTAACATAATTCAAACTGACACTTTTTACCTCTTTCGGAGACATCTGCTCTATACCACTAGAGAGATGATCAAAATTGAATGCGCAGGAAGGGCTGTGTCATAACGTTATTGACAAATTAGAAAGAGAATCTGCAGGTAGGGGTCACATTTTCAGTATTGTATTCTATCAGTTTGTATGTTGGCATGTCACAAACAAGGTCTTGTAAAATGCTATTTAAAAAAAATTAAAAAGCTGCACATTGCAAAGCCCTTCACAACATTCTGTAAATGTATGATTAGTGCATGCTACCTAGGCATAGGTATATTTTGTATTCGGAAGACGGGAACAGCTTCCTTCAGTTGTTTTTTTCAGTTGGAGTTTTTACGAATCTGGTGGTCCATGTGCCCAGAGGTAGTAATAACTGAAGTCTGCTACCTTTGGATCAGCCCACATACAGTATACACTACTGGCCTTGGTAGAGCTCCAGCCTAAGCTTTCTCTCTTTGCAGTTATGCTCTTTGTTTCGCTGTCTGAATTGAAATTTAACAATGTGAAAGGACAAAAGGGCTGCCCTATTTCTGTCTCTTTAATTTTGATTGATACAAATCTGAATTTATTGATAAGATCAACAGCATATAAATGCTTCCATTGGTCTTTTTGCAGTATTTTTTGATAGAATAGAATAGGATAAAATAGGATTATGCCCTAATCCCTATACTAGTCACTAAAATGAATCAGTATCAGTGATTGGCTAAGTGATGATTGGTTGCCTAGAACAGAATGAGTCCAACAGGCCAAGTTCAAATTCAGGTTAATTACCTTTGCGTCTTAAAATAAATGCAGCTACTAGCCTTTGAAACACAGATGTGCTGCAAGTACTACCAATTTGACTTCTCCCATGCTTTGGGGATTAAGTTGACCTGGTGGAGAATTAGACCAACTGTTTCCATTTACTTTAATAATGTAGCCAAGGGGGTAACATCACAGCTGAGTTCGCTGAATATCTCTCATGATTTACTACACAGATACAAGACAAATGGCTTATTTATTTTTCTGCTCCTGTCTAACCATCAAATGTAATTTAGTGGTACTAAATTACACCGTCATTGGTGTTTTACACCTACAGTTGTCCACAGTTGTCCACTCAAACAGCTGTATGACGTGGGCCAAAATAAATCACCCCAGCAACATGTAACATGGATAGTACTTGTAGGAAGTATCGCCAACAGATAGTGAATTTTAAAATAGTGGTCCACCACAGCAAAATCATTTAATGTTCTATAGATTAATTTGCATAGATCTTAATGATGGTTGTCCGCTTGACTCTTCTTCCATTCAGTAAGGGAGTAAGATATGCAACCAGTCCTATTAAAAGGATGGATTGAATATTTTAAGGGTATTTACTGTGAACTACGCTCACATTTTCTTCCTATTTCTGACTCATTGTTATGGCTACACAGCATGCTGTCATAGTGGCAAAATAGAAGTCAGTGTCTTAGTAAATTAGTCAAAATGGGAACTGGGAACCTTCTTCATTGAAGAATAACTGACATGGAGTCATTTTAATCAATTCGGCCACTATATTGCAGATGGTTTCATTTTCTTATGTTAGGCATCACAAAAACATGGACACTGATGGGTACAGTAAATGGTGGGAAATCTCCTTGTGCAGTGTACAGTGCATTTGGTTCTGCCTATAATGCAAGCGTTATATTCAACCATAATGCAAATGCAATCTTTATTTGCTTGTGAGTAAAGGATGGTGACTGTTATTTAAAAATATGGTAGCTACAATCTACTAATGATCCTCATTGTAATCAAGCATTTTGTCCAGCCTACATCCAAAACTGCAATATATTACAATAGGCCTACAAAGAACATAATTAGCATATGAATCTCAGTGTTTTTCTTTGCAATCGAACCCAATTATGAAATTATTATGCACTCTTTTTGGCCCGCTTTGAATTTTATGGTGACTTCTAGTGGAAAATGGTATCTTTTTATAACTGTAATGTTGTAAATTGCACACAATACTAAGTCTATAGCCTACTTTTTTGTATCTTGAACAAAATGGCCTAATTTATATCGTTTCGGTAATAAGTTATCATTTGTTTCCTCCAATGCGCTAATGTGTTTTCCTCATAGTTATTATTCTTCCATATTTAATTGTTGACGCAGATGGTGTCAACACAACAGCAATTCTGGTTTCCTTGCCAACAACAACGGTAGCTCGTTCTTCATACGATGAAAAAAAAAACGAGGGGAGGATTTCCATATAAACACTGATTTCTATGTATTGCCTTTGTAGGAAATGAACATGATCTAACCCTGAGATAAATCATCCAGCTCTCTAATCTACAGTCTACCAGGTGTGCTGACTAAGAATTTTTCATGTAACCAATGTTTACTAGCATCATCAGAATCCACGAAAGCCGCACCTCCATCTGCCTCTCACAGCTCCAAACTGACAAACATGCACAATGAATGTGCACATTATTCCAGGTTTATCTTGGCTGATTACGAAATTACCTAGGCTGACGGAGGGGGTGCAGATCTGTCAGCACCCTGGTAGATGACACAGCGTAAAAGGTGATACTAATTAACGCTACACATTTTAATATTTCGATTTGGCTCATCCTGCTCCTCTGCTACGAGGCTGCCTGGTTGGAAGTGAATGTGGGGAAAAAGCAGAAGGTCAGGAGCAGCGAGTGTGCAGGTGTGCATGTGTCAGATGTTAATGGAGGCAGTGGTGGCTCCGTAACAGATTACAGCAGCTCTGTCAAAGGAAGAGGTTAGGCAAGGCTCGCAGCTCATTCATCACCATGCCTGTCTCCTCCTCCTGCCTTAGTCTCCTTAAGCCATGTGATAAAGGTGCATGTCAGCTTCTCTCCACTGGTCAACTGCATCGAGACAGAATCCACACAGAGGACTTGGTGCCAGGAAGTACCAATTACCTGCCTGCTTTAATGCATGCATATTGAGGACGAGTGTTTTATAATAAAGATTTAAAGGTGCGCTAGACAGTTGGGTCATGTTTCGCCCTTTATGCTGAAAGCCAGCGTTGCAAAAAAGTTGCTCTTGGTTCAGGCTAATACATTTTTTTCTGGCATTCTGTTTATATTTTTACTGCTTTAACATTAGCACCATATGAGCTTGATTTGCTCAGGTAAACCGTCACTTTCTGTGTGTCCTTGATTAGAACAACAGGAGATATTTCTCCACATTAGTGATATAAGATAATGCTTTCTTTTAGCCTTAATGTGGAGGTGGTTCTTTGCTTGAGTCATTAGATGGAAAAAGGCTCATCGTACAGAATTTTATTTAAGCGATTTACACAGCAAAGAATTTTTGTACCACGCAGGCTCTGAATGGATACTGACAATATTCATCATAATACCATCAAAAGTTTTGTGAATTACCCCTCTTATTACTGCAGCGTATACAGTAGATCCAATCTTATTATGATATTAGATCACATCTTCAACTAAACTAATCAAGACCTTACACACTACAGGGATGATTTGATTTTATAGGCCCCCAATGATCCAATTACCTGTTTCTAACAAAGCTTAACATTATTCGGGTTTAATTCCTAGAGATGGGTCTTCCATATGTGGGCAATTGAGGTTAAAATACTTAAGAAGCATGTGCTCCAAGTATGCTGCTATTACATAGATAGTTGTTTCTAATTGTTGTGGTTAATAGCCAACAATAGCGGTGACTCTGATCTATTTTGCTCTTTTCATTTACTGTATACCTTAAAATATTTTCTATATTCTATACATTAGCTCGTCCTGGCAACAGCGCTGCTTTAACATCTCATATTTCCCTTTATTGCATTATCGTACATCTTGATACCACCTGTGCAAGCTCATCAGTAATGTAATGCTACCATTCCATCATATGTAAAGCTCCCCGTGTGAATGGACATTAATAAGTGAACATGATGAAAGGGTGAAATTTGAATGTCCGAAGTGATAAATTCTTAACTTTTGTTTATACATACATTTGCCTCTAGTATATTTTGTAAAATCTATAAATCTTGAAGACAGTTGATTTTAATGCTTTAATATCAGGAAAGTAAAATTAACAACGCAATCACGCACATATTAAATATATATATATA
>JAOEHI010000431.1:703-13763 GCA_025447815.1 Percopsis transmontana
CTGTAACCCTACCAGCTGCTAAATACTAGTACTTACTGTAACCCTACCTGCTGCTACATACTAATACTTACTGTTACTCTACCAGCTGCTAAATACAGTACTTACTGTAACCCTACCTGCTGCTAAATACAGTACTTACTGTAACCCTACCAGCTGCTAAATACAGTACTTACTGTAACCCTACCAGCTGCTAAATACTAGTACTTACTGTAACCCTACCTGCTGCTACATACTAATACTTACTGTTACCCTACCAGCTGCTAAATACAGTACTTACTGTAACCCTACCTGCTGCTAAATACTAATACTTACTGTAACCCTACCAGCTGCTAAATACAGTACTTACTGTTACCCTACCTGCTGCTAAATACAGTACTTACAGTACTTTGTCGATGTGAGTCGCTGAGTCGACTCACATCGACAGCATGACTTGACAGAACTTGTCGCTAAGTCTTGGGAATTTATGTCACTCAACGCTGTGTCGCTCAGTGTAACCCAGCGACCATTGGAAATTAATGACTTCCGACCGCCTTGTCGCTTGAAGTCCCTGCCGGTGTTGTTACTGTAACTCTACCAGCTCCTAAATAGAGTACTTAACTGCTCCTAAATACTCAACAGTATTTAGGAGCTAAATACTGTTACTTACTGTAACCCTACCTGCTGTAACTGTGTCATTAGCACTGTGTGTGGTTGCTCTCTACCAGTCTGATGTGCTTGATGGCAGATTCAGCTTTCTCTCTGTTCCTGCAGGCCAGAATCACCCGGGCTCCTCTCCGGGCCAGATCCATCGCTGTGGCCTTCCCAATCCCTGTGTTGCCTCCTGCAGAAATCACCAGATAACTGTGGTAAACATCTGGTTAATCTTGTTGTCTGCCCTTTAACTATTGCAACCAGTCTGTCACATTGTATCTAGTTTGTCTAGTTTACAGGTAAATCTACCACTGTTTTCTACTGGCAGCCAGGAATATATGAAATAATACACAATTACATTTAAACTTCACCAGACATATTACTCTACAATTAGGTCATTTAGCAGACGCTTTAATCCAAATCGACTTATTACAATCACATGGTGCTATTACATGGAACAGATAGGGGTTAGGCATCTTGCTCAATGATGCTTACAGGTAGGCACACTCTGGGGCTCGAACCCACTACCTTCCGGCTGGGAGTCCAACACCTAGACCACTAGACTATCCTGCCCCCTACCTGTGATAATGACTGTCTTTCCGGCCACGGGGCTGTTTGCAGTACATCTGGACCTCCGGAACAGGGTCTGGGTCAGGACTATGTAAATCCCCAGCAGAACCCCAACAACCAGCATCAGAGATAGCATTTCTCCGGACACCTAACCCCACGGGCGTCTAGGCACACTGTGACAGGCACAGCGCGGCTTCATACGCACAGCAGAGCCGCTGGCCCAACCGGTTCCGCTTGTTCCCGGCTCTCGATGAGTGAAGAAAGCGCCTGCCGGACCGGTTGTGCTAATGTCGCCCCCGACGACGTCACACTGGAGCACAATGCCGCCGCTCAACTCTGACCCAGTTCCACCAGCAGCCCACCAGCCCAGTGAACATGAAGCATGACACGAACCAGTGGAAAGACTATAGGGGGTTACAGGGCCAGTTGCCAGGGTAGAGAAGGCTTAACTAGATGGTCCGTGATTTGGAAGCACTTTTGAGATTTAATTTAAACATTAGACGTTATCTAATAATCACATAATAATGTTATGGGCAACGACACTTTAGAAAGGAGCGTGGCAAATCTGCATTTTAAATGCAGCGGTAAATTTAGCTTCATAATGGATATTTGACCTCCATTTTTACATTACCATGACTCATGCACACCATCCATATTCTCCTCTTGGTAACCAAGCGATGATGGGACAAAGTGTTCCCAGGGGAGGACCCAACTTGGTAGGGGCCCCGGGGTTGGGCCCTAAAATAATAAGCAACTGCCCCAACCAGAAATAGCAGGTCAGCCAAGAAAACAATGCAGAACAAAAGACACACCATCCACACACACACAAACTATAGAACACCAATGATTGTTAATTTGCCCCGATAGGAAAGCAATACAGCACCGGTCCAAAATACATTGGTTAGTTAATTGACATAGGTAGATGTTTAGAAGTTATGTCTTCTGGACTGCATTGGTCAGTAAACCCACCATCTGAAGCAGGTCACTCTAAGCTACAGGTGCTGTCTGTTGGGTTCTCCACTGGTGTTTTCAGTAAGGATGAAAACACACATATTTAGCAGAGTATGCTAAATATACTCTGTAGATTTGATATTTGAGTATGCTAGAGTAAAACACTACAATAATGAACTCCCTGGTGAACCAAATGATAACATTTTTACAAACAAGACAGATTTTATTCATACAAAGAAACCCAGCTGTCAGCTAAATAAAGATTAACATTAAACTGAATCCAGATAAAAAAAAAGGGATTGATTGGATGGATTATGACTGGATTGTATATGTGGCTGTGTTCGAAACGTCCACTTCCATTTTGCAGCGTAACATCCAAGTAGTGCCTGGAATGCATCAACAGCGGTCTGCCCTTATCCCATAGTGAGCGTTCTATGTAGCAAACACTATGTAGGGGGTGAGTGAGTGAGTGGACAAGTGGAGAATCCGAACAATTAAAATTAGTTCATTTAGCAGACGCTTTTATCCACAAAAAAAATTACAATTGCATGCTGCTATTACATGAAGCAGATAGGGTTTACTCTGGGGCTTGAACCCACGACCTTCCGGGTTGGAGTCCAACACCCAGACCGCTGGACTATCCTGCCCCAGGGATCGCTGTTCACTCTGGGAATGTTTATGTGACGCACGGCCCTCTACTGGAGGCTCAGGCCAGACCACAGAAGCTCTCGCTCAGCTCCCACAGCTTGCTGGCCACAGCGTCGTCTCTTGCCTTGGCTTGGATGTTCAGCAGGGGCTGACACAGGGCGAAGTAGTGCCCGCTCAGGGGCTCGATGCCTTGCTCCAGGGCACAGTGGAGCGTGGTCTGGGCACCGGACGCGGCGTCCATGAAGAAGAAAGCCACGATGGGAGCCAGCATGAGTCTCCACCAGACGCCGGCGTGGCGTCCGATCTCCGTCTTGATCGCACCTGCATGGCGTCAGGAAACGAACTTTTATTGTGAAATATGAAACTTCTTGTTTATTTATGAAGCCTGTGTAGCGTACTGCACTGTCAGAGACATGCAGCTCATCACAGCAAGCTAACATGCTAACATGCCAACAAGCTAACAGGCACACACATCACCTGGCAGCCTACCTGGGTGCACACTGTAGCAGGTGACCCCTGACCCCTGCAGCCTTCTGGCCAGCTCGTAGGTGAACAGCACGTTGCACAGCTTACTGTGGCAGTACTTCTGGAACAGCTGCCAGTTACCGGTTCCCATGGAAACGTCCCGGTGCTCCACCAGACAGCGGAAGTCCACCCTGCCGAGCTCGTAGGCCTTGGATGCCACGGTGACCACCCGGCTCCGCCCGCTGGCCTCGAGGCGGTCCCGGAGCAAAGCGGTCAGCAGGAAGTGGCCGAGGTGATTGACACCAAAAATCAGCCCGAATCCGTCTGACGTTAGGCCGTCATTCAGCAGACCTGGACCAGAACATACACACATACACACACTGTGTCACAACCCCGTCTGTTTCCTGGTCTTGTCTCTTGTCTTCCCCTCAGTCTGTGTCCCTGTTTCCCTAGTGTCTGCCTTGTTCCCTGTGTTCTTCCAGGCCCCTCCCTTGCTCCGCCCTGTCTCCTTTTATGGTCCTTCCCCTCGTTGTCAATTCACCGCCCTCACCTGTGTCCGTTCTCCCCAATCAGCCCTGGTGTATTTAGTCTCTGTTCTCCCCTGTCTCAGTGTGGGTTTGTTGTCGTATGCTGTCTTGTCCCTACATGTGTTTTTGCTCATGCCATGCATGTAAGTTTTGTTTTTTGGATTTTCCCCCAGCCGTTGGCTGTGCTTTAGTTTTGGACTCTGCGTTATACCCACTTTTGTGTATTTTAATTAAAAACTCCCAGAACCACTGCCTGCCTCCTCACCTGTGTCTACGTTTGGGTCACGCTCTGCACTAGCCCTGACACTCTGTAGCTGTACCGGACGTCTCCCAGTAGAACCAGTAGAGGACTGTACCTGCATTGTTGATCAGAAGGTCCAGTCTGGATTCAGTCTTTAGGAATTTCTCCGCAAAAGAGCGGACAGACTTCAGACTGGCCAGGTCCAGGTGCATGTAGACCACGTCGGTACTGCCCGTCTCCTAGGGAGGAGGACGGAGAGTGCGTGTCAATCAGCTGTACAGTTGTGCCTCTACCCACGGATGTTGTGATTGCACTCGTTCTGTGTCTACGCAGTAAAGCAATAAGTCTGACGCAAATCAAACGCTCTGGAATCCAGTAATTTGTCTTTAGTAAAATAGAAGTGAAATAAATGTATTCATTGTCTGTTCGTTGAAAAAACAAACTGTGTTGTCAAACTCTACATATGCCCACCTATCAGCACAAATCACTATCCTGATAAAGGAAGACACACACAAGATCTTTCTTTAATAAAATAATACCACAAAGCCGACAGAAAAGTCGGTAAAAACAACCCAAAGAACACTTCACAGAATAAAGTAACTACATAATTGTTTGACTAGTGACTGTAATGTGATTAGTGAATTTAGGAACATTAATGTGTTACATTACTGCGTTACAGACAAATGTAATGTACCTGTATACCCGTCGTCTCTACATACATACATACAGAAAAAGCCGACACGCCCACAAGGCACTGAGACGTGTCCGCAAGAAGAGAGAGGAAGTAAAGGTAGAGAAGAAGTAGTAATAAAATGTATTTTCTTTAAACAAAATAAAAAAGATTTGGTCTTTAAAAATTTGTGCAGGGGTCGTCGGAGTGTCGTAGTGTCGGACATTAAGTTTGCGGCTTTAACCTGAGAAGCTTAGCTTCCCCAGACAACATGTTCCTGCATGTCTGTGTTTCTGTGGCTCGTTTTACACTTGCACCTACACTCAACCCAACCACGCCCTTACATGTATTGAGATCTTTGTTTGCTAATATGGTTTTTGCTAACTGCTGAAAGTTAGAAGTCAGCAGCCGCCACGACTTAAGCACGTTATTCCTTCCCAAACTCTTTTGGTTATCCTTGAAATACCGATGGACATAGTTTAGCCCTTATTAAGGTTAAGTTGCTATATTAACATTACAGGGGCTTTAAATTCGCTGCCGAGTGATTTGAGTGAAGTGCTGTCGCGTTTTATATGCACTGGGGTGATATATTGCATGTAGCAAAATGCTTACTTTGACTACCTAACGGTCTCGTAATTGACAAACACCAGTCTTATCCAGTGGGAATCTTTGCCTTTGACAAAACGTGTACGTTTGCAACACATGAGTTAATCACAGATTGCGGTAGGGGCGAATATTGAAAACGGCTTTCATTTTTGTCATGGGGAAAATTGGTTAGACCCAGAAGTCCTTATTTGGGCAGGGGCACCCTGAAAATGACGTACGACTGGGCAGGTATTTTTGGCTGCAGTACCAATGTTGGCCACCGTAACAGTGACGTCGTCCTACCATAACGATGTCCCGAACGGCGCTCTCCGCTCTCTGCTGGTCTCTGCAGGCCAAGATGACCCTGGCCCCCCTCCTGGCCAGATCCAGCGCCGTGGCTTTGCCGATGCCCGTGTTGGCCCCTGTCCGTGGCAGGGAGAAGATAGAGGCCAGCCCATTTAAACACCCAATTATATCCAGTGTTGGGGTCGTTACTCCAAAAAAAGCTAATGCATTACTTTACCTATTTATAGGGATGCAACGATTGTTTTTCTGGGATGGTTCCGATTAACCTTTTTTTTTTTTTTAAGCCTGACCGTCCGGTTCCGGTCCTTTTCTTTTGCGGTTTTCATAGTAAAGCTTTCACAATTTATTTGACAACTCTAGGTCATTTAGATGCAGAGATATTTAGTTTTAAATGTACTCACTAGGTAATTTTTCCCTCAGCTACCACAGCTCATGTACATGGGCGGCTAAAGGACTTTTTACACTTTTTTTTACACTTTTACAAGGCTGTAGTTCCTTGTAAACTACTGTAAACTTCCTTGTAAAAAACTGTCCGGTTGCCGCGTATTAGAAGCAAAAATCGTCTGGTTCGGGTTGATGGCCGGTGCATCTTTACCTATTTACGCCCTGTAAAAAGTAATTTGTAACACTACTCGTTACATTGCTTTTGCGTTACTCGGCAACATCGCACTGTTACGTAATTGCCAGTTAACATCATAACAATAAACCCTAGAACATACCCACATATCAGCACAAATCACTATGCTAATAAGGAAGACATAAACAAGATGTTTCTTTTATGCTCTTTAAAAAACATAATACCACAAAGCCGAGAGCAAAGTTGGTAAAAAAAACAGCCCAAAGAGCACTTCAAAGAAAAAAGTAACTAAATAATTGTTTGATAAGTAATGCAGCACTTTGTAATGCGTTACCCCCAACACTGACTATAACACAAATTGCTTATGATGTCAGAATCCTGCACAATATGAAAATCACACATTCTCAAGTTATGAAAGCGTTTCTTAAAGTGGTAGTTTGAGTTCCAAGCATTGATGGCAGTCATGTGACCTCACTTCTACAGTTAGGTGTAATTAAACATATAGCTACTGGTCATGCTAATTCAGTATCCCCGCCACATCTCGTGTTTGTAGAGATGGGGCAATGAGGTTTTTTTTTAAATTGTATTGGTAACCATCAGGCTGCATTCCAATAGCAAGGGACACTAAACGGTATCCCGTGCTCCTCACGCACTGCACAGAGAACTCGATCGCTGGAATGGTTTCATTTGGAACGTCCTGCAACGTTATGAAAAGACAGCAGAAAGCATCTTGATTACATTTGTGTTCTACAAGACAGCAGTCGGATGTATTTAGCACGCCAACGCGAGCAACACTGTTCCGAATAATTTTGCCTACTGTTGTGGAAATGTTACACTAAATAAATAAAATATTGAATATATATTGAAACAAAAACTGACACATGACGAATGCTATTGAAATGTAGCCTGTGTAATTTGTGAATAAATGTGAATTAATTAATTTACAAGGTGTACGGTGTCATTTCTAAAAATACATTATGCAGATTATGTGCAGATTATGAAATATGATGATTATTATGTCATTATTATGATTATTATGTCATATTATTTAAATAATCGACATATATTATTACATAATGTTGTCAACACTTCTAAGGTAAAACGCTGATGATGACTGATGTGTAATATTGCTTGTCAACTTCCGGCAAACTGGTGAACCGTTGTTCAGTTATTCCCTGCTCAGTTCAAAGCTACCTTTGCTCAGTTCAAAGGTAGCTCAGTTCAAAGCTACCTTTGAACTGAGCATTTTTCCAGTGGAGCCTGTGCAGTCCACTTCGCAGGAACTACTAGGCGATCGGAACGCAGCCCGTTTCATTCATAGCAGACGTGGGTGACATCTGCTGGTGAAATGAATGTTCTGCAGTCAAATGAGGAATTTCTTTGAAATCGTGCCTTATTCACCGATAGCCTGGTTAAGGGTTTCGACGTTGTGAGGTTTCTCTTAGTATAATAATTTCCTGTCAGTCAGCAGCCAGCCAATAAAAAGAGCAGAGGAACGAACATGCTAAAGCTAATCTTCATTTCTCCACACGTTACTGTGTTATTAAACAGTTCGCGTGGGTTCCTGCTGTACGACAGCGCGTTGAAACCTATGGTTGGCCCTTCATCCGCGCTCCGAACCGGAACCAGAAACGTCCGCACTCACCCGTCACAATGGCCGTCTTCCCGTGCAACGTCTGGGGACTCGTGCACTTGGGCAGCCGCAGGAGGACGGTCCCGTGCAACGTCCAGTAGACCCCCAGTAGCCCCGCCAGCACGGCCAACACGGCCAGCAACAGAACCACAACCATGGCCCACTCACGACAGCGGTGGCAAATTTGATCCCAAAGCTCGAAACTTTTCCGATAGTTTTCTGCACTAGCAGATTCGACACAAAGTTCAGCACACTCTTAAAGTGTGCTGAACTTCGATCATGCGGAGTCACGTGATCGAAGTTTCGCTAGGTCACGGTAGACGCGTTGAAGTCGTAAGTTAGCTTAATGCTAAAAAAACAGCATCAGTGGTCACCACATTTCTCTCGGACATGTCTCGCCATTATTAACACTTACACCTGTCAAAAAATCAAAACCGAAATCCCATAATTACGGACTTTAAATTTCATTAGGCGTTTTACTATTGAAGCCCATTATAAGGAGATAGAAGTGTTTATGACACAACACGTCCGAGTGAAATTTGGTGATCGTTGATGCTGTTTTTGGAACATAAAGCTAAACGTAGGCTATACCCACTAGAGGGCAGATCAGGGTGTGGAACAGGAGATTGATGCTGAGCTTCCTGTCAGATCTTGATATACTGACTCCCTTGTAAAATCACAATCAATGCTTAAAATATAGATCATAGCCTATTAAATAATATATGGAAACACCAAGCCGTTGTGGTAGGGTAGGCTATAATGGCTCACCATGAACTTCTATATGGCTCATCTCCCAGGAATCAGGATCGAGTCCCACGCTGATATTTGGCAACTGACTATGTACACTGACCCTAACGCTGGGCCTTTGTTGTGCATTATAAATACTGTTCTGTGAGAGACGACAGGCAGGTGATCGCAGTCACTATTCTTTGCATCATAGACCTGCGCAGTCGTATGTCATTTTCGGGGTGCCCCAGCCCAAATCAGGGCTTACCAGTCCCACTCTCCAGCAGGCAGGCTGGCCAGCGCTATGTGTATTGGTGAAATGACTTTGATTAGCTGACTTATTGATAATGGCTGGTGGTTTATGGACATGTTAAATCATTATTTTGGTAATTACAATTAGGTAATTTAGCAGATGCATTTATCCAAAGCAACTTACAATTACATGGAGCAGGTAGGGGTTAGGCATCTTGCTCAAGGATGCTTACAGGGAAGGTCAACTCTTAGGCTTGAACCCACAACCTTCTGTCTGGGAGTCCAACACCCAGACCACTAGACTATCCTGCACTGGTAAAATATCAGATTAATGTGTGTAATATCTACACAATAGTGTGATTTCAATTGCTTTTATTTATTCTGAAAGAACCCTAGAGATGTTGCGCAGAGCGCTTAGGATTAGTGCATTGAAGTCACTGTTTATTTCCCTGTGTATTCAGAGTGGCAGAGCGAATACAAATCCAGTCATAGCTTCAGTCTGTGTCTGTCTATTTATTAAACGGAACACAATGCAGACTGGTCACATACAGGTCTATGTTTAATATGTAGCAAAAAGCAAGTCAAGTCAGACAACGCAATGTTAATCACACCATCAGTTCCTTGCATTTCTGCTTGAATAAAGTTTACCATTCCGTGTCCAATGAGTTACTGCAAATACAAGTAGGTAGCAGGTGGGGATTGGGCTTCTTGCTCACCGATACAGTATTTATAGATATGCCAGTGGTAGTAGTTGTAAAGCTTTATTTGCTTTGCAGCTGATAGTCATTAATACAGTAGAGTAAATAATAAAGTAACAGGAAAACAGAGAGGGGACTCATACACTGCTCTGCTGTACAATCAAATTTGTACTATTAATATAATACCTTATTAACAGCAGTTACACCTCGCTACTATCTTGTGTTTGTACCGACTTAAACTTGATTATAGTTTTCCAGCTGTTATGTTGTGACTACTGTAGAGATTCTGTCATTTCTACAACTGCATCATCCTCTTCTGTATTTCTCGTCTGCCAGACAGGACCTTCAACGGGCTGGCAAAGGGTGGACCAACGCTGGTTCAAAAAAAATTAACATGGTCAGATATTTAGACCTACAATTCTTTAGAAATTAATGTGTATAGGTATGTCTTTCACATCCAACAGTTTTTCTATTGGAGCAATCCAGCCTGATTGGCATCCCATGACATTCATTTTGACTACATGAGTTGAAACCCTACTGACCGACTAATGAGGTGGATTCTTGATCATGCTTCTGAAGCACTCTTAAGGAGGAATGCCCTAGGAATGCCCTGCCTTTGTTTTCCCAAACGGTACATATTGCTGCCCCCTGCTGCTGGTGTGGTGCGAAGCAGAGCCGCCCATCAAGAGGATTCAAATTTAGGAATAAAAGATCTTGCAGGCTAATAGTAAAACACTGACCTATTTAAAGGTTCCTGTCCCGAAACACATCTGTCCAACCCCCTGTACAGGCACCATGATGATAGAGGACAGTGTCATCATCCAGCCCAGGGTATACGCCCAGTCAGGGTAAATATAGGAGCCAAACCTGAGCTGCTGGTAGTTCACAATGTAGAGGATGAAGGAAGCCTGGAAAGTGTGTCAATCATCATCAACCATCATCATCATTATTATTATTATTATATACAGTATATGTTACTTTTATCATCTGATGATGTATGGAGCTCTGCACAATAAAAAAAAACAGGCAGAAAATGAAAACAACATTCTGCTGTGATAAAAGATAAATATATGTTGTGTGTAATTTAAAGAATCCCTTACCAGACACAACAGAGGAACAAAGTATCTCCAACAGAGTCTAAAGAAAGCACAAGGCCTCTGTCCTGTCATCTCCTCAATGATGTCATAAAACCTGTCAACCCCTGTTCACATGAAACATCGAAGTGCAAGTTCACAGTGCATAAAGCTATATTGACCTCACGGCCTATAACTGCCTCCAAAGTCTCCTCCTCCACGTCAGCACCAGGTGAACTTCTCTAGGGGCAGGATAGTCTAGCGGTCTGGGTGTTGGACTCCCAGCTGGAAGGTCGTGAGTTCAAGCCCCAGAGTTGGCCCGCCTGTAAGCATCCTTGAGCCTTGAGCAAGATGCCTAAATCCTATCCTATCTACTCCATGTAATTATAAGTTGCTTTGGATAAAAGTGTCTGCTAAATGTCCTGATTGGAATTACAATCCACCCTCACATTCCCTACCTGCCCCCCACCAGTCTAAGTTCTTTCTTCCCATACATCAAAGCTACTCTAAGGGTCTGCTAAATGAACTATTAACACTACAATGTAGATTTTAATAGTAATTAATTTTGCTTACCAAAAATCTACCCCACAGACAAACACTGAAAGACAGCCATGAAGTCCAGGCATGCTCTGCCACACCCATAATAATCGATTATGTGTAGGACATATATTCCTCCCTGGAGTATACAGGGGACAATGTGTCAATCAGGGCAAGGTTTATGCGAGGGCGATTATCCAGATGTTACTTCAGTACCAATGTTCTGCTCACCTCTGAAACCAAGAGCAGTTGAAGAAGGAAGCTGGAGAAACAGATGACGAGAACAAAGACCTCATGTCTTCTTGGAGCTCGAAACAGTTCAGGAAACAAGTCGCACACGGACGTGATAAAACACTCCACAATCACAAACTGGGGACAGAAATAGAAATGTGATCAATGTGCAGCAGCCTGAACGTGTTAAGGTCTGAAAATTTTGAAAAATACTGTCAAGCTTCTAACCTGACCTGAGTGTCTACGCTCAGGAGAATAAGCATCATGAAAAAACAAACAGTCCAGAAGTGAGGAAGGGGTATCATGGCTGCTGCCTGCGGGTATACAATAAACCCGCAGGCAACGGGGGTATACAATAAACGCTAAACCAGGACCTGTGAGGGGTGTTTACATAAAGATAGAAGAGAGAAAGAGAGATAGAAGCTTAGACGAAAGTTATTTAAAAACTGTAGCTGGAAAGACTGTAGCTTGAACATTTACATCTTTGTCAATACCTGATTCGGCCACCATGTCAACAGGAACACCCTGTTTATAAGCCATGAATCCAAGCACAGAGAAGACGACAAAACCAGCTAGAAAACTGGTCCCGCAGTTTAGTAGACACAACCAGAAGCAGTCCCTAAACGTCACAGCAAACATGGCAACAGACTCTTCGTAAGTCTGAATAATAAGGAAAGCTAGGCCTACCACTGTAAAAAAACGGAGGAGGCCGGACCTATGCACTAGAAGTCAAACTTTATTGAGGTTTTCTGGGTAAATTAACTAAAATGAACGTTGGACTGTTTCTGTGGACTTCTCGTATCTTAATAGGATGTATGCATAACATAATATGTGTCACGATCGGTACACACGCTTACGCACGCTACGTGCCTCTCCTCGGCGCTGCGCACCTGCTGGGGATTAGCCCCGCACAGGTGCATCTATTTTCGTTTAAATATTATTATTTCTATTTAAGTTCCCCGACAGCCTTATGTGCTGTCGGTCATTAGCCTATTTGGCGAGTCTTGTTTAATTAAGAACCCATGTAACCTTGCGTTGAGTTTTATGTTTGTTTTTGCCTGTAGGCAGTGTTTTGTTTTCTATTAAATTACGAGCGCAGCTCGTTCTACCATTTCTCGCTGCTCCTGCGTCTCTCGCCTATACACTCGCCACCTCCGCCCGTTACAATATTGTGTATATAGTTCTGTATAGGGCTGAGGATGAGATTGGCCCACAACAACACCCCCTCTCTGGCTGTGTTGCTCAAATATATCACACAACACAAACAATAATGAGATATGTGCCAAGTGATGCTACCTCAGGGTCAGCCAGGCGGGTCACTTCTGGATATAGGTAGAACCAGACCCCATCCCAACATCCAGGCAGAGTCAACCCCCTGACTAGTAGGATCAGCAGTATTACATAGGGGAATGTGGCTGTGAAGTAGACCACCTGAATAAGAAGATGTATAGATAATGATATACCCATATAACCTAAAAACTAACATCAAACCGTGGCTAATGGCAGGAAGACGATCACAGGACCTTTCCTGAGGATCTGACACCTTTCCAGATACTGAAATATAGAACCACCCAGCAGGCCAGAAGACACAAGGCCAGCTCCCAGCTGAGACTGCCCATCTCCTCAATGCCTCCCGAGAGAACCAGCACCCGGCGCCTGACAGACACATTTACATTTACATTTACAGCATTTAGCAGACGCTTTTATCCAAAGCGACTTACAATTAGTACATTTGTCAAC
>JAOEHI010000432.1:0-13763 GCA_025447815.1 Percopsis transmontana
AGTGCAGTGGTCTCTATATAAGGGAAGGGAGCTATATAAGGGAAACACTGCTGAGGTCTGTCTTGATAAGAGCTAGCACAACATGTATTCCACCTGAACACTTACTAGCTAGAGAACCTGTATAAAGACAACAGGAGGATAAACCCACTGATGCATTCTCTTTGTGGGATCAGCTGTCCGGTTCATAGCACTAAATGACAACATCAGTCTGTATAGCACTCAGGTTATGGATCCTTACATTTACAAATATTGACTGTTCTAGAATGGTCAATATTTCACCATGGCAACGGAAGATGTGGAGGCATCACTAGGCGAGGCTTCATGTACCTTATCTGACCAAGGTCATTGATAATTTAACACGCATTGATATGTTTTTACGGATGTTATGGGGCGAGGATGTGAATTCACGGCACTGTTAAATTGTGTTTTATTCATAGTTTCAGGGGGACGAAGCAGGCCCCCTTAACACAATCAGTCAAAGTAAAGGTGTATTATGTATTATAATGGTTGTATTATGTCTATTATGCCAATTCTCATACATGTAAAAAAGAATACTAAAGGAGAAAGTTACATATTAACCATACAACATACTATTAAAGGGACACATTCAATTAAAGTTAAACTACAGGATTACAGTTATAAATATAACATTCTCGAAATGTCCTTTATTTTAATTTAAACCTGTTAGAAATACTGGGGTAGTCTCAATATTAGTGTTAGCACACACACACACACACACACACACACACACACACACACACACACACACACTACGAGCCCTGGGAGTGAGCATGTGACATTTCCTAGCGATGTTGTCATAGCACCACTGACTGATAGCGGAGGTCACGGCGTGTTGAGCCTCTCTCACGCGTGTGTCTGATCAATATATGGGCCGGTCCGCACGAGGACCATGACAAACACAGGTCGCAGGACAGAGAGAGGTATGAAGGAGGCAGCATCACGCACAGAGGAGTCCTTTTAGGTGACATCTGGATCACTTGCTAAGCCACCAGGCCTTAATCTCTCCCCAGCCCTCCCCTGGTGGTGGGTGCTGGTCCGTTGGGCGTACACACTCATGCTCTCATGACTAATTTAACATCGCTAATGTAGCCTGCTGAGTCCGTCCTGATTGTGCGAGCTCCATGATGTGTTCCGCTCTTCAAATCAGTCTGGAAACTCCCCATTCACCACTCACGGGATAGAAGTGATGCAAGCAGGTGTCAATCAAAGTCATTAGTAGACGAATAGACGAATGATCCGCGGGGACGATTTTCCAAACACAGGCACTTAAGTCGACGCAAAATGCACTACGCACCTGGTAGCTGATTGGCTGGTGGCTCACTGACCACGTCCTAAATGGTTTTGAATGGAGAGTTCCCAGACGGATGCATGACTGCATGAAGTGAAACGGTATTACCAGGCTATCTCCAATGTACCGAACCTGCTGCTTATTGACTATGGGAGGAAACCACCTACGATAATACCACATCACACCAATGCTGGAGAGATTTTACAGCCTCCACATTAATGTGTGTGTGTGTGACGGTGTCCCATTCACTTTTAAAGCGGTGCAAAATCTTCCAGGACAAAAATCATCCTACTGAATCCTATACTGTATTTTTTATTTATTTATTTATTTATTTCTGTATGTATACTATCACAACAGTCAAACACAGTGTGCTTGTTAGAGAGAAGTGGGAAGTATGTAATTATTTGAAGACGCCTCAGACCAAAAAAAATATTATTATTTATAATTATAATATTATTATAATTATTATTTATAATATTATTTTTCCAGAAATCAAATAACAAATCCTCTATTGTGAGATTTAGGAAGCATTCAGGAAGACAGCTCGATGGACCCTGAGAAAAACAAACATGACGTTTGTTTTTCTCAGGGTCCATCGAGGTGTCTTCCTGAATGCTGGATAAAACTGAATTAATGATATTTCCTTTTGGCTCAACATTCAAGATTACAGTTTGACTGCAAGTTACAATCCTCATACATGTCCTTGCTTTCCCTCTAACTGTAGGGTCATTGCTATTACTATTAATGTTTGAATATTGATAGATGACGAGTAATATTACGTAAAACACCATAAATTATACGATTATAAAAATATATTATAGCTTGACACAAAATACTGTGTGTGTGTATCCAATGAGGAGTTATTTCATGGTACAACTTGGGCTACTTGCAAGTAACCTTTAGCAGGGATTGCTGCATGGACAATGGTGACTGTGCCTTGGGCCTGAAACGTTACGGCCCATGTACTTAATCTGGCTTCTCCCTGGACACCAGGCCTGCTCCTGGAGTTCTCCTAAACTGTGGCGGTTTCCATATTGACCCCCCTAGAGGTAACAACTGCATTTTTCTATCATCCCCACCACCTTCCACCCTGCAGGCCAGATTCATAAAGTCTCTACTGCTTGTCGAAGTGTGTGTGTGTGTGTGCGTGTTTGTCTGGGTGTGTGTTTGTGTGTGCGCGCAATATGTGTGTGTAAGACATGCTGTTTGTTGTGTGTGCATACGGCCTGGTGAGTCACAGTGTACAAAATGTCCTGATGGCTTGTGTGTGTGTGTGTGTGTGTGTGTGTGTGTGTGTGTGTGTGTGTGTGTGTGTGTGTGTGTGTGTGTTCATGCCATTGTTTATAGGTCCTAAATGCCTTGTATTTGAGAGAGAGAGATTAGCATAAAGATACCCATAAAGTCACAGCATTCAGTGTAGCAACACATGCGCGTACTTTTCAAATAACATAACGTGCAGCATATCAAATGTTCAATACAGTATGACAACTAAACACAACCTTCAAACATGACAGACATTCTGAAATTTCCCAGCTCAAAGTGGATTTCTGAATAGTGCATTCACACAGTGGAAATGGAACAGCTGAGTTATTCTTCTCACAAACTCTCCATACGAAATCCTTGAGACAAAAACAGCTTCCAGGGATAAAGGTCAGTGAAGTATGTACACTTATCAGTTAATTATTACAAGTCAAAGTTACTTTTATTTATTGCATAGTTAGCGATGCATTACTTATGTTTGTTATTTTTAATACTTTGTGATTATTAATTATCCTGTTCTTTACCGCTCCAGTGATTCAGGTTCCCCACACAAATCATAGAAATGACAGCTAATCTCTGTAAATTGCATCTAATCAAATGTAATCACAACAGGTGAGTGTAAAATACAGTGAGCATTGTATTCCCATCACCTCACTGTGATTAGCTGTTCTAAATATTACAATGAGGTAATTATCTTAATAGACATGTCTTCTCACCATGCAGCACACAGGGGACCAGAGATTCCTGCTATCAGCACAGCACAGCTTTTAATGGTGTACCAAATTTGACATAAACATGAGGATAAAAAAAGGGGTGTTGATTGATGAAGTGATTCTGACTTAGCAGTTATTTTGTTTGTTTGGATAATTATTGGTCTGTCAGTGCTAATTTGCGAGGTGCTTTTTATGTGTGATTTTCGGTTTCTATGGTCGGCTTGGCATTCTGAGAGAAACAATCCATACACACATGCACAGTACAGTATATGGCTTACAGACTTCTAAACTTATAAAACTTCTAGATTCATGAGTCTTGAACTTCAACAGAGGCAGGCAGATGTTTACAGCACCGCTCCTTCGATAAGACCTGAGCTGTAGTGTGGAAGTCTCTCTAAAGTTGTACACAAGACAGCCATGGCACCAGTGTAGAATCCGAAGAGAGCGCCAAAGGGGTTGAAGATACTAAGGTTTCGCAAAGATACAAAACCTAATTTAGAAGTGGAATAACTTCCACTTCAGAGATAGAACACAATGATGTTGAGATAGCAAGTGTAAAACATTTACAGTGGGACGACAGTCTTTATGTGCAATACCATTCGCAGCCGCAGCTCCATTAAATGATTATATCTGTGTGGACATTTTCCATTCATCCTGGGAAGGGTTAGGTTTATTCCCACCATGGATTGTAGGCTACGTGGTAAACAGATCCCCCCCCACCCCCACCCCCACCCCATTATTTCAATGGTTTTCCTCTGGTATTTGTGTACAGTAATGAATAATAAAGTCATTTGTTGATTAGGAATTGTATATATATACTGTATAAAATATATTGTGTGTTGACCCCCAAGTACAAAATAGCAGTGATAAAATCCTGTTCTAGCTTTTTTGAGGCGGGTGTGGAACACGTTATCCCAGGCTGCTTTAGGGGAACCGAAAACCCCACAGTCAAAACACAAAAGGAGAAGAAAGGAAATGACAGGCAGCTCAGCCCGGACTATCCCCTTAGAAAGCAAAACCTCTCCTCAGTGTCTGCCTCTCATTACATTTTTCAAACCAATTCCACCTCTTCACAGTGTGTTCACTTACAGTATATCCGCCAATGTGCCAGGGTTCTGAGCTGTTACATAACCCGCTCTGCCCTTTATCGCTGGCACTCTTTCCTAAACCCTTTCTGAACCACTCCATGTTTTTACCGTATCACCCCTCCTCATTATAATGATAATAACTAATACAATGAATAAAGTAAAAGTTTGAGAACTAGCGATGTAGACAGCCGGGGAGACAAGCAGGGTTACAACGCCTACTGATTCATATTTGCATTAATTGCAATGGTGCAAAAGGGATAACGCATACATTATCATAATGCTTTACGAGCGCATGTTTAATGTGGGCCTGTGCACTGTGCACTTATTTCACACACTCAAACTTAGCTTCTCATCCGTGCCTCCTCTGCTCCCCACCGCGCCTCCCGTCTCCTGTCCTCCTTCTTACATGTCTGCTCCCCCCGCCTCCTCTCCTCAAACGCAACGCCTCAGGAGCTACGTCACGTCAGCTGCGGCAGGGGCTGCTCTGGTTCCATTGCCGCGGCAAGCGGGGAAGAGAAAAAGGAAAAGGCACCGCGATTGTGTGGGTGGAGAGGCCCTCGCACCTCGGCGATAAGCACAAACACTGACTCTGTGTGTGTGTGTGTGTGTGTGTGTGTGTGTGTGTGTGTGTGTGTGTTAGCTCCTGAGGGAGAAAAGACGCGTCACCTTATCAGCACCCAACACTTGGGCTTTGATGGAAGATCCCCCCACCTTCTTGGCTTCTCCCTGATCCATGGTGATAGCCCACACGCACCCGTCACTATGCTCTCTCTTTTCTATTTAGTGTTAGCTTTATTTATTCAAACGGCAAATAACAGGGTTAAGCAACAGCCGGATACCTCAGTGGAAATAGCTTGCTTTGAAACGTTCTTTTAAGTTGCCCTTCAACTGCCAGTTCAAAACCATTGACAAGAGAGAGAACACGTGACATGTACGCACTAGGCAGTAAATTAAGCATATTAGAGCTTGCAATGACTTCCGCACAGCCTAAATGTGCTCTGTCTTGTAATATCTATTAGAATCAGAACTGGTTTAGTTAAATGCGCGCACACAAAAGAAATCAGCCGACTGGTTCCCTGGAGACGTCCATAATAAAACAGAAGATATATCTAGTTTAAAGTCATTAATATGTCTCTATGGCGTGATGCTGACACAGTGTCTGGATGTCACACACGTTTATTATTAAGGCTTTTTATACGACTTGTGTAAGGCATGAGTCCAGATATGTCACATCAGCAATTTGGCTGCAATTCATTTTCCACTAAGAATGAAAGATGGAACAAAATATTAACTTCATCCTACAGAATTGAAAGAGAGAGAGAGAGAGAGAGAGAGAGAGAGAGAGATAGAAACAGAGAGAAACAGAGACAGGGAGAGAGTTTGGCTGCATGAGTCAGCATCCTTAATTCTGAATTAAAATCTGAATAACCCAATAATTACTGTCTTGTTCTAGAGAATCAGACTTGATTTATTTAATGTGCCTCGGGCGAAGTAATAGAACTCTCCTCCACGCTGTGACTAATGCAGACACACCCACACACACACACACACACCCACACACACATACACACACAAAGTCACTGTACGTCATGTTCCAGATGTGTGGCGCCATGATAATGTTTTCTCAGGCACATCAGGGGATTTGCTGTGCCAAAGTGAATGGGAGACAAAATAGGTAAGACAATTGATTTGCAGGTGTTCATCAGCCTTTTGCTAATATGCACGGCTTATTACCTGGGTTTGTAATTAGAGAGAGAAAGAGGGATGCATTCTGATCCCCTGGCCCAGGGGAGACCCTCAGACTGTAGTGTGTGTGTGTGTTTCATCTTTGCATGCATGCCCTGGATAGACGGTGGATTAGGCTAATTGAGCTATGGAAGCAACAGAGCTTTATCATCTCTGCGGACGAGAAACACAACAGAAGCACATCTAATAACAACAATCCTCTGGGATTCATTTCCTTCCTCTGCTCCACAACGGGAGAAACGTAAGAATATTACGCCCACTAAATGCGGAAGATCCACTCCGTAAATAGGATTAATAATTAATTCTCCTTTACAGTATGTGATCTTTTGCCCCTGCTGGCTGTGCTGCATGACAGCGTTGATACACCATGTCAAGTCGTAAAGGGGGCATTTCCCTGTAACAAAGCTGTGAAAAAACATGTTTAACAAATGTGATTACATCTGCCTGTGAGAGGGGAGATTGTCGCTGTAAAGAGGTCACAGCTTGACAGCCCTTCCGACTTTGTTAGTCTTAGAGTCTGGGTATGTCTCAGATATGCTGGGATCTTTATGTGACCTTTTCTTTTTCCAAAGCAGCCGATCAACACCATGTTTGACCCCATGCTGTCCCTCCAACTGCTGAATAACAGAGTCGGCATGTTTGTTTGTGCCTGTGCGCGCGTGCGTGTGTGTGTGTTTTTCCACTCACCCACTCTGCCAATTTATGTTTTATCTTCGGGCTTGAGGGCTTAATGCATAATTATTAGCCTTTCTCAGGTTAACTGGTGTACACTTTCGTCTATCATAGCTGAGTAAATGGTGGTATAAACGTTACATTTATTACCACGTGAACCTGCAGCTTTTCTCATTGGCTCTTTATTACAGAGAAAAAACAACAAAATTTGCTAGGTATAACCTATATATATATAAATATATATATATAAAGTGTGTGGGGTGTGTACTTCTATAATCCAACCATTGACTATTGACTTCAACAATTTATAGTTTTTGTGAGTCAACATACTGATCTACCCTTACAGAAATAACCCATGAACCTCACGTGATTCCATACATCCCAGTTCCCCACCATCAAAAGCAGAGCACGCCCTCCAAGAAATGTCTGGAGCGGGAACGGCATACTGCGGGGGAAGCGGACATTTATGAACTCCGAACATAGGTTCACCAAAGACAGATGCCTTGCATGTGGTGACAGTTATAGCTCTTTTCACCTTGGACGTCTGGTGTTCACTCACACCGGCTGCATCTTTAGTATGTGAGAATCAGCACTTTACCATCCCCGGCTAGTCAACCATGATGGATATATAAAACCCACCGCAATCCGCCAGAAAGACATGGGTGGCGCCAATAAATTGAGCTCCCGGAGACAAGCTCGGCCCTTTATCTCTGGGGATCCCGCGTAGCATGTTGGTCCAAGAACAAGCGATTATGACCAGTGCTGTATAAAGTAATAGAGACCCAGACTTGAGTAAAAGTACAAGTGCTCTATCAAAAAAGTGACTTGAGTAGAAGTTGAAGTGTTCTTTAAGCACCACAATTAGGTGGAAGGACTAAAGTATTCAAAAAAATGTTTACTTAAGTATTGCGAGTAGTTTATGTTAATGTACTACTCAAGTACAAGTATTGTGTTATGTAGTTATTAAAGAATTTAATTTATATTGAATATATTGATTTATATTTGGCAACAGTAGGCTATATGTCATAAAATAAGATAAAGTTGCCGTTAGTGATGGGTCAAAAACACCATTCAGCGTGACACAGCATTTATGATAGCCAGCTAGTTAACGTTAACATAACTTTAAGTGAACACCTGCAGCATGTCATGATCCGCGGGTAACTAGTTAGCCACGATCACTCAAAGTTGAAGGTTCTTCCATCTTGAACCAAACTAACAAAGCCCCATAGACAATTAAATTAAGCTCAAGTATTCTCAATGCAGGCAGGCAGCAGAGGGAAAGGCAGAACAGGAGCACGCACGGTCTTCTTATAAGACAGCTTGATTGCTTGATTCGTTCAATGATGAGCCAGCTTCATCAAACCTGGTGACAGCGCTATCTACCGCTCTGGCGTGATAATGTGGGTTTGGAATGACTTCGTAACATTTTTGTAACGAGTAACGATGCAGCACATAAAAAAATGTGCGGAGTAAAAGTATTAAACTCATCGAAAATATGTACTTAAGTAAAAGTGGAAGTAGGAGAAAAGAATAATACTCCAGTAGAGTACAGATACAGCCTTTTAGTATTTAAGTACAGTAGTGAAGTACTTCTACTTCGTTACTATACAGCTCTGATTATGACTGAGGGTGCGTGTTTGTGTTTCGTATCACGACGCAAAACGCTTTGTTTGCCAAAAGCCAGCGTCTTTAATTGACTTCAGAGCATGAAGGTGTCAATCAGACATCCATCAATAACTAGCAGTTTTGGGAAGTGGAGAAGAGCTTTGTGCGCGAGTGTGCATGTGTGCGTGCGTGTGTGCGTGTGTGCGTGCCCTAAGCCTTGCAGTAGGAAGAGTGATGGGATTAATGTATGTGATAATTGGGGGGATGGAAGGTCAGTGCTGCTTCCTTAATGAGGAGCTGGTGTTGGGGACAAGGTGCCCTCTGGCAAACGCCACACATGAACTATGCGGGTGTTTTACATTTGCCATCAACCTACTTAGAGAGCAGCATTTAGGGAGCATAGCTGAAGAAGATTTCTGGAGCAGCACTAAAAACCCCATTATGGGCCTCGCTAAGAGAAAAGATTTGTCACTGAGTTCACCATACAGACTTTAATGGAGAGCGCTTGTTATTCACGCAACGGTGAGCCTCTGCGAAAAACACCATCCTTGTGCAGTTCTCGAGAAACAGTTGAGGGTTTCAATTGCGACGGGGACGTCATTACGGCCCCTAATTGCACAAGCGGTCTGTGACAAATCACTACAGCTCTTTAGCGAAACACACCGTGGCTGCATGTCGGTTATGATGAGGATTTTTTGTTTTAATAACATATCGTACAGGTGGTGACCTTGTGGGACGCCTCAAGCTGTTTCCATCTGGGTTCATTTCAGTGTCCACCTTCCCTGCTTTGCCTTGCACAGGGTCAGTGACCTTTGGTGCTGTGTCTCATCAAAATTTCTGCTGGGAATCCCTGTGGAAATTACATGGTGGCATGTGGGGGATATATAGCCTATAGCTGCGTGTGTGCTATATGTGGGTGTTATTATACTGTATGCTCATCCGTAACTCTGTATCAATATTATTCACCCCCCTTTTTTACATGCTGAACATGTCTCAGCCCTGCGCTCCCCACCTCTTTCACAGTCTGTTCCATCATCCCATTCTCCCCCGTGATGTCAGAATGGAAATGACGGGCAGAACAGGCAATCTATATGGAAATGGTGTACAGGTGTAGGCTACCAACATACTGTACTCTGAAAACACAACCAGCCTGTTTGCAAGCTTAGTCTTAACCTGCGATTCTCCAAAGCAGGTTAAGACTAATTGTCACTTTCAATTGAATATGTGTGTGGGAGTGTGGGCGTGGTTTGGCTCTGATGCGTGTGAGAGGGAACGTGTGGGGGGCGTGGTTCACGGGACTGGGGGACAGGTGTGGGCAGTCAGTAATCACCTGTCCCTCTTTTAAACAGTAAATGAACACAGCTTGGAGGGGGACTGACAAGGAGTGACTGAGACTGAGAGCCTCCACGCGGAAGCTCTCATTTAACTATTTGTAGTTTGGGCAGTGTTAGGGCCCATGTGTATGGCAACTGTTTGTAAAGGTATGAATAAAGCCATCCCACGCACGGAGAAAAGCCAGACTACCCGTGTGGACAGTGTGTGTGTGCCACAATGTGGCTTTGATTCATTTATGGGATGGGAAGCATTACCTTTAGCTTAGCTTGATAGAAGCACAAGGCATCTGACAATATTTCCCCTCTATGTTTGCATTGATGTGTACAGTGCTATCTCAATGTATTTATGTACGTGTGACATACAGGGCAGGATAGTCTAGTGGTCTAGGCGTTGGACTCCCAGCCGCAGGGTTGTTGGTTCGATTCCCCGAGGTGGCCTACCTGTAAACATCCTTGAGCAAGATGCCTAACCCCTACCTGCTCCATGTAATAGAACCATGTAATTGTAAGTCGCTTTGGATAAAAGCGTCTGCTAAATGATGTAACTGTAACATACACAGATACATGTGTTGACAAGAAAAGTGCCCAGGATGTAAAGAGTGGAATGGTAGCCTATTGGATCAAACAGATTTAATCTAAATCATAACATGATTACTGTAAAGCCCAGAAACTAGCATGACATGGTTTTGTCTAGTTAGTCACTATTATGGTTTGTAATGCCGTAATCCTTTAACAGTGAACTTGACAGACCATTTGATTATTTCCTTTATCCATTACAGCACAAACAATATGAAAATGCGGTGAAACAAAGCTTGGATTACGGAGGGATTAGGATTCAAAAATATATGTTCTCTTGAAATCAATGTGCTTTTCAAGAGAAACACTTCACCAATGTGGAAGAAACTCAGAAACTGCTGTTCGAGAACTGAGTCTATGCTTCATAATATGAGTTTGCCATCGAAACGGGGACTAGGATTGCCCATTTCACCCTACTGTGGAACAGAGAGAGTTACATAATAACAGATTCTGGCGGTCCTTTCAAACTGGCACATTTTCCTTTCTTTTATGTTTGTAACAACGGGAGCGGCTCCGGTTTTCCTACTCCACCAATCTACACTTAGTCATTACAATGTTGTATTGTGGAATTTGGCATAGTGGGAACTGTTTCTTTAAATTAACTTTCTCTTTATTGTGTAGGTCTTCTTGGATGTCGGGAAATGTGGAGCCCTTTAAGACTGGAAAGACAAAGCCTCTGCTCAATCTTGGACTACATGAATACATAATAAAAACAATGGTTTCACCCCTCCATTTCCATATGTAGTGTAAACATGCATAATACTTAGTAGTAGTGGTTTTTGAACTGCCATAAAATTACTAATTTAAGAGAAAGAAATACTCACAAGCAGAGAAGTACAGCATTGTGTTTAAAATCTAAATTTATATGATTGGACAAAGCACACAACCACATGCACACATGGACCCGATTGCATCGCTCTGCCTCCTGGTGGCCAGATAATACACATTTCATAATATGAACTACATTACTGTACTTTTTTTCTATTACCTTTAAAATGTAATTTGAGCAAGGGTTATAAACAATTTAAATCTATGAATATTCAATTTACAATTCAATATGACAAGTCAAATAAATGTAGTGTACAAAACGCTGGGAATAGGTGGTCCCAATATAAAGAAGACAGTGTTAGTAGCACAAGCCCAGTGCCTCCCACATGCCCACTATGCATTCCAGCCCAAATAAAGCAATGCAATATCAGTTCTGAAAGAAATAAAAATGAAATACCAGACAAAATAAAGAGACAGGGAGATAACGCAGTGTGTGTGTGTGTTTGTGGGAGGAGGGGGGGGGGGGGTAGTAGTGTGAAAGGAGGATGTGAAAGGAAGGAGGGAAGTCGAACAGTCGGGGGTGAGAGAAAGAGAGAGAGACCGATAGTAAAGGCCGGATGGAGGATCCCAGTGATTCTTGACATATTCAATATGCTGCTATGGGAACACAGTGTTCCATACCAATTTAAGCACAAGTTGTTGTTTTCTCCTCTGAGACCCGCCGCGCTGCCTGCTATACCCCGCCCGCATCCCAAACACTGGGCTCTGGAAAGGTCAGCGCTGCTACAAAGAGCACATCTTTCTATCTGGACAGAGGTCATAGAACAGTGGCCTTGCCTTTTATTTAGTTTTTATTTGTTTATTGAAATGTATTTTAAATACTTTTTTGTGTTTCCTATATATGCTTTTTAATTAGTTTTAATTAATTAATTAATTAATTAATTTTTTTAATTAATTAAATTTTCCATCTAGTTTCCTGAAACACCCATACACTGTACATGTTCAACTTTGTTTTAAGGTTGTTATAAGGTTATATACAGTGTATGTTATGCTATTAAATAAAGTGGTTTATTACTGTTGAATTAGTTTTAGAATTTTTGATTAATTTCCCATCTAGTTTCCTGAAATATATACAAATATACAATAAGTTACAACGTACATTTCATATATTTGTATACTTTATGTTATTAAACTGTGGTTTATCATGGCTCAAAAAGGAAAAAGTTGAAAACGACTAGTGTACAGGACTTTGAAGATGACGAAGATGCTGATCTCCCTGCTGACTTCCTGCCAGGAGGACCGCGAGCGCAGCTGTGATTTCAGTTTAAAACTTTAAATCCAACCTCAGACAAAATGGGCCAGTGAAAGCTTCAGGGTTATAGGGCAAACTAAAAAGTGCCACGTCTGTTCGCCCCAGACCGAGCGAGGAAGGCATTTGAACAGGGTATAAATTGGAAACTCAAAAGTTGCTGCCAGTTTCACCCCGACAAATACCGTTGTTGTTCCCTTGAGCAAAAGCACTTAATCTCTACCTGTTCATATGGAGTCAGTCAGCGGTGGGTGAGCATGCCACTGTGATCGGAGACGCCTTTCGGGCACCGGTGTCACAGGACTAAGATTGCTTATTCCGCCACTAAATTAAAAATATAAGTGTAATATAACACTCGGCGGGCGTGTATAGGCTGCGTTGTTTGAGCAGGCTTTAAATGAAAGGGCAGAGGAAAATAAAAAGCAAATGCGATGCTTCAAAAGGGATCGCGGGGGTGACATGTACTTTTCACATAGCCGCGGTGTTGTTGCCATAGCAACAGGTCACTCTTGCCCGAAGAGATCCAAGATTACAAGCTATTCCCGTCTCAGGAACTTTACCTTCCGCAGCATTCTTCATTTGTCTCTCGTTGCATCTTGACTGATCTCTCTCTCTCTCTAAATGACACACACCTGGCTAAGGGGTTTCTGCCTGATTCCACCGCAATCACCTCAGCTGCCATTTGCGTTGGCCAGACTGCACAGCGTCAAATTGCTTTAATCTCTGCAGAGAGCGCAAATGGATCAACCCCTCACTGGTCCAATCCGGCCACATTTAGCCAAGACAAGAGTAATGAAGAGGAAGAGAATGGTAGAGGGGGTCATTCCTACTTCCTTTTGTGGTTGAAACTAGGATTACAGAAACATTGTCGTTTTGCCCCTTCCCACACCAGATTGACTGTCACTACTCTCTACTCCTCCCCCTACATGGCTCTCACCATTCTCTACCCCTCCAGCTATGGCCTCAAAGGTGGAGGAAATTCTAGGTTCTGATGGCCCAATTGACCATAATCCAGTATTGTGGGTGACGTTTCTGATAATAAACATCTTAGAATCTGCCATTTTGCTTCTTTTCTTATCACCAATTATGCAGAACTCATACAATGAGTGAAGAACAGCTAGAGGGAAATATTATAACCAATTATCACTATCTTGGCTTCACTGTCAAGAAGGCATAGCTTGTTAGGGTAAACTGTCAGGGTAAGTAATAGACAGATAATCAGAAAAACAGACAGATTCCCTGAGTTTTATAAAGTGGAATGATAAAAATTAGATATAATTTCCGGTATTGTGCAGCTATATCAGGACTAGCCAACCTGACTTTATCCAACATCATGACAGCTGTCTGAAAGTGCCAGAAGCAAAGTCAACATGTTTCCTATTG
>JAOEHI010000433.1:0-13762 GCA_025447815.1 Percopsis transmontana
GAGAGAGAGAGAGAGAGAGAGAGAGAGAGAGAGAGAGAGAGAGAGAGAGAGAGAGAGAGAGAGAGAGAGAGGTTTCTGAAATGGTGTATTAGCATGTTACTCAGAGCTCTTCATGATGGAGGGAGTGCCCAGCTAGGTAACCTCCAAATAGTTTATTAAAAAGCAAATCAAATCTAGGGAATACATATCAAATCAATCAACATGAAGCCCCATTATCTTGAAATAGCAGCGTTGAGGCTTCAAAACACCAGCAACAGGGCAAAACCTGTCCTTAAGGCCGGCACTTTGTTTGGCAAGTACACAAATATCACCGCATGGATAGTGTTTATGCAGTAGTGAGTCATCAGAGGTCTTCCAGACGGACACAGAGGTCAAGCTGTGCAGTGAAAGCATGGAGCTTCGACTGACGGTCATAAAGCCTAAAGCCAGAAGACAGTTTGACGGTGTAACCCTGGTGCCAGCCAGGATAAAAAGACCCTGCAAGCCTTGCCTGGGGCTGTAGTGGAGCCTAAGCCTCTTTCACAGGCAGCCCTTTGACCTCAAGGAGCATCCTTAAGAGTGGTGTGTGAAATGCCTGGTCTTACAGAAGGGGGTCGGGCGGTAGCTATTTCAGCACTCGTAAACCAATAATAGTAAATGAGAAACGAATGCTTGGCTGGCAGAAAGGACGAGTGTGAAAGACTATGCGTGGGCATTTGCTTGTCTTCTCATTCATATATCCGTCAAACCTGGCAGTTGCTCTTCCGTTCCCGAAAGACATATGATGTGAGAGGCATCAAGTTAGTATGTGTGACAGGAAGAGAGGTTGACAATTTGGAAAGGTAACAATCTGCACAGTCAGTCAGAACACCGCCCACCGACAGCCTTAATGATGATGCATGCCGTGTTCTCATCCATCTCCAAAAAACAAAGCTCAGAAGTCATCTACAATTTATCTATCAAAAAAAAAAAAACACCAGCAGCCTGCAAGGAGTTATTTCGGGCTGAAGTGTTGTGCTCCTTTGAAGAAAGGCACATATTTCTGGTTGAGCTATGGGGGGTTAGAATTAGCAGTAGTGGCTTACCACTAACAATGGCATTCTGGCAACCCCTGGAGTGAGCAAATTCAACACTTATTCCTCATCACTACCATGTGAAGCATGTTAATAACACCATATTTTGCAGAAGACCCCGCCATCACTGGAGATTCTTCTTAATTCTGATTGCTCAATCTCAGCAGTCCTGATAGAACCATTCATGTCCAAACAATCTGTATGACCCAATAGTGAGGGGGTTCGTGGTTTATTTGATGGTGCAAGGGCTTTCGGCTGTTGAACCATACTGATTGCTCTGTGATGCTTCCTGAAAGCCCCACTTGTCGCATGGAGCTGCCATCAATTGCTAAATGTATAACCCACAGGTTATTAAGACACGAGTGAACAAATGAATAGTGCCTTCACCTACAAAAAAAACACATCTATATCATTATTATTGCATATTAACGCAAAAACATTTCTGCTGTTAACAGGCCACTATAGAACACTCCTGTGGGAAAAACATTTAGATATCTTGGAAGTTTTTATTGGATTTTGAGCTGACGCCACTGGTTGGAAAAAAGACGTGCATTCAGGAAGGGCAAGGAGAGTACGAAGAAGAAGGGGGCAAGGAGGGAAGGAGGCAGGAAGGACATGCCGACACTGCTTCATTCCTAAATGGTCACTTAATCAAAAGGCGAAAGCCTTTAGGGTGCGTTCTTCGTGGAGACTCATGCCCTGGCCTTGGAAAGCACAGCGGTTATTTATAGGCAGTGCATTACCACTTCACAAGGTGTAGTGCGGTGGTTTTAAGCAGTTGCTGGTTGTCTAACCGCTCTTTCTGCCAGACGGCCTGTCCTGGAGCTTGACACAAACCAGTGCCACCAGCTTTCTCTCCAACTATCCCCCATTCCCTCCAACAACACTACTTCTTTATCTTAAGCACCCTGTGGACTTAGATAAGGTAAGGTTAGATAATTCTCCTGCCCAGAGTCCTGAAACCTGTGGAAAGAAACACGTACAGAGACTGATTGGGCATCGGAGCCCTATGGTTGCCCAGCTGGCGACAACAGGGAGGCAAGCTGTGTCGCGAGGCAGACAGGCAGGAGGCCTGTGCAGGCAGCAGCACAGATAGCCTGCTGATAGCGTCCTCATGGGAAAGCAATAAAAAAAAAAACAACCACCACCACCACCGGCAGCCAGGAGCAGGAAATTAAAAAAGTAGTAGTAGACAAAGCAGTGTGAAGGTGCAGCATATGAGGTATCTCCAGAGAAAACACACTTCTTTGTAGTTGAGGAGGCAGAGGGGAAAGGGCCGGAGCGTTTTCTTCAGTGAGAAAAGCCGATGGAGTAATTACTTAATTCTTGAGAAGGGTGTGTGTGTGTGTGTGTGTGTGTGTGTGTGTGTGTGTGTGTGTGTAGTTGCCTCTAGCTGCTGCTTGGCCTGCTCAACAACCCAAATAAGAACAGTGCAAGGAGTGGGTTGATGTTACACGTGACGTCGTCATCAACAATCTGCTGGTGTATGTTGGAGGAGGGACAATCCAACGGGGGGATGTCACACATGGATATTCTCTGATAGCAGATTGACAAAGATCAATGGGGATTGTTAGGGCTGCTTTATGATGCTGTTAGAGCTCCACATTTCCTCTGGGAAGTCGCTGTATTAATCTGTGGCAGTGAAAGGGCACCGAGGCCACAGACTTTGCTGACCGTTGGCCTTTTCTTCTTTACACAATGATAGATTTAACAATTGCCTTCTAAAAAGGCACTAAGGCTTTGGATTTAGCCTTCATCTCTTGGTATATAGAGTCCGACGAAGTACTGCAAGATCTGGTCAAAACATGCTTGGATGGAAAAAGAGACCACGTGTCCACAGTTTTTCCTCTTTGAGAAACAAGAAAAAGGGAGACTTTATAGTAGGCCAGACAGGTATTTGCGCACCGAGATTCCAGCAGCTCACCGTGGAACCAGAAATTAAAGCCACATGTCTCTCTGGAGTTTAGTTATAGTTCTCCCTCTATGCACTGGGAGGGAAGCGGCCATGCCCCAATGTCTACCCCCCCATCCCCCAAAACAAATAGTCTGTGATAGAGACCAGGCTCCTGCTGGCGCCCCAGCCCTAGCCTTTGTCCAGGCCCCGGGGCACAATGCCAGCTTTGATCAGTGGTAGCGTTGCTGATCAAACACTCGGACACAACTGGTGCTGAGTGTAGCCACTTCAATAATACTGCCAATGGACTCACGCACATATAAACACACTATGGTTTCAACTGTCGTGTGGTGGATCTAGAAATGAACCCTGCATGAGAGAGGATATATAGACTCACAACACACACACACACACACACACACACACACACACAGAACAAATGTATGTCACACGATACATACAAATCGAAGGAGGTTCTCACGACTATGCTTAATTATGTCAGCGTGAGCACAAGTTCCCGGCTTAGACCACCAGAGCGTGAATATCATGCTAGATTATTCTCTGCTGAAACACAGGGCTCAATTAGGGATTAAGAAGGCTCCCTGGAACGCCCAACAACCCTGGTTTTCAAAATCATTAGAAATGGAGGTTTGTGTGCAAAATCATTTTGACCTTAAAAAAAGATATATATATAAAAGCGAAATGATTGCTCAGCAATATGGAATGTCAAGGGCGCAATGTGGGCTAACTGTTCCACATACATTCATCTAGACAGAGACTATAAAATGAGGCCAAGCCACGGCCATGGGATCAGGGCCAGCTCTGTCCAGGCCAGGTTTGCCTCTCTCACTGATAAGAAACCAACTTCCTCAAACCAGCTGAAACAAATGACAGAAACAAACAACCGTGGCCTGTCCCAGTTTGAGTAAGTGGAGGGCTCGCACAATAAGTGTGCATGTGTTCACGCAGAAGACCCAAACATTTCACTTCACTCCTACTGCACAGGGTGCAGTAGGAGGTCAATGCAGACACATACAAACGCATCTTAAGCTTTTAGTACTTGGGCTAGATGCCATAGCACTAAAGGTCAGACCAGACGTAAGACTTTACAGAGTGATGTAAAGAGCGTCCTGTACTCAGTACAAACACCTCCCTATGCATTCCTGGGTTCCTCCCTTGTGTCTGCAGAAGGAGCACGGGATCGTTTGGACAAAAACTGAAACGGGCAATGTTGTAGGTTCATATAAACACGTGTGGGTATATTTTAAAGTTTAAAGTTTATATTTTAACGTGATTTTTTACTTATCCCTTTATCAAACAGCAATATGTAACAAACAAAAACGACCAATAAACAGACATTGCCATTTAAACTTTTTCTGTGGAATGTGCAATGAAAATAAAACAAAGTTATTGTAATTACTTCGGCACAAGAGAACCGCTGTCTATCAAAATAGTTATTTCAGTCCTGGCTGAATTTTCTCACGGAATACAGAGGCACATTTGCTGCAGATTAAGATATTAACATGCATGTCTACTCTAGATGCATATCTACACGGTAACCTATTTTCTGTGCAGCTCAGGAGCGTGTATGTCTGTCAGTTGGATTGGCTTGAAGGCAAGCAGTGAGTTTGTCTTGCTCACGCTATTCCCTCAGAGGATCTGGTCTAAATTTAGGCCCCATTTCCTCCAGGACTTTGCATGGTGGTGGTCTACTGGGCACCGGTAGGGAAGACAAACCATCATCTGTGTTATGTGTTATGTGTTGTGACCCTGCAGCCTGTCTAATAAACACAACGGCTACAGGATAAACACAACGGCATTTCAATCAGCAGGTATTGGATTTTCTGGCACTTTAAGGGGCAATCGGAGAATATTTTGAGTCCGTTAGCGAAACCAGATTGTTTTGTTGTTTCAAACATGAGGACGCGAGCAATGCCTCCCTCACCTGAAAACAGCCGCAGTTTTCAAACCGCTATATACACACAGTGGGAAAAAATGATGGATTGTCCCTTTAACAAAAAAGAAAAAATAGAGAAGCCGCATTGATAAAGTATTTGACAATAACAACGAAAGATCAATACCCTTTTGAACGCATTTGCACCATCCCTTCTCACTAAGCCCTCTCGTCCTGCAGGCAGAATACAGCCTTTGTGAAATGCGGAACAGACAGACAGTCCTTCCTGGCCTCTGTATAGGGGGAGATGTTAGACCAGGACATCAAGATAAGCCTCGCTGTTAAAAGATAACAGAAAGGGATAATCTGCCTTTGACTCCAACATGCTTTATTTCTTTTCTCTTCTTCACCACCCCCCCTACCCTCTGGGTCTCCAGTGACACTGGAGCCTGCGGTTTAAGAATGGAGGCTGTTAACTCGGAGGTTCTTGCAGGTGGCAGTTGTGGTAAATGTACCTAAGTGTGGAGCCCTGTGGGAAGCCAACGTGTGGTGCAGACTGATTAGTTACCTTTAAAGCTTACCAAAGGCCAGCGGGGAGCATTAAGGGCCTCCAGCTTACATACTAGGCATCGACATGACAAGGAAGCAAGACCACCAATCTATTCCTCGTATTGGAATTTAAAAATAACTCTGCATCCCTGCTTTAGCCATCTTGTACAATGAGGGGACAATGAGACAATGAGGCCACAATGACCGCCCCCTCCCACTGAGCCCCACTACCCGCCTCGCTCGCTGATTTCATGACATCTCTTGAAAGTATTTATTCTTGATGCTGCATTGTGTTACTGTGTGAGAGATGAGGCTTGTCAGGCTGAAATAAAGAGCGGCGAGTCTGGACAGAAGAGATAAATGCTGTAAGCCGTTAAAGCTACAGAGCTCCGACTGGAGGAGTGCTGAGCTAATGGACAGTTTGTGATTTTGACCCCAGCCAGACGTTCTTCAAAAAAGGTTGTGTAGATGCCATCTTGACAACTTGAGGAGGAATACTCTGGGCGATGTGATCACTTAAGATCCTGTGGCCAACTGGACAGTGGACGCAAACTCATTGGCGTAATGCACATTAACATATATTAGTAGCATTCTAAATTGGACTTTGGAGCATGAAATTGCATCTGAAATTAAGCACAGTAGCTGTGCAATTTCAAAATGTACCACAGCAAAGTAGATCTGACACACAGGATGGAGAGAGGAGCAAAGCTAAAGTTAAAAAAAGGAAGTTGAAGACACAACATGGAGAATTAATCTCCATGGGGATAGCAAAAAGAAAGCTAAGAAACTAAGACCTTGAAATGAAGATCTTATCCTCAACCGCCAACAAGCTGAATAAGGAAATGTCAGTGTAACTGCTTAGGTTGTAATATTATCCTACTGGTGACTGGACGGCAAATACAGTATGTAAAAAGCCCAGGGCAATGCATAGTTTTTCCTTTTAGTCAATATTGCATTGTGATGCATGTCTGGCAATGATGAGACAGGGAATGACAATGTTGTCCTTCCAAGACAAGGAATAAGAACAAGCCTGACCTTTCACAGTACAACTGGGAAACATTCAAGTAGAAATGTACCGAGTTAGGAGCCACATGTGGTCGGTCAACCAGGGAAAATACTGGGTTGTCTGGTGCTGCGAATATAACCCATGAAAAACTACATGTACAGTGAGGCTTAGTCTGTACAGGATTTCCGGACGATGTACTGCACACCTGCTTAGCCATATCTTGTTTATTCCATACCAATTGCAGAGGTAGACCAAGAAACTCAGCAACCGGAAATGTCATGTCAAATAAATTCTTCAAGGTAATTTCTCAGAGAATCTGAGGATAAGGACACATTTAGGGAGTTGCTTATGCCTAAAACTGGCACTCAAGCCAAGTCGTGTGTGGCCCAAACAACATCTAAAAAGGCTAAACCCCAAGTGGCCCAACAATGACACAATCAAACACTGCTCATAGAGAACCCTGGATCAGACAGAGCAGGTCATCTCAGAGAAAGTGTTTGTGCAGCAGAACAGCTGCTGGACTTTACCTTCATCTTGGGTTGTTGGTGAACGCCAAAGTTGCAACGATAGCCAAATAGGGCACAATGAAAGTAGAGAGGGTGAGGAGGAATCTAAGTGTATGAGAGCAGATTATTTTGGGTGAAAAAGCACAATCTGTATTTAAATTTTCTACGCGTTTCTGACAGGCTAGTATCCACCAAGGAGACCTGTCTTACCCCCTGCTGTGTCTGTTGACATATTTTTGGTGGAGGCTAACCTTAACGCTCACCCTACAGCCTGTGATTCATAAATAAACAGCGAGCCGGGCTTAAAAATCGTGGCTCTGGGTGGCGCTATAACTCTAGGACTGTACCTTTAATGCGAAAAAATAAAAGAAGTCAACAACACATTCTTTGCTGTCTAAGAGCTGTTCAAGTTTTGCATACTGCATCATACAATACATGTTCACTTATCTGGCTCAAGGTTATCCATTTTTACCCCAGGATCTTCTATACTCACTTCACAAAGATTATCTGGGATTTTTCCACCCCCGACACATGTTGCCCACACACATTAATTCCCTTTTAAAAAAAGGTGTGACAAGACTCTTTAGCTGATACAGAAGGGCATTGGCCTGTGTGTTGAGTGTTGAGTGTTAAATGTGTAACCAAAATACATTAGAGGTACAACTGCGTAGCAGTGTAGTACAACAAGTGCAGTAGTATTTCCAGGCTTGCAGTTGTAAAGCCAATGCGTCATCTCTTTATTGTTACCAGTTGCTGTGTCTCAGGGGGAAAATTCTAGAGCTGATGTTCCTCCACACCTTGCAGATAAAGGAAGCTAGGGCCATTTGTGTCAGCGTGACGGGGGGCTTCTCTCTCTCTCTCTCTAATTATCGTCCACTCAAAGAGAGTTAGCTAGCCAGGCAGCTCTGTATGTGCCCATGAATTATACATGGCCCCCATTAAGTCACTTACCAGCTGGTTCCTCAGGAGTCTACATACCCGGTAAGAACTGCAGAATGGCTGCTCCTTTGTGCCCGCTTATCAAAACAAGAGCACTGGTGATTAAAGTTGTACAGTAATGGGGCTTCTCTGACCACCATCCAGTAACGGAGCTATTTTCACTTTCAAGGCCCAATGTCCTGGTCATCATACCTAGCCGAATTATGGCTAAGGCTAGACATGGGAGGCAGTAGACTGCCAGCTGTCTTTTGGACATCTCGAAAAACCTGTATTTCAATTGAATTCGTTTATGTTTAACATCCTATTTCATAAAAAGGGGCAGACTTATTAAGAACTGAACTAAAAAAAAATTCCGTACAGGCACACATTTCTTCTGGTCTGCCCAAGACCCCTCTTAAATTCAAAGGAAAAACCCCACCCACAATTAAGATTGGTATTGTGTTATTCATATGATCTTAGATACTGTAGTCAGAAATGCTGAACATTACAATTACATGGTGCATCAACTCAAGTCTCTTGATGCTGGACATCGGTTCAAAAGACCAGTTTTGTAGACATGGATCTATTTTCAGGAACAGAATCGTTACATAAAATAAAAGGTGAAATACAGGTGATTCAGGCAGTGACGGAGTGCCGTCACTGGCTCTGCATACTAACACATTGTGAACCTCATTGTAAACCCCAGGATTATTTTCTCGCAACATTTTTCAATGTAAATTGAGAATTAATTCAATGCAAAATGGTTGCATTTATAAAATGAAAAATCTGGTGTAGGCTTAAATCATTGGTCATGTAATGCTCTTAGCAAGTTTGGGCTGAAATTATAAATGTCATGATAGGATTACTTGGTACTCTTAGATGCATGACACAGAGCAAAAACTAGAAATAGAATTCATAAATGAAAGGGAGGATGGGGGTGCACGTGCCCATCAACAGTCCTGGGGGGTGAGAGGGAATGGGGAATAAATCAAGAAGGAAGCCTTGCTCAGTCCATGCTGATTTGCCTCTATATCCATCACATCAGTAATGCGCAATGTTTTTCAATTAGATAACGAGGCTAAAAGTGGCTCTTTCAACACCTGCTTCACTGCTTCACCTTCGCTTATGTTCTGAGTTACAATAATATTCTAAATGAACTGTGATTTTCTGGCCAAAAAGGCTTGTGAGTTATAATCATTTTGTTACAGCCCAGCGCTACCGGCCAATGCCTGGATGTCATCCATTAATATTATATGCATGTTACAATTGATAATACTCCTCTCAAAAAAAAAATAAAATTTCTTAATTGGCAACAAAACATTCACTTTCAGAATGGCCAGGTCTCTTCAACATGATGAGGTAAGGTAAACTAATTCTTCACACAGCACCACGAGCTGACACCTTCCTAGCAGGTAGGGACCCAAACCTGCAGATGAAGCACCCTGGGGACAAGCCTGCCACATTAAGTATCATCACACTGGGATGGCTGGCTCGCATGTTGTGAGAATATTATGCAGAAAGAACCAGCATACGTAGTCATATGGGGTGGGGGGAGAAGTTTAAGGTTTGGCCAATTGGCCAGACGTAAAAAATATTTGTAAAAACCTGAATAAAAAGGATCTTTCAGAATAGGAATTTGTTTAATGACATGTATTGGGGTAAAGGTACGGATGCATGGTGGCCTACATTATTGTCCCCATCAGTCCAATATGGCATAAAACTAAAGTTACAATCCTTCCAGCTTCAATGTTTTCAGTTTATTGTATCTCGGGGACACCTATGGTAGAAATATTGGTCAGCGATCTCTTCCAAACCAAACTGGCACATGTGTGATGTCAGCGTATGCTCAGCACCTGGGCCAATGAGCCAATTATTTTCCAATAGTGACACCTGGACACTAGATTAAAAAAAATGAAAAACCCTCCAAAGTGCAATTGGAATGTAATAGTTAAAACATTACTGCATTACAATTAGGTCATTTAGCAGACGCTTTTATCCAAAGTGACTTGCACTTCCATGCTGCAGATGGAGCAGATAGGGGTCAGGCATCTTGCTTAAGGATGCTTACAGGTAGGCCAACTCTGGGGCTCGAACCCACGACGTTCCAGCTGGGAGTCCAACACCTAGACCACTAGACTGTCCTGCCTCCTGCATGTCTTATTGTTACCATGCAGCTATCTTAGTAGATATACTGCATGTTGCTTTAGTAACCCTTAAGGGCCATTAAGATTAATCGCACAAATGAGGGTGAAGAACCCTAAATCCCATTCATGTGTATTGGTGCCATCGCGGTACGCGGCGACGCGCCCTGTCACACAGGTTTGTGAGCCAGCGCGCAAAACTTCAACCACCATAAACTTTTGTACACTGCTCAAGTAACAACAAGAGCAGTGCAGGGGGGATATCAGGTTGTGACAACAACGGAGGATACATTGATTGCAGTTTGTTTTATGAATACCCCAAAATATATGACCTGCCTTCCTGCTTCCATAAAGATATAAGGAGGAAGCAAATTGCCATTGAAATGTCATTACCATATTTAATTAATGTTGTGGAGATAAAAATACAGTATAACCTGCTGTCTGCCCTGTATGGCGTTAGTTAAATTTCTATCTGCCTCCTCCTTCTCACCGCTCTTCGTTTTCAAAACTGCCCGTTGCAAATGATCCATTATCGGATTTGGTTATTTCCCAGCAAAACAATAGTGCTAGCCAGACAGACTCCGTCCCTTATGCGCACTCCTTAGCGACACGAAAGTTTAGAAATTAGATTTGCGCTCTACCATGCGGAGGGCGCAGCATTTTCAGTGTGGAATCTGAACGGCCCTTTAAATCTCCTTCACACTCACCTGCCCCATACCCTCTGGCTGGCTGTATTTTATCTATAAAAAAGGATCATTTTGTGATGAATATTTGAGCTATGAAGAATATAAAATCCCTATCATCATCATCATCATCGGGGTGAACGGCCTATTCGTCACTGAGACCATGATGCCTCCTCAGGAGCACAGGGTGTTGGGCAGGGTGCCGTTCTTGGCACCAAGTGGCTGGGTGATAAATGGGCCGGGGGTGTTTATCGTCCTAACAGAGCAACGTCTCGATGATGACCGATGGGTTCAGAGAGTGGGAGGACTCGGCACCACGGTGACCTTGTTTAACCGATGGCTAACTTGGGAGAGGGGAGGGGGAGTCTCTGCCTCAATACAGTCCCTGTGGGTGGAATGCTGTAGTACGAATGCACCACTAAATAAATGCCCAGTGGAAACATCTTTCTTGTTTTTAATTAGTGCCCAAGAAAGAAAAAAAAAAAAAGAGAAAAAAAACAAAAAAAAAACAGGCTACAGTAAATCACCAGCAGTTAATCTCACATGCGGAAAGCCTTGTTTAACACACTAACAGTACCCTGAAGACTATTGTTCTATGTACTTAAGGAGTCTGTCTAATAACAGCATCCTGCTAAGTGACAAAGTTTGCCAAGTGAACATTCAGTGAAATCGTTTAGTGTAGCCTAATAAAACGACCTAATGCTAGTCTAGAAAGTCCTTGACTTGATATAACAATAATAGTTGCTGTAAAAACGTGCTCAACCACTGCAAAGTTAAGCTTGCAGGGCAAACAATTTAGATACTTCTCTCAAGGCTGAGCAACAGTATAAGGTCAATTCAGCAGCTTGGATTTTTTTATCTCAAAAGCCATGCCAATTTGAAATATGTGTACATTTGTCTGTCAGACCAAAAGGTTCAGGGCAGGCATAATGCTGCTCATATTTTCACATACAAGTTTGGCCCCACGCCCAGGAGCAAGCAGTGACCACTCCGCAGCACCATAGAACAAGAAATACCATTCATCATTTTCACTTCTCTTCTTATAAATAAGAAGAGAAGTGTGGGGGGGGGGGGGGGATCATATTCAGCTGATGCGTTTTGGGTAGCTGCCCAGTTCCGTGTTTCACACTAGACTACAGGGGGACCAGGAGTCCGTGTGTGTTGGCTTGCACATATCTGGCATGTTAAAATATTAACGGGTAGGGCTGTGAATATTCATGGCCAGCCGTTCCCATCATCAGATGGTAGAGGACAAAGTGGTGTCCCCGGAGCGTAATCCGATTCTACATGCTCTTGCTTCATTTCCAAGGACGGGGGCTCCAGGCGGATGCCGGGTTGAAGGTGAAGCGGCTGCCGGAGCACATTTCGGCCACCAGGAGGCCAGCGGAGGGACGGACAGCCATGTCATGGCAAGTGAACATGAAATCATGACCTCTAGCCACAGCTGTCTGTGTGGAACCATGACAACGGCTCAGGTTGAACTGTTCATTCCTCCGCCCGGCTCCCTTTTTCAATATTATTTATTTTCCAAGGTCACCTCTCCAGTATCAATATGCAAATAAGCCATGATTTTACTGTCTATAGTAGCAGTACTCTTTTGAGTACTGCTTGGTCGCAAATAGAAACTCGTTTTCAGGGATGTTGCTAAAAGCTCAAAACATAAAAACAAAAGAGACACTCCACGGTAGGAGGAGTAGGCCAAGAAGGAGATATTCTAGTAAAGGGGAAGGTATTATTTGAGCACACACACACAATCACAGTCTCAGGTTCATGCGTGTCTGTTTTCAAAAAGGTTACCTAGCAACCAACTCCCGGCCAGGGCCTTATGTAGGCTTATCAGGTAACGGCACTCTGCGCCTGCTCGACGTTTCTTTGTGTTTAAACATAGGCCAGGAGCTTCACTTCTCAAGCCCCAACAGCCGGCAGAGTAGTAGCGGGTGGAGAGACAATACAGGAGCAGGTTCTATACACTACGGCAGGAGGCTAAAGGACAAAAGTATGGACAGGACCCACAGCTCAAACAAACATTGTGCGATTGTCTGTGGGAGAGGGAATGGGAATTGTCAAAAGGCATCTGTTCAACGGCGCTAGATGTGGACAGACATGCCAGGGAGGGACTATAGGTACTGTGGATAGCTAGAGTGTACCTCACACATTCTCTGGTATATTCTATTTAGTATTTTTACAATGATTTAGGATACACACTCGTGCTGATCCTGACGTCGAGATTAACCTTGAGATTAATTTCCTTTCCACAGGTAATCAAGGCTCCGATAAATATCCTATTCATTTTTCGTATCAGATACTGTTTAATAAAACACCGCAATGACACAGTGGAAGTGGTGTGGACATACACGATCAACTTACAAAAAACTGTTTCTGTCAATTATGTTGCTTTACCTCTAAACAGTTTGGAGTATACTCAAGTATGCTTTTCTTATCTACTGAGGGTAACAGCACCTAATAAACAATGTCACGATGTTATTAAGATGTTAATGAGACCATAACCAGTGTGTCCAACCTTGTGTGGCATGAGAGTAAAGCAGGCTCAATAACACACTTCAGAGATTCACACATCGTTCTCACCGTGCCATCTTTTACATGACAGTGAAGGGATGTATTGATAAGAGCCTAAACAATGGAGTGGAATGACACTGCTGTGACCACAACTCGGTTGGTCTTCTTTAAAGGCCTAACAAAAGTATCAATGATTCCTAAAGGATGGCATGGATGAATGTACACTGGTTTCATCGCAGTGTTAGGAGAGGGAGGAGGTACCTTTCGGTTTCCACACAACAACATACATCTAATTACTGTATTTGCTTATGACAAGAACTAGGCCGGAAAGACCATCCTGATTTTGCAAGCTCTGCAATTTGTTTCACTATAGTCGGGGAAACTATTGAATGAAAGGAGAAAGCGTTTAATTATGACTTTGGTCAAAATCACAAGTCACCAACACAAAGTCAACAGATCACATCACTCCTATTCGGATTCAGCTACATTGGCTTCCTGTAAATTTTCGTATAAACTTCAAGATTATCCTCATTACATACAAGGCCCTCCACAATCTGGCTCCCTCATACTTCTCTGACCTTCTCCTGCCATATACTCCCTCC
>JAOEHI010000434.1:0-13762 GCA_025447815.1 Percopsis transmontana
CCCCCCCCCCCCCCCCCCCCCCCCCCCCCCCCCCCCCCCCCCCCCCCCCCCCCCCCCCCCCCCCCCCCCCCCCGACTACTGCCAGTCTTTGTTGTTGTTTTCTTCACGTCATCCATAAGAATGTAGTGCTACAGTGCCTTTCCAGTGAAGTCACCATGACAGAGCCTTGAGCCAACAAGAGTAGTATGTGACAGCCGCACTAAAATGACCTTACGTGAGAGGGAGCTGGGAAGTATTTCCATTATTGAAAAACACAGGAATCAAATGAAATGCATTCATCTTAACATTAATGACTTTTTTACTGTGTTTTATAACCCGTAAAACACTATGTTCAAATTAATATTTTATTGATTAAATAAATGTTAGGAAAATGATACTAATTTCAGTTATATGGCTGGAAACCATATAATTTCTGGTTTAGTTTTGAAGCACCCCAGGCATTGATTGCGTGACAGATACATGAAGACATTCTAGAACACTCTTCCTCATTATTGTTACGCACAGTCTTACATCAAGTGAGCCCTGATCTGGGGAGGGAGCATACTTTATGAATCCATTATAACCTGCTGTAGATGCATCCTAGCCATTTATGGGGTAAGGATAGTGGTCCTACCAGTAAGCATCCTTGAGCCGGATGCCTATCTAAATTTGGCTTTAATCATACTTATCCTCTTGTGACGATTAACACAAAATCCCTCAAAGAATTTAAATGTGATGGTATGAAAAATGTTCTAATAATATAAAAAAGGAAACAAAGAAACTGACTTAAAAGTTACTGTAAATGTTGAAACAATAAAGAAAGAAACTTTAGGGTAGCATGTCTCTGAATGGGCCTGTAAGCATCCTTGAGCAAGATGCTTAACCCCTATCTGCTCCATGTAATAGCAGCATGTACTTGTAAGTCGCTTTGGATAAAAGCGTCTGATAAATGACCTAATTGTAATCTTTGTAATAATCCATCTGTAGGAGTGGTGTAAAACATGAGCGAACTGTTTCTTGACCACTGCCAAAGACAGTTAGCTCTTTCTGGACATTTGTTTTCCATTCCATGACTTACCTGCATTATTTACAAGGGCATCAAATGCAATAAGCGTCCATTTTCTGATCCATTCAGCTGATTTGTGGACACAACCTTTAGAGTGCTCAAAACAATCCCTTGACATTGAAACAAGTGGTCGATACACAGTAGACACAATATAAGGTTTAATGGTTTCACCTCCATTGATTTATTAGCAAACCTCTAGGCTACATCTTTGGCAGACAATGCCATTGATATGCTATAGACCTATATATACACACACACAGACACACACACACACACACATACACACACAGAGATATGTATGCCAGGCAGCACATACACATTTCATTGCTTTGAAATGCGAGATGGTTTGTTTCAATAATATTGATTACAATTTGTTCTGCAGAAAATAAAGCTGGCTGTGGTAATGAGAGATTTGAAGATTTCTCAAAAGCACAGGAGAAGTCCTTCTGCTTGCTTGTTGCTTGACATTTCATGAGAAAGCTGATGGCAGCTTCACTTTCTGGTGCTGGTGTGTCTTGAATTGTAGTCAGTAAAGTAATTATATAATTTATTAGGCTATGTATTTAGAAACTGGATATTGTGGCTTGCTGTGTCCAGGGGCGGTGGGATGGGATAGGCTAGTGTTTAGGGTGGTCGCCTCCCACCCAATCCCTAACCTTCCTGGCTTACCTGTAAGCATCCTTGAGCAAGATGCCTAACCCCGACCTGCTCCTTAATACTTGTCATTTTAAGTCACTTTGAATAAAAGTGTCTAAATTACCTAATTTTAGTTATATGAATGTGTCTGTCATGTCAGAGAAGTTTTATTGTTGTGGGAAAATCAAGTAACCTCTAAAGTGTTTTTTTTAATAAATACAGAAGTTCATGTTGAATAATTAAATAAAATACACCGCTATGATTCATGTGTCCTTTATGTGTATATTCCATGTTGAATGAGATACCCAGTAGCTTATTTATCTGCCATTTGGACTTCAAATGCTTGCTTGAAAGTGCAATTCTTGGAATGTTTATCAGTTTAAAGGAATTGGTCTACTTCTATAACTGATCCTCAACACAATTAAATGAAGGTTAAATGTTTTAATGTGAAAATATTAAAGCATTCAATCCCCAGAAGTGTGTACATTTTCAAATAATACAGTTTGGTTATAGATATTCTTAAAATACTAGCAAGATTAGCTATCTTGCTAAATCTAAAAATTAGGCCTGACAGTTTGTTTTTCTCTTTCATTCATAGCTTTTACCTACAGACCCTCCAAAGAAACCTGACCCTGTTACCTCAGAGACTGTTGTGTTCTGGGGACTAAGGCTATGGCAGGTCATTGGCATCTTTTCAATGTTTGCTTTAGCAGTTGGTAAGTAGACATCCCCAGCTCCATGCATGCAGCCATTTATATTTGCCACCACATCACTGCCTTAGTACATTGTTGTAGCCTACCTGTCATACGGTTTGGTGTTGGACCCTATTCAAGCAGTTGGCTGTTGTATCACTAATTCATACATTATGATCATGACGCTCTGGTCATTGGATGAATTTACCAATACAAGCAGACTGTTAGTTTTGATTCAGAGTAAAAAATTCCCAGTCAGTAGCCAATTAGGGAAGGCACTGCCTTACAAAACTGAACCTACGGCCATGATGAGAACGGAAGATTCCGGGACCATTAAATGTGTAATGATGAAGTATTTCCCAGATTTCTAAGTGGCCACGACAATATACTCTACATATAGTATATGGTCCAAAAGTCCATTACTACGTTCTGTTTGTTTTCTTTCAATAAAAATCTTTTACAACGAGGTCATTTAGCATCTGCTTTTATCCAAAGCGACTGTGAGTACCATTACCAGTATTAAGGAGCAGGGATCAAACCCATGACCTTTCAGCTAGGAGTCCGTAACCCTAACCGCTATGAGTATAATTTCCCTTTTACATGCAATATAGTGTTGCATAAAAGATATGCCTGTTAGGTTAGAACGCCATCCTCAGATAACTTTTTTTATTAATTTTAGCAAAATGTCTTGTGCATGTGCTTGTGTTAAGATACTGTATAACATCAAAGTAAAGATTTTGTGTTGGTTTTTGAGTGATGAATGATGAAATAGTTCTTGGTAATGGACTCAGAATTTTGGACCCCACTGTATACTGTATACTGTATATATATATATACACACACACACACACTATAGCTCAAATTGTGCTTTTCAACATAAATTCTAAATTCCACCACAGCAGGATTTTGTTGAATGTTGAATGAGACTACACAGAAATATATAAAAACTCTTTAAAGATCACCCAGTAATTTACTGAAATGCTGAGATGTAGCCTACAATACCAAAATCACAATAGCCCTTTTATAAAATGTAGTCATTTGTGGATAATGGCAGGTGAGAGTGCAGTCTACAAATGAAGAAAGTTGATAAATGGATACTTCACAAATCCCGCTTTGTAGCCTTTTGAATTCAATTTGAATGAAAAAATGTTTATTGAGATTATGTTGTGAATAATGCCAGAACATTTTCCTAACAACAAATTGCCCAGGAATATAGTTCCTCTTTACAGACTCTTTTTTTTATCCAAAGGTTCTCTGTCTAATTTGGTGTCTTTATTCCTTCTACCTATCAGTTATCACATTATGTTGCATCTTCAAATGCCGGATTCCAAGAACTAAAAAGGAAATTGAGGCACGCCATGCTCAAAGACTGGCCGCAAAGACATATGCCGACACATTGGAAACGGTGCCTCCTCTCAGCGAGTTGACGGAAATTCCAGGATGTAAGTGCCTCTATCTAATGTTTGTTGGTAGTTCATGAAATAGCTCTCATGTGACATTTACAGACTTCATTGAAGATTATGAACACAAGATATTCAGAGGTACACCAGTGTGTTATCTCTGCGGTCACCTGGGTACACTTCTGAGATGTTTGCTTTGCCACGTCTTCCCTGCTTACATGTGTTTTATCTAATTGTATTATTCTATATGTAATCCCTTAATCCCCGCTTTCTTTACATTTGTAATCTTTTGCTTCCTATTCATGTTGTCTAATCTCTTCTCCTCTCTTACCTGCTCTTTTCTCGTTTTCTCTTCTCTTCCCCTCTCTTCCCTTCGCTTATTGTTTCTTCTCTTCTCTTCTCTTCTCTTCTCTTCTCTTCTCTTCTCTTCTCTTCTCTTCTGTAGCTAACTCAGACACTAGCACTGTGCAGACAGTCTCTGAGCAGGTCCAAGCTGAAAGTGCTAACAGCAGCCAGCTACCGATAGTTAGGGAAGAAGAAGAGCGTGCCAGCCCACAGACTTTACCAGAGACCAGATGACTTTCCTTCCTTCTCCTATATCTCCTTTCATCCTATGCTCGAGTACAAACCCTACTAACCCTTGCTCTCTTCTTGACTTGGTAAAGTCTAGAAACAGTGCACACGCTCATAGACACACCAGAGGTCTTCCAGTCACCTGTCCTGCATTTATAATGTAACATTCTGTAGCAGCTGCTCCTGTTCCTCAAATCTTCTGAGCTACAGTGTGACTGAAGACGTATTGTACTGTACAACACAAATCTATATCTCATAGTCTGCCAATAAAAGTTATTCTAGTACTATATAGTGTTCTATAGCTAAAGGCAAAGCCGAAGTGGATTGTTTTGCTCCAAACTGATCTGCTAGCATGGTAGCAGTGCAGCTATAATTGCTAATTAGTGCATGCAGTTCAACTGGGACTGTACGTGGCTACATTTGAGTGTTTTCTGCAAAAAATAGAACATCGATTATAATGCTAATAACAGGACTTTGTCTGCGGGACTCGGTCCACAGAATTATTATTTGTCTTAAATAATGTTACTGTTTTAATGTTACAAAACAATTGAGCTGTTTGTGTTGGCATCAGAGACCAGGTATTTAATTATAATTATATTAATCACAGTTTATAATCAATCACATTATAAAGCAAAATATTTGCAATGAAATGATCAATTTTGGCCCAAATTGTGCAGCCCAAGTAGACATTAATGCATGCCCTATAGCTCTAATGTTTCTCCTGTGTTCTCTGGCTGTCTGTTTCCTTTTTCACTGTAAGAATGGTTTTAAATAAAGAAAATGGTATGTTCAATTTAAATATTGTTACAGTTTTTCACAATTGCTAGGACACATTTCATAAAACCTTCACGCATTTTCTCAAAACTGTGAACACAAACCTTTAAAATACATTAACAAAACCTTTGACTCTCTGGGCTTTGCCTCGAAACCACTTTATCTGTGCTCAAAGTCAAGCAATGCTTTCAGATCACACACACAGCCAGTCAATATATAAACATTGCAGAGCATTCATTAGACACTAAATAACAAAAACACAGCATCCAGGGCATGTAGTTCTAGAAAAAATCTAGTGTATAGAGTATATTTTGCTTTTTTTTTTTAAGTATATTTATCACAACTTATAGTACATAGAATATATTGTATTCTGTACGTACTTCAAGTTATACAGTATTGAATGTCTGAATATTCATTACAGTACACTCAAAAATGTTGTGGAACTGCAAACTCAAAGTCAATGAGAAGTTCAGCCTCAGCATCACGTCTTTGTCCTGCTTCCCTCACTGTCATTCCGGGATGTAGATCATTTGCCCGAATTTCATGTGAAATTGCTTTTCTTTCTCTTGCTCTTTCTCATCCTCTTCCTCCCTGTCCACCACCTTTTATACTATTCCTCCTCTGCTTCCTCTTATTGTTTCTGTCCATTGTTGGTGTCAACATTCAAATCATCTGTGCCACCTGTGCCCTAAGAACTGCCTTATATTCTGGACACTTGGTTTGATCATATTAGAAACAAGTGTGAACATTTTTAAATTGTTGTGTGTGTAGTTGTGTTTTACTTTTTCCGCCCTTGTTTACCATTTACCATCTACCCATACGACTAGCTTTGTGTGGGTAGACTATGGCTGGTCAACTACTGGATTTTGGTATTGTACATTCAAATTAAATAAAAAATTAGAGAGCTTTTTAAAAAATTTGACAACTTTATTCCTGACGTTAAGAATGTGAATTTATGTCTTGTCTCAAACAAGTAAATACTGTGTAACTTGCATGTTGGAGGGGCAAATATAGTGAGCGTAATGTAGGCTTCTTGTTTGATTATTGCATTCAAATGATTAGCCTAGAAATATATGCAGTAATAAGCGGATAATTGTTGAATCACTTAAATAAATTAAATGAATAAAACGTCAACAGAGATTATTTCCCCTTCCTGATTTCATTGTAAAAGCTATGCTTTTATTGGCTAAGAGTTGACACAGCCGCATATTTTACAGTGTATCCCATTAAAATAATGGGGGGGACGCGTTCTCATTATATTTATCAAATGCGTTAAAAGCTGATTCTAATGACGTGTGAAACCTTGGTAAGTTCCTCCTCTTCTGATGTTGCAACGTGAGCTCATTTGTAAGGCTTGGTAAATGAGGGCCATTGTACCATAGAGAGCGTCCATGTCAAATCAGTCTCCATTTAAACCACAGAGAGCCCGCTCCAATTTGCATTGAAGTAAATCCTCTTGTATGTTCATATGTAATCAGCCATGTGGCATGGGGATGGGAAGGTGCTCCACAGCCATTAGTGGAGAGGATAAGCGTCCTATCTAATCACTGCTTTCAGCCACGAACTGCAAACACACCATTATGCCAGCCTTGGATTAACTAAAATATGAAACCATAAATGCATAAAGAGAATATGTAAATTTTTCCACAATTTCTCTGGAGCTGAGCCAATTATAATTTAAATCTCAAATTCTCCGTGAGTACTTTTTTTCTTCATCGAACGAAAAGACACACAGGAATTAAAGTTGTATAATGAAAACTCCAATTCTAGCTCGTCTTCTCACCCTGTTTTTCACACAATGATCAACACAGTACAGTCCAACATGGGCACAGGTTGCGGGGGTCATTTACGGGCTGCTCCTCTTAATCTCCCTCAGATGTGATCATTGCTGTTATAGCAACTCGCATACGTCACTGAGACTATTCAGATGATGTTGACTACGATAACTCACTGTTTGATTACCATCTAATATATCCCAGACCTGAACATGCACCGTTGTCACAGGATAATTAACATTATTCGCTTTATCTGTGAGTGCACATCCTTTATTGGCTCATCTGTGTATACTGTAATAGAAAAAAACTAGTTGCCATCACAAACATTATCAGACCCTCCAGGATCTTGCGATCGCAATAATTCACACAAAATCTGTACATTATTTGCGATGGCTTTCAATTTTGTCCTTTTTCCACAATATTTCCGCATAAAACGTAATGTCGAGATAGAAAAAAAACAATCAATATCACCATGAGAGCCATGACTCTCAGGCCAATCAACTTTAGCCTTGTGATACCATCCTGATCTCACAACCTCCAGTTTGAGTTTGCTGTGAGTATCAGTCATAGAACTATAAAAAGAATGGTGCATGTTAAGGTCTGGGATATATTAGATGGTAAGAGAACAGCCGGTTCTCATAGACTTGAGACAAATGCCAAATTGTTATGGTCAGAGGACTGGGCCGAGTATCAGTATGGAGCCCCTCAATTCAAAAACATTTGTCATAAGGTCAATGCTAATACTTTTCAATCAAACCATACCAAACTATACCATCATCTCCCAACCAGAATATGTAACGTCAGCTACTGTAGAGCGCTGACAAAAACAGGTCTAATAATGTAAACACTAAACAGTAACCAACACGCAGTAATCGACAAGAGTTTAGGCAAAATTACGTATTGTAAGACAAATCTTTGTGTAAAGGGTACTTTATCGGTAATACTTTATTTGAAGGGATTTGTGCATAAGACTGACATGACAATGTCATAATCATGACATGACATCTGTTAGTAACATGAATGAGTCTTTATGAATGTGTATGACTGTTGTCATAAAGTATAATTCGGTAAATTATGTCATTTTTAATGTCAAAAGTCTTTGTTATGACAAGTTGACATTAACCAAGACAACATAACCTGTCATGAACATGCCATAACAGGCCTAATTATCAAACTATTATTATTTTTTAGCTTTATGTGTTAACATTAGATAAAAGTGTCGTGTGGTCATAAGACCAATAATAATTGTGTCATGAACATTGTCCTTGACCTCAACTACAGTGGAACAATTTGGACTTTTCATTAAGATGTCATAAAATGTTATTACACTGTCAAATGCTTTAAAATACCTTAACAAAAGCAATAGACAAGTCAAGGGACAGTTACCTTTATTTTATTTGCACAACAAATGTTAACCCAGGCGAAACAATTATACAACAATTATACAAGTTTATGCTATTTTTTATAGTGTGTTAAATTGGCACTACTTTAGGTGTACTAAGTGCACTTAAGTTGTACTAATAGTACTACTTTTGAATAATTAAGTGTACTTCAAGTGCACTGAATGTTAATGTGAGATGAATTTAGCATACATTAAGTACTTAAGTACACTAAGAAGTGTGTTTACGCATGCCAAGTAAATACAAACAAATAAATCAGGTGTTTTGAATCTTGAATCTTTATAAAGTCTGGTAGGATAAACAAAACAAATGTAATGTGTTATTACATTTATTACATAAAACTGTAATAATTACATTTTTAGAATAAAATAGAATATTACACCATCAGTGTTAAAAAAATATACTCTCAAAGTAATGCAAATGTAACACCTTGAAACCCTTTTTTAGGAATTAACAATATATGTAGTGGACCGGTTACCAGAAAGTTCTAGGACACATAGGAGGCAGCAACAGACACTGAAGAATAACAAATACAAGTCTGGATGTTAACGAAAGGAAAATATTTTTTTATAGAAACAATATTAGAAACATGAAATACAAATATAAATTTCTACCATTTCAATTAGGCCTATATACTCTTATACTATCTAAGGAAATATTCAAATCACTGTCACGTGTGTATGAAATGTTACCTATCTCATTACAGTGACAAGTTGGTATGTCAAAATCACTATAGGAATATTCATATTATATATATAATATTGTATTTTTACTGGTATGGATCTCACATACACATACATGGGTTTCGGGCTAGCTCCTTTAGCCATTCGACTCATCGATTAAGTTGAATTTCAGAACAGTGAATGACCGAAGCTCCGTCCTCCAGAGTGTTATGACCAGCAGATCTAGTGTTTTACAGACTGTTGTAAACCAGTCTTTTAAGATCCGGATCCCTATAAAAGCATCCATAACATTAACATAATGTTAATGTTAATGTTATTAAAATAATGTTAATGTTAATGCTATTAACATAATGTTAATGTTATAGATGCTCAAGCTCCATCAATGACTGGAGAAAATGTGTGTGTTAACGTGCATGTGTGGGTGGTTGCATGTGTGACTTAAGACGTTTGTGGAGGAGAACAAGGGTGTCTACGACAAGCAGGTGCGGTGTTTTAGACCAGTGTCTGTTCTAGACCAGTCTTTAATGGGAAATCCTATTCTTAGATAAAAGAGTATGTTAAACATGGTTTTTGGTTATTAAGTATTATGCACTAAAACATTTAGAGGTAATTTTACTCCTACTCGTCCAATTTTTACTGAAAAATAACATGAAAAATGTGGCATTGTAATTTCTCAGAAACTCCACAGTAAATTCAGTAATTTTAGGCTGTAATAATCACAAAAAAGCAAGATCCTGGAAGGACTGCATTATAGATTATGTGACTTATAAGAAGAGGTCGGAGGTCACGGCAAAAGTGTCCTGATAGTAGGCTATCCTTGTACTCCAGCTCGATTGGTGTAGGGATGTAGTGTATGTAAGAAATTTGCTGAAAATAAATGTTAAGAAGGTCCCATTTGGCCACATATTTCCCTTGAGCCAATGCTTTCAAGGTGTTAACTGGTTACTGAAATGTGAAAACGCAGCAGTGTTTTTTTTTGCTCTACATATGGTCACAAGATCACAAGTCTGGTTCATGTAACATGTCACATAAAACGTTTTTAAACATAGGTATCCTAGGTTTTCACTTTTGTATTTAAATTGTATTTAAATTTGTATCTGTTGTAGTAATTGTTTTGAAGTTAGTCGCCCAATAAGTTAACAATCAAGATCAAGAGTTTTTTATTCTTTCTTTCTAGCTGCATTGTTGATTTGTTTGTCATTCAGAGAGCACTTAAAACAATCCCATCAAAAGGGTAAATAGACCATGTTTATTAGAATGGATGGGAACAAATGTGCTCTTATTAGCGGACAACCCACTTAGTGCCGCATTCTCCCTACTACTACTCCTGGTGCTGTTGTTTAGATTAAACGCCTCACTGCCCCTCCTTTTATCTTTTCCAGCCGCAAAAGCAGAGGAAAAAGAAGAAGTGACAACAGTGTCTGGGAAGGTGGACGCCGAGAAAGGAGAAAAGAAACCGAAGGAAGGCAAAAAGGAGGGGAAGGCCGCCAAAGATGGGAAGGGCGAGGAGAAAGAGGGATCGGCGAAGAAAAAGGGAGAGAAGGATGAAAAGGGGGTGTCCAAGAAAGACGGAGGTGAAGGAAAAGCAAAGAAGTCTGGGGAGAGGGGAGATGGAGGGGAGAAAGGGGAGAAAGGAGGAGGCGGCGGTGGCAAAGGAGGAGCTAAGGGAGGAGGAAAGAAGGCTCCTGCTAAAAAGTGAACTACATGGACAAATGCTGCACAACAGAATTTAATATTTTTCACTTGTGGATTCTTTTGGATACATTTTGTAAAAATAACATTTGTATATATTATACGTATTTAAATAAAAAAAAATACAAAACTAATACCACTAAAATGCTTTTTTTTTATCATAAATATTATATTCTCTATGGGAATTAGCATGTTACAATGTTTATTTTTACAATAATTACCATAACATATTCTTGGAACATGTATAATATGAAAAGGCAAAGCAAATACGGTAAAATTATAAATGTATTGTTTTATTCGCAATATACTGACGGACAACGGATAACAGAAGACACCCTCCTGTTTTATTCCAAGTTTATGATTTTACATTTAAAATAACTTGCCTATATCCCTATGGAGTGAATACAAGGTGTAATGTGGCTCGGCAAACACTGTCCACATACATGAAGCATAATCATAGACCAATATTTCACTGAGTACATTTCAATATGAGATAAATAAAGAAAATGAAATATTTTATACTTCTATGAGAGGTATTTGAAAAACAATGAATGCAACATTAGCTCCATGAAGGTCCATCTTATAATACACCTGTTTCCAAAACACAATCACTTTATATGTTACAATCAAAGCAAAATACTGTTCTATAGGGTATTAAAGTGCTCAAATATGAATGTCCCAAATGTTTTCTGAAAGAAATACTTTTTTTTGTTGCTATTCCTTGTTATTAGACAAAGAAACAGACTAAAATACTGTTTGGGCTACGTAGCATTGGCAGCGACTGCTGCCAACTGACACAATTATTTTTCAATTTATGGGTTGTAAAAACTGAAAGGGATAGGTATTGTATTATCTTTAGTCATAGCATTTACAAATGTGTTTTTAACAATCGTCTTCGATGTATTACAGAGTTAAAACAGGAGTTACCAGAATAGTATGTCAAACAGGGTGAATGTTAGTGGAAAGTCAGTAAAGTGTAAGAAAAGATTATTCATTTGACAGTGAAGTATTAGCAACTCTAAAATGTTTCCCTCAACCACAGTCTTTTCCTTTTACACCACTGTGGATTGCAGCCACCTGGAATTAGTGTTGTAGTCAATCCGCTAAACCTCAAGTCAAGTTCCTATCACAGCCAATCCCATCCCTATGGAAATGTTCTAGTCTAGTCCCTCAAGGGCCAAAATACTTTTCCCAGAATTCCACAGATAATTGACACATCCCATAACTCCCGCTCCCCTTTGTTACTGTTGCTAGGTCAGACAAGCTTTGTCAGACAAGCTTGACAGAAACATGCATGCAAAAGCCCATATGCTAGAGTGCTTTGAATTAGCGTTCTTTGTAACTATGTGCACAAATGATTTCACAAGAATTATGTTGGTGTTATTAAGAATAAATATTTTCCACATCTTTTAACCAACAAAATTTCATTTTCTTTTAAACACAGACGAGCACATAACATAAAAGAGAAAGTTGACTGAGGTTCTGCAGGATTCCAAGCTTGCTCAACTGTTATTAGAGGAAACAGCAAAAGGGGGAGGGGCTAATAAAGGGTCAATTAGGCAAATTGCGCCTAATTGACAAATAGTTTCTTGCTTTGGTGAGAATCACAAAGTAGCCCAGTGGGTAAAGTCTGTCTGCACGTGGGAGCTCTGGTAGCGGCCCAACTCTTGTATGTTGAGTGTTTTGACATTTCTAAACATGCTGTAAGATTAGGAAAACCAAATGTGCTCTGTGGGAAAACACTGCAGACAAGTACATTAGACACGTTTTGTGGGTTCTCCTAAATTGTCCCTTATTCATTTAAAACCACAGGCATACTGTACCGGCTGAATTAACTTAATAGATTTATAACCCCCAGACAGAACAGTCTTTAGTACACTGTAACATAGAGTTTGAAATAGAAAGATGACACATATCCCTGAATCTCTAAAAAGATCCAGCCGTAAGGAAAGTGGAAAAACTAAAAGCGTAAAATTATTGTTGAGTTTTTTAAATACGTTTCAGTCAGCATGAAATATAAAAAAAGCAAAGGAGCAAGCGGGCTGACAACTTTTGACTATTCCTCATGTTTTAAAATAAATGGGCCATGTGAATAGGGCAGCTATAATTACAGTGAGGTACAACTTCCTGTCTGTGTCATTTTGACCAAATAGCTGTTTCCAGTTTAAGTCCAACATTTTAGTCCAAGTCAACAACTGACAAACCTCAAGCAGCATCAGCCAGGTCACATGCATGTAAATAAATGGTTTTGTTATTATTATTGCACCTTCAGTTATCAATTGACTGTTTGGCGGGGACGAATGTACCCTTTAAAAAAATATTTTTTGTTATTAAATAGGGTGGCTGTAATTTACAGACTTTCTACTGTATAGGACAGTAACTTCTTTTTTTTTTTTTAGGAAAAAATGGCTCCATACTATGTAAACCTTGACATTTATACAATATCAACACTTACTGACATATTTGCTATATAGTGCACAGGCATAACATTTTAGGTCTTAGAACATCTAACAAAAATACACAAATACAGTTTCTAAGAGATAATTAATTGATCAAATATAAAGTGGACGGAAGTGAAAACATAAGTAAAACAGTAAAACATGCAAAAGTCACTAGAGAAAGCTGAACACGTATTCTAGCATTGTGTTAAAAGCAGGAATGTTACTACTCAAGAGCATTTAGTCAACATCTACTCCCACATACATGAGAATACTGTAAATTTCAACAAGCTTTGTGATTCACGTATTGTGTGGAATGCTTTATAATTCTCTAGTTTAAGCTTAGTCTGTTCAGTTTAAATATAATATCAGATCTGGTTTGAATATCCTTCATTATCTTAATGTATTCACCACTTATATTGTGAACTATAATATCATAATATTTAAAAAAAATATCACTAAAAAATCAGTATCTGTACATCGAAACATAACTTGAATGCCTATCCATATCTATCCATTAACACCAGCACTTTTTATTAACTCACAACTAGAAGGATGTCTGATGCTTGTAAACATTGTGACTTCTATTTGTATGTGTTTACATACCATATATATATATATATATATATATATATACATATATATATACATATA
>JAOEHI010000435.1:0-13759 GCA_025447815.1 Percopsis transmontana
GAATATTCATTGGCCCACACCAATCCCTAAGTCCCATGAACCACACCTCCTGAACCCCCCCCCCCCCATACAGACAGCGCTAAACCACACCCATACCCCCACCGTAACGTTGTGGATCAGGTTAACCCTAACCCTACATCTCTAACCCTTTCTGAGAAATAAAACATAAAGCCTTCTTCAGGACAAGGATACATAATTTCCCATGATTCCCTTAATTTGCTGTATTTAATTTGCGCAATCTCAAATGCAAAGCTTCTCCAAAAATACTGAAAACGGTGACATTCACCCCATACATATTAATGAGTCACATATACCTGTTGTTTGTGCTGTGCTGTATTACTGGTTTTGCACTGATTAAAACTGTACAAGAAAGGATTGTCTTGACAAATTAATTTATTCTTTTTTATAGTTTATAGTTTTTTAATTTAACTCAACATTTTCTGCATTAATTCAATAATCAATTTAGTGAGGTTGCTATAAACGGCTTGTAAACATGCTTACAGCTAAGATACTCCCACCCAATGTTTGCCGATTTGCCTCGAGGCAGCGACTGTTTGAGTTCAGCGTATAACGCAGGGATGCTGGAAGACATTTTCACATGGGGGTGCTGAAATTTGGAGTGACATTTGTGTTGAAATTGCATAATTACTAGGGGCGTTCGAGGTATACTCCCCCGGGAGGAAAGGTTGAGTAGAGAGTGCATTCTAGTCACTTTTCTAATCACAGTTCCCGACAAAAAATCAGCACTAACACAATACTAATGCATTGTGTGGCTTGGCTACTAATGCAATAGCCAAGATGCTAAAATACATCTTGGCTACACACCGTCCAGAACATAAACAATATTTGAACACCTTGTTCGCTATAGATTGACTCTCAAATGCCAGTCGTAATCGTGTGTAGACTACATCCCAGACTAACCCAGAACTTTGACGACCAACCGTAGCCTACCGTATAAACAGGGAACTACTATCAAACCATTCAGAGATGGTAGCTTCAGCTCAGTTTTAAGATGTTAGTCACTATATAATCACTGTTCTAAATTAAATTTTGTATGATGTTAGGCGGCAGAAAATATAAAACATTTGTCTACCTTAAGCAGACGGTAGAACACCAACATTGGACTTGCGTTTGTGCATCATCCCCAGAAGAGAAATGATAGGCTAACCTCCTTTTGAAAATGAATTTAAAACATTGCTAAAATAATCAAATTAGTGGATTTGAACCCTTTGATAAACAAACATGTTTCATAGACGACTAAAATATGCTACTCTCAAGTTTTTCAACGACTTTGCATTGCAGTTGCAGCCCGTCAAAAGTAGGGGACGCCGCAGCCCCCCCCAGCACCCCCTACTTCCTGTGTCCCTGGTACTGTAGCTGGACAGTCGGCCTATGTATGTTGAATAGGTGGAGCTTAGTCGCGCTTAATGTTTGATGACACAGAGGAGAAAGGATGAAATAATAGCAAACTGGCAGGTTGCTCAAGGAGGACACCGTAGGGACGCCACGGCTCAATGACACTTTCTGATAGCATGTGGTAATCAGAAGATTTGTGATTTGGAGAAGATGTGTTATTTGGACCGCTCTAAAATCCCTACAAACATGTATTTACTTTAGCAGAGAATAATTACCACAACGAAAAGTAACAAAACAAGTTCTCTTTTAAGATGCTATCTAAAGATGTAAGCTGCTTAATATGTGTGAAGTAGGCGTGGGCCATTGGCAGCACTGTTGATGGATTTCTGAACAACACATTTAGACACATTGTGCTGGGTCAGGTGGAAGGTCACTTCGACCTGGCTTTTCTAGAATTAACATTCGTAGTTCATTCCATGCGTCATCTCTATTTTCAAGGGATTTATGCCATAAAAGCCTCTGCGGATAAAGCATAGCATTTGCCTGTACTTCTCATACTAAGGTTATGAGTGTAATTCAAATATGTGGCTCATTGTGACATTTGTGTTGAACATGCCTTATAAATTGGCACACTCTCCATCCATATACGTACATCATTGTGTTCTAGTGTCGATGTTAACATTTCTCAGTGCTTATTCATAGTATATCAAATATACTGTATATTTGTATGGGCAACTAACATGCTGGGAGGTTTTATATCATAAAAGGTCTCTGTAACGCTGACGTCTGAAATAATTGATGAATAAATGATAAATGATTAACCTTAATCAGATTGTATCCTGCCCTTCTGGCTCCCCGCGATAAAGTAAAGGTAAACAGAGGCCTACTATTCGACTAATAGAGAAAAAAACCTTCATGTGACAGGGTGCAGTATGTTTACTGGTTAGATCATTGTTGGCCGATTCAAATTGTGACGTACGCAGAAGAGACACAGAGTTAACACAGTTAAAACCTGGCGTGTGCAATGGCAGGGTGACTCAAGGGTCACCCTTATCCGATAGGGCTCGTAACTACGTATGACTGTTTCCAGCTTTTTCAGCCAGTCGTCGCTCGTCCAATTTGGAACTTGATCGTTCCTGACAAGGAGATTACAAAGTGCCGCATGTTAGAGGGAGGCACAACGCCATAGTTAAGCTAGTAATGAATCAACACAAATTCCACTCCTATTTCAATTCATAGACTCACCTGCTAGCTCACATTTGGCAATGCATTATTTTGAAGAAGGTGTCTTAGCCTACTTTTTATAAAATATTGAAAGATGAGAGACAGTGAGAAAGTGCAGGCCAGTGTAGACAGTGTGTGAGACAGTGTAGGCCTACCGCCCTACTCTTTAAAACCTTCCTTCTCCAGACCTACACTTTAAAAATCTTTTCCATTTTTATTTTGACGTTTAAAAACCTAAATTCTTTAAAGAAAAATTGTTTGCGAATAATGCTCCTTTAATCTATCACATAAAATTAGCTACTATGTTTAAAAAGAAAGCTTACTGCACGGTAGTAGAGTAAAATCCTGCAATCCCTTCTTTGACAAATAATTTGCAAATGTTTACTCATTCGTGCACCATTACGATCACATTTCCGAGCTTGCATAACCGCGGTTGGTTCTCCTTCAAACATGTACTGCATTATCTAACTCATCTTGAGAAGTGCCGTGCTTCGCATGCATGACTTCGCCCAATAAGCTTGTGCACATGATCACAGTGTAATTAACCGTCCGTGTTCCCTGACCGAGCTTCGGTTACTCTCTCGCTCTCTCACTCTTTCTCTCTATGGTGCCCTACGGAGTCGTGGGGGCTGTACACCAGCGCAGTATGCCACCAGCAGCGTTTGTGCCTGTGACGCATTCCTCTATCGCCCCTCTCAGCATCAGCCCCACGCCATCTTGTGTGTTCCTAACCACCCCGGCTTGCTTCCCTCTCTCCCTTGATCTCCTTCAGCTGGTCACGCTATTCCAGTGAGACCAGCCTCCCCTTGCAGAAAAACCGACACATCTCTCAGCCTTCTGCACACAGTAACAGACCCGGCTCCAGGCCGCACTGCATGTCAACACAGTAGCACTGCATCTATTGACCTGTACTTGCCCATGAACATAGGCCTAGTAGATACCAGTTAACCTATAGAATATATCTATATTTATCCTTTTAATTATATCTAATATATTTATATTCATATTTATATTTTTACAAATTCTTTCATATATTTATTTATATTTATATTTATATTTATATTCATATTATTATATTTTAAAAAATATGCAGTAGTCTGGTTAATATTTTCCAGGGATGTATATATTGTGTATATGCACGGAGCCGGGCAGCGTGCGGGATGCTTTCCATGCCAGCAGAAGGTAGTATTAATGTCGGGGCAGATGGCTGGATCTAAACCCGCTGACTGGATCCAGCAGCCCACGCTGAGCCCCGAACGGTGGCCCTGACCATGGAGGCCCAAATTCCCGTGTGGTCCCTGTGACCTCCTGGGACCACAACTGTTCCCCAACACATGTCCTCTGTGAATTTAGCGTGCATTCTCACTGGTAAAAATAGCTCCGGTCAATGCGCGCTGTTAAAACTGAGGACACTTTAATCCGTTGACCCCACATTCACTGCGCAGTATGTAAACATGCTCCAATATGGTAATGCTACCTTAGAGGCGACACTATGACAAATATAACTCCTGGCCAAGAAAAGAAACAGACATAATGTGCAGATCGTTTAAAAGACAATAAAGATAGATTAGAATTATTAAAGCTTATTTCAAGATGTTAAAATATTGATACCCTGCCCCAACACAGACACACACACACACACACATGGCGTGGCTATACATGATATATATGGCCGGATCATGAAGGCATTATAGGATGTACTGTTTTGAAACCCAGAGACCCTGGACTGTGTTGTTTATCATACTGTGACTGAAGGCGATTTTCTGATTGCCTCGTGTGTGTGTGTGTGTGTGTGTGTGTGTGTGTGTGAGATCCCAGAGAGCGCAACACACCTTCATCTCCCCCGATGAAGTGTTTCGTGTCGCACCCCCCCCCACACACACACACACACTCTAAATCTGGATAAAAAAAACATGAAAGGCTGATTTAAAACTGAGGATGAGTATAAATATTTCAATTCCACCCCCCGAACTCTGGCTCTGGTTACATCCTGTAGTCCCAGACCAACTTCACAGCATGGGGCTCTTACACAGCAATTTCCATATCTCGGCTGTGGATAAAAATTATGTAGATATCGACTGTGAATCATGAAAGGTTTTTTTAATTAACATTGTGTTCATATTGAAATACACAGAAAAGCAACTGTGGCCCCCAATAACTTGGGGGTTATATAACTGGAAATGTCATGGGTAAGGAGTAATTTCTGCAAATATCAGGGAAATTTTGTGTACCAAAAGAAAAAGGTGGGAACGCTTGCAAAAAGTTGCATCATTCATTTTATCCTTGCTATATGGCAGGAAAGTGGAGTGCTGGTACATGGAGACTTAATGCTGGCAGGACGTTGAGCCTGCTTGTATGTTATCACCTTCTGCCATCTAGTGGACATTTGATTGAACAACGAGATGCCAACTACTGTACATGCTGCATAATATGACTCTGTAGGCAGCTGAAAAGATGAAACCTTTTCCAGATTCTCATTTATGCATTCTTAAAATGTAATATTCATGAACCTGGTTAATAAATACCCTAAATACATTTTGGGGGCATGCAAAATTTTGGTCTGAGAAAAAGAAGAGCACTGCATAACCTCATAGATAGTTTTTAGTACTCGGAAACTTACCACTCTGCTGACACTTTTGACATTCAATGGGCAACTGTTTAATTCTTCAAAACCTATGATAAATCTCCATATTGAAAGAGGTAATGCACATTTTCCCATAGAACTGCCAGTCTGGCAATAGCCTGGTTTATCACAGGCTAATTAAAATAAATAATTATGCCTTTGTTCTTTCCATCACAATCCAGATTGCCATCACAAATTCCATTGCCTAATGTAAAGAGTAAAGATATCTTCTGAGTCATGAGATACAAGCTACATTTGCCAGCAATACAAGCTACATTTGCCAGCGATACAAGTTACATTTGCCAGCATGCGTCACTGGTGCCTATAAAATGAACACTGCAACTCTGCAATTTATATAAGAACTTGTGATGGTTTATGTTATGTTACATTTTAATTCTAAACCCAGATGGACAATGGGATTATGGCCAAAGTTCACACTAGAAGGCATCCAGAAGGCATTTAGGAGTTCAAGAGACCCTTCATAATTTAAGGGTGATGGGCCTTTTTCACAGTGACCTGGAAGTGTTACCGTAAGGATGTAAGCTTTCTTTCTGTCTCGGCTATAAACAAAGGGATAAAACATACATACGTGGACCCAGATTGGCAGTAACATCTACGACTTCAGATTGATGACAAACTAAAGCAACTAATATTCCACCTTTTCCTTTCCCCTGTTGGTAACAATACATGTACTTTAATTCTGAACTGGAGTGTGCTCAAAGTACTCTTTATGCGTGGGGTATTATAGTATACACTTTGCCTCTTCTGCAAGAGACTTAACACCCACCTCTTCAGAATCCACCTTGGTACCTCTGCCACTGACCCTCTAACTCATAGCACTCCCATTAACAGAAGTTCTTTACCTTCTGTATCTATTGCCTAAAAAATAAAAATGACCTGCTGATGATATGCTAATGACATTATTCTAACAGAATGTTGTATACTTACGATGACTGGCGTATGAACTATTCGGCTAACGACAAATTAATTTATTGTAAATCGATTAATCTATTTTAATCCAAAATATCCAGCTTGTTTGTTATAATTATAAAATAATACAATTTACTTTTGTTTTTATTCATGTCCATCTTTAAAGTGATCCAATAACAATCTCACATCTGTCTTTGTCCCTGTACTGTCCTTTCAGTCGCAAATTGGTTGACATTGGTTGAAATTAATACAAATTCCACTAAAGTCACACAACAGAAGAATAGTTTATGAAAATGATTCACTATATGTTATTATTGCTGCAAAATATATATAATACGTTTGTTTATGTTGTTCGCCTTAATGAACATGACTAGGTTAAAGTAAATCATTCTGGGAAGTGTGCTTCCACTAAAGTTCAAAATGAATTAAATATGATAAATCGCTATGTAGTATTTTAAAGTCCTTATTTGTTTGTACAAAAATCAAAGGGTCGATAGATACATGTTTTTTGTAATACATCACATTGTGATACATTAAATATGTTAAATGTGCAAATCATATCGAGATATACAGTAGTGTTATTCATAAAAGCTACCATCTGCATTAGCTTGAAAATACCACTAGAGGGCGACCAAAGATGCTTTTAAAGTGGAAAAAAGTGAAACAACCTTACAGTACACAAACTATTACCATAACTGCCCACACTTATGCTTTACAAAAATAACTAACTGGACTCTAAACAGTCCAGTTAGCCCTTTATATTATGCACATTGTTCTTCTATATGATACGGTGGCGTTGTCTTGATGTTGTCTGTGCTGTACTGTCTGTGTGTTGTGATGTACAGCATCACTGTTAGACAAACAGAGCTTTTTGTCATTTTTAAACATATGACAAATGTACTTCAACTTGAAGATAAGATAAGATAATACAAGACAAGAAAGAAATGCATGCCCATGCATGTAATGACTATACATATAGGTATTCTCTCATTTAGTCCCTTTTATCCAGAGCAACTTACAGTGAGTACAGTGAGTAAGTATTAAGGAGCAATTAGAGGTTAGGTATCTTGCTCAAAGATACTTATAGGCCAGGCATGCTACTGTAAGTTATTAGATGTACTGTATGCCAATCAGTGTTATGAAAAACTAGTTTTTTACTTTACATTGATACTCATTATGGAAAGTAACTTGTTACTTTACTTTTGCATTACTTTGCTTTCTTGGATGGTACTTTCTTGGTGGTCACACACAGAGCCTTTGTTGTGGTTTTTATAATCCCAAACCCGCATGTAAAGCGTTGACTTTTACCTTGTATTCCTTGTATAATTAGTTTTGTTACAACAGGACTCATGTAGGCCTATTATCCTCAGTAGTTACTTAACAACAAATGTGTATTTTTAGGTTTTGTTTTTAGGAGCATTTACAGTATAGCCCTTTACACAAAGTGAACAATAACAACAATAACGATAACCCTATTAGTCTTTAATAGGCCAAATAAATTATCTAGCCTTTACACCAATGATTCATAACCAACTCAAACAGTTCACAGTTCACATGTCACCTGAACCTCAAACCACAATAATATCTCAAGAATATATTAACTAAACAAGGACATTCTAAAAGCTTAAATAAAGTTTGAGTCATTGTCTGTAACAGTGCACCGTCATGCCCAAATAGCTTTTGTTATGAGATGTTCACAAGTCCGCGGTGGTGGAGACATATTCTAAACTGGCGAATGTTTTTTCAAACCTTGTGTTGTGGCTGTTCTGGGGTTTCATTGGTTGTGTTTTGGCCTATTTACTCTAAGTTTAACAATTTTTTTTTTCAATTATGAAAATGCACCATTTACCTTTCAATAAAAAAAGGAAGTATTTGTTTATTTTTTTATTTTGGTTGATGTAATTTTCATGTGGGCTATTGAACAGTTAGCCAGATAATTTCTTCAAAGGTATTTAACATATTAAGACACAATACGACATAGTAACACTGGTTGTGTTTCGGTCAAAACTAACTGATGCATTTTTATTTACAAGGACAATAATTAATATCTTCAAAAACAAGCTCAATCCACCTGTGCCCATACACATGCCTGCCCTCCAAGTTGGTCATACCCAGCACAAACTAAACTGAATGAGGCAGAAATTGAAAAAATTCCAAGCAACGAGGTATGCAGTGGGTCCTGTAGAGGGCCTTAGGTCATGCTCTGACCTAATGCCCTCTACGGGAGCCACTGCATACCTTGTTGGTGTCTCTCTGACTATATTCTCTGCCCTTGCTCTTCTTCCCCTGCCAGGAGGGGTTGACGTTCAGAGAATATTACCATTCTTCAACAGGAATCCCATGTATAGTCTGGATCCCGCTCTGTGTTTTCCTCTGATGCAGACACCTCCTCTTGCACTCCATCCTCATCAGAGCTCTGACCAAGGATGTACTCGAGAGCCTGGTCCACAGTATACTGATCGCTCATTGTCTTTCAAAGAATGCCAAAGCATTCGCAAACACACAAATATATACTCATATATACCAAAAGTGGGACGCGAGCTGGTGTGGAGTGGGTCGCGGACATGTCCTTCGGTTCCATCAAAATGTTTAACTTATATTTGTAGAAGTTTACCAAACTTCCGATGGTGAGCGTTTATTTTAAAAACTGCATAGGTGTTTTGAACAGTGCATATAGACATTGTGGATTACTGCATAAGTTATAATGATTCAGAAATTGAATCATGTTTGGGTCGTGACTTAATGACCGCAGACAAATGTGGGTCCTGAAGTTAGACCAGTTGAGAACCACTGCCATAAACTGACTTGTGTATTTCCACCGTTATTCGTACCCTGTGTGGTGTGTGGGTGGATTATATTTTGAGTGTGTGTGTGTGTGTGTGTGTGTGCGCATGTTTCTAGATTCCAATGTCCCAATGAGCATCCCATGTGATTCTCTTACAGTGCAGTAAGTTAGCCTGTGTGCGATGCTGTATAATGCGTGTAAAAACTTGACTTATAAAAACTAGTTACAAAGTAAAAAGATGCCAAACTAGACTGAACAATCACCAGGGTTTACACACTGTATCATCTATTAGCCTACGATACTTGGCTAGGTGGCAGTAGACTGCTTAATAGTTGAATCTAATTAGCCTACTGTATTGGTGTATAATATATAAATCTGATAGTAGTGATAGTTTTTCTCTCAGTCTGCGTTTTCACATCAGAACATCTATTAATCACATCGCTTAATCGGGAGTGATCACGGGATGACGGGACAGGAGGCCAGGCCAGGAAACTAGGCGTCGGGAACGCGCAGGGGATGTATCCGCGCTCCCGGTGTAGAGGGCTGGAAACACTGTGGCACGGAGATCTAGGGGAGGCAGCGGAAACCGGGAACACAGTCAGGCCGACCGACAAAACCCGCATAAACCTAAACTTATCTGGACTGCGGAGTGTTGGATCATCCACCGAGCTTCTCTCCGCTCCTTACACCGAGACTGGATTTATTTTCTAGGCAGACATTTTCTGGAAAACACGGGACCTTCACAGTAAGTAACCCGATCTATCCCAGCCTCTCTTTCCTACAGAAAATAGTGCTTGTTCTGCCCTCGGTTCCCCCTAAACGCCGCAGTATTAAAACCTTACATCGAAAACGCCAAGAGTCGTCTGCGACGGCAATTAAGGCTTTTTATGTACGCTGACTAGAGCAAAACCATTATTCCCATTAAGCAATGGGAGCGGTGACTGAGTCACATCTGGTCAGGCGGATCAAAGGTGGTATCGTACCGAATTTCTCCCCCTGCCGTAATTGTTCCTTCGCTTACTGTTAGCAATATTTATCAGTAGGTTATATCGTTGTTATAACATTCGTATATTGGTGTGAGGAATACGTTACTTGCCTTTTGAGCTATTATCTTTGTCTGAATTTGGCATCAAGTCATCATGCTAGTATCCTAATTCAGGCTACTGTGGATTACAGAAGCACTGCATCTGTAAACTGCATTTGTCTCGTCGTTAAAGAACTGTGGGGAAGGGAACATTTCGGTGGGGGGAACTATTTCGGCACGACACTTGTCAGGAGGAGAAAGGGAGGCTAATCATCCGCAGGGCGTGCGTTCACATAAAGCTGGATAAACGCACCTCAGTGCAGGATGAAAGAACGGGTGTGTTGGGCTGTGTGGGCAGGCTGGTGTCATTACATGGGTGTCGTCTGATTTGTGAGCAGAATACACGATCTGGGTAGCGCCTAGAAACACGCCTGGCTCCGGGCCTGCATGCGCGGTGCAGAGCGCTGGCTTAAAGGTGAACCGTTCTGCGTGCTGTGGGGCTGATGTAACGGAGAATACATGTCTGATATTGGTCAGTTTTATCCCTCACGTTGTATTGTGTTCACCACAACCCCGCAACACACCCCGCAGGACTGACGAAGAAGGGCGGGACCTGACGCGACTATAGGCGTGGTCTGTCCTGGCAACACACCACAGCTACTTCATCTATTTATCTCTCCATCTATCTGTGAAGAGGGATGCTTATGTCCCCATTAAAAACTAATTTAAAATGTAACTGCATTAGTCATGCGGGCTTACCATCTGTCTGCCTGCCTGCCCGCCCGTGCACCTGTCTGTCCGGTGAGGCCTTCCTCTCCGCCTCTAGATGATGTGTGTGAGATGGAGGCTGAGAAATATGATGTGTGGTTGTAATGCAGACAGACAGACAGGTCTCCCTGGACCCAGAGAGAGACAGAGGAATGTTGCAGGGCCCTGTCAGGGTTGGGGGGTGGCGGGGGGGGAAGACATTTTCAAATGCCAGGCACTCCTCTTCGGCCCACAGATGGAGCCTGGAGCTGGGGCGCTAGATTAGAATAGATTAGATTCATTTAGATTAGGTTAAATCAGATTGGACTGTATTAATCTCCCTGCTTAAATTGTTACAGTAAATAATACTAACTATTGTATAATAATATTAATTATATTATAATAATAATAATAATAATAATAATAATAATAATAATAATAATAATAATACATAGCTATTATTAGTTTACTTAAAAAGAACAAAGTTAGAGTTCCAAGTTGTTTTTGGAATCTCCAAGGATTTGCAATGCACTGTGGCAAATCATGACATCCCACTGAGATACTGTAGTTCTGACTGAATACACGATGAGTGTGTTGCTTTGCATGTTGAACAAATTTGATTGTAGTAGAAGCCATGCTAATCCTCGGCGTCTCTCATGCGTGCTGTCTCTGCTCCAATGTAGGCCAGATATCGCTCATTCTGCCATCATGGACAATGCTAACTGGACTATAAACATCTCCGCTCTGCTGCTGCTAAAGGCTGGCCTGACAGCGTCCAAACAGCTAGTAGCTCTTGTCAGTCTTGCTAGCAACCCCCCGATCACCAAACCTCAGGTGCCGGGGGGGGGGATGCAAATGCCATGCCGTGTGTGTGGAAAAAAGCATCTGCTAAATGCTGAAAATGTAAATGTAACCAGCTGCAATACAAATCACACACATTTTACAGTATGTTTACACCAGGTTTCACATTGTTGTAAGATAATGTTTTTTGATATGACAGATTTTCAAGGGGGTTTATTTTATTTTATATTTAACCTTTGTTTTAGAATGCAGGTTAGTTAAGAACATCATCCTTGCAATACTGTCAAGGCAGACAGTTTGGCTAGAGACAATAGCATACCATTTATTATAGATTCAGTAGCTGTCTTCAAATCCCATGTCGATGACCAGTTCATAGATGACTTTAGGCTCCATGCACACTGGTGTTCAGTAGCCCGGTGCGTATTGAGGCGACTTGTTTATCGTAACACGTTTTTTTAACCTGGAATTAGTCACCACATTCCAAGGTTTTAAGGTCATGTTTATGTGGGAACATCCTTCTCCATTCTAGATTGATTCATGCAGACTCAAAATTGCCATAGTGAATTAAACCCACATTCAGTATTGTGTTACCTATTCATTTACTCTGTAAAATTTCCCCACTTGTCATCATTCTATTGCACCTCCCCCCCTCGGCTATGGGCCTCTGGGCATGTGCCCATAAACTCATTTGATGAGCCCGCAGGGCATGCTGGCAAGGTGCAGTGGCACAAGCTGCCCACTTGTGAGTTCGATATCTGATCTCTGTATGGTTAAATGAAACAATTTATTTTGATTAAACAACAAAGTTAGCCAACCAATCATTTAGGGGTTAGTTTGGAATCGTTTCTAATCAACCGAAATGCCGCTTGTAAAATATAATTTCCTTTCCATAGTTGTCAATATATGATAGATTATATTGGATTATATATGGGAGTGGCACCCAATGTGTTCTTCTGCTGCTGTAGCCCATCAGCTTCAAGGTTCAACGTGTTGTGCGTTCAGAAATGCTTTATTGCATACGTTACTAATGAGTTACTGTTGCCTTTCTATCAGCTCGAACCAGTCTGGCCATTCTCCTATTACCTCTGCCATCAACAAAGGCATATTCGCCCAGAGAACTGTCCCTCACTGGATATTTTCTCTATTATTTTGGACCATTCTCTGTAAACCCTAGAGATGGTTGTGCGGGAACATCCCAGTAGATCAGCATTTTCTGAAATACTCAATGCCACGTTAAATCACCTTTCTTCCCCATTCCGATGCTTGGTTTGAACTTCAGCAGATCTTCTTCACCATGTCTGCATGCCTAAATGCATTGAGTTGCTGCCACGTGATTGGCTGATTAGATATTTGCTTTGACGAGCAGTTGAAAAGGTGTACCTATTGAAGTGGCCTGTGAGTGTAAGTTTAATTAAAGTAAACAGAGACAAAGTAAGTAAACAGAGACAAATTTTATTCAGCTTTAAAAGCACTAAAATATCCAGCTACCACTGCTCTACTGCTCACCCTGCAGTGATACACAGTTTTGTGCACAGTTGTTTGAGGTTCCGTGGTACCTTTAGGATAGTTGGTCAGCTATTCCATCTGTTCGGGGGTGTAGGTTAGCTTGCACTACAGGCGTGACCACAGAGTTGCCACAGGGTTAGGCTCAATGGCACTTGGGTGGGATACATGGCAGCAGCAGGGGTTCACCCAGTCAACAGCAAACTCTAAACACACAAACATAAAAACTCACATGAGCGCATGTCCATCTGTAGGCTGTCGAGAGGTCAGATAGGGTCTCTGTGGGCTTTCTCTCTCTCTCTCTCTCTCTCTCTCTCTCTGTCTCTCTCTGTCTCTCTCTTTCTCTCTCTCTCTCTCTCTCTGGCTCAATACTGGTGGTTTTTGCCAAGTCTATGGAAATATCGTCCTTCCTTCGCACAGGAAATTCCTTCATGTCCCTCTAGTTAGCGAGAGAGCGACTTTAAAACAGAGCGAAAGACAGACAGCTACACAGATAACCAGACAGACAGACAGACAGCTCAGCTGGAAAGAGATATTTGAGTTCCTGTGCCCCATTATCTGTATGGGAATTATCAGGATTTGATGGGTGACTATTTGACGTGATGCCAGATAGTAGGGTTGCACCGATCCAACTTTTTCATTCCTGATACCGATACTGTTAGGGTGGGGTGTTGACCCAACACTCAGACAACACCACAGCGAAACAGCGGTAAAAATAAGAGAATGTTTATTCTCAAAACAGAACAAAAAGGTTAACTCAGGCGGC
>JAOEHI010000436.1:0-10000 GCA_025447815.1 Percopsis transmontana
CCCTGTCGAGAGAGAGAGAGAGAGAGAGAGAGAGAGAGAGAGAGAGAGAGAGAGAGAGAGAGAGAGAGAGAGAGATGGAAGGATGTAGACAGGTGGAGGGATTCAGGGACAGAGGAAGAAAAAGAGAGGGGGAAGAAGTAAGGATAAAAAGAAAAGGAGGGAGAGAAGGAAACTAATGTGGATGCAGGAGGTCAAGAAAACAAGGTAGATGAATGAAATGAATAGGAAGTCAGGGAAAATAGAAAGAACGCAGGAAAGGAAACAAGGAAGACAACAAAAGCGACAAAAACGAGTGGCAAGGGTAAAACCAAAGTATGTCGGTGATGGAGAGAGAGAAGATTCCAGTTAGAGATTCCCAGTTGAAGAACATCTGAAGAACATGCTGGTCCAAGCCCTTTGTGCCTTAAGGCTGCTTCACAAACATGGTTTTGCCATGATAATGCTGTCATATATTCAATATAACAATCGTGAAAGAACTTGTTCGTCGTGAGCCAACATCGGAAGTTTTTGATGATTATGAGACAAGTTTGGGTTCTACGTTTTGTTACACAGTGAAGGATGAAGCTATCACTGTTAAGAGTGAATCACCAGGAGTCCTACTTTTCCCTGCATGTTTCTGCTTACCCAGGTCGGATCACGTAAAATATTGACGTTTTCGGTGGTTGATGATACAAAACCAGAGCTTACATTTGCTTTAATCAACCAGCTACGCTAACAGTCGCTTTGGTAATTACATTTAGTTGCATTTTCTTAACAAAGTTTAATTCATTTAAAAAAAAGGTTTTCTGTAGGGGCTTTATGTGGCACGTTGACAAAGACACCTAACATATTTATTTATTCATATATTTCTAATACTGTGCTTCTAATTGTACTTTTTTAAATTAAGATAATAATGTATTTATTTGAAAGCACAGTCCAAATATTTCTGTGCCTGAAACTACTATTACTTGTGTACTGTTGTAGTAGAACCGTGGACAAACAAACATAAAACTCACTAATTTCAGCACAGTGGTCTTTGTAATAATGTACAAATCAATTGTCTGCTCACCTTAGCAAAAATGGCTATGAAAACACATCTACCCATGAAGTCAGTTTATGAGTCTGTCATTAAGTTTGTCATGTCAACTGAGTTCCAGCTCCTTGCTTCCGTAAGTAGATACAGAATCTACCAGTATAGGTTTAATCATTAAAAGCATAGCTTCTTGCCCAAGGTCCTAAATGCTGTGAGATAATACATTGTGCAATACGTTGCTCCGCTGGATGCATGGATGTACTTCAAGGTACATCTCATAGGTTTGAAATTGCAATGCTTTTCTTTTTCATGTTGTGTGTGTTTCCGTTTTTCCTCATGGGGACAATAAAGTGTGTCATATTATATGGTTGGTGGGTTTGCAAAGTTACTATGTGAGGCTGTTCAGTATAAACGAAGGCATGGATACACAACTATAAACCAACTCACTCAGCAGCAGTAGTTTGCTGCATTCAAGACAACTTGGAACTTGGCAATTCTAAATCGTGGCTCTCTGACCTTTGACATCAGCACATTTAAATGGTCAAGATTCCCGCAGTACATTTTTTGAGGTTTTACTTCTTATGGAGCAAAACTAACTGGTCATGGTTCTGTTAAAATGTTTGGAGGTGGAGAAGAACTTGATGCTCATTGTATCTTTAGTTACGAGTTGTCTTGAATGCACAGTTTCAGTGAACTTGCCGAGCAGGACTTTGGCATCCTCCATGTCGAAGTCTCCGTCTCCATCAGAGTCGTAAGCCATCAGTTTACCTGTAAGTGGAAGACCAAGGAGAGGTAGAGTGAGTTTAGTGAAAGACAAAAAAAAACACACATACAGACAAACACAAATGTTTAAGACAGATATGGCTAGCAGGGTTAGTTTGAAAGTGTACCTTGTAAAACCTCAGAAAAGTTCACGTGGAACTCCTTAGCCCTTGCTGCATGCAGGATGAACAAGAGAGAGACAGAGAGTGTTTAGCTAGGCAAACAGCATAAGAGACAATATCATAGGCCAGAGTGACAGGATCCCATTGAAAAAACACTAATTCGGTCCAGTGTTAGAATCATAAAGAGCGAGAGAGATTTAAGAGAATTCAGGTAAAAGACAAGAGACCAACTTCCATTTCACATTGAGCTAAACATTTGGACCCATCAGCCTCATAAAGAGGTCAATAGCTCACAAATGCATGCACAACAGTATATATGGAGATCATCTCTGTAGACACATTAAAAGTATGTTTTTTTTTTCAGATACAATGGAAGTTAATGGGTAAATTGAATACAACTGTGAGACTAATTTATGGCAAATGTCAGTGCAAGGACTTATAGAGGTAAGGAAGTAAAGTACAGAAGGCTTAATAACAAAAGTTCGTTTCAACATGATAAAGGGATGAGTTCCTCTTTAAATCAGATTTCTTGTTTGCATGTTTGCAACAGCAGACAGTGTGGTTAGACTGGAAGTGCTCAGATGTTTTCAGTATGTAAAGTAAGTTAGAGCTCATGACTGCATAATCACACACTCCTTCACTCACACACACACACAACCAAGATAAAAAATATTGAAACCAATATATGAACATGCATGCACTTAAACTGAAATTATCTCCTCGCGACCCCCATTCTTAGAGAACCACTAGATTAGACCTAGTCTGTGGATTTACACACATCTCAGAATGATCGTCACCAAGACAGATTCCTGTTCATTTGTTGGGATTAAAAGACCTGCTCGGCAGACTGCAACATGAGTAGCTAGGGATTCACACCAGATACATTTAGCCCCTCTTCTCACACCTCTCATAGGCACTCAAGGTTTGCTGTGATATAAAAGCAATCTCACCACAGAGAAACGCTGCGGTCAAGGTCGAGTTGATCTGATATATTGAACTATCGTCGCCTTAAAGGCCAAATATACGGCGGTATTTACCTGCTTTGAATATAGTGACTGCAAATGGTTAGCATTTGTTTATATAATGAAATCTTGACTGACAAATGACTCCCAAAACTAATTGGGAGATTTTGCTGATTGGTCATTTATCTCCTGTGTTAAATGTGGCCTTGTGCGACGGGAACTGGGATTAGGGCTGTACAGATTAACTGGACTGGAATGGAACTAAATTCTACTCACCAATGACACTGTCATAGTCCACGATGTTGAAGTAGACCACAGCCACGGAGCTCCAGGCTCCCACAAGTGCCAGGACCACCACCCAGGTCAGCATGGGGTATCTAGATCCTCCTCCGGCAATGACACCTGCCCTTCCATCTCCTCCAACTCCATCCGTCTTCCGCCCATTCTTAAAATCTGCCGATGCTGGTTTCGCATCTAGATGAAGGACAGACAGGTGCATATTATAAAATATATTTTTAAGGGAAGAGAAGGAGCATTAAGTGAGCATTAGTTCATCAAATAAGATATGTGTTGTCAACTGGATAAATGAAGAAACAAATCAATGACAAAACCACATAGCTGTAGGGCCTGGGGATTAGCTGGTTAGAAGGACAGGTGTTATCTGGTTAAATGGTCAAGGACTTAGCTGGTTAGGAGCTCAGGGACTAAGATCATTAGAAGGTTAGGGAGCTAGTTGGTTAGAAGTTCACCAATAATCATTGTGTGAATGGGTAGTACATGTTATAAGATGCCGGGTGCTGAAAGCAAAGGCAAGTCCATGAAAAAATATTTTTCACCATCTACGGCTGCAGTAGAATAGCCTACGTGACTACCAAGGTTGAGCTGCACAGAAGGGCTATTCTTAAAGTGCATGTCTGTGTTTGGTGAGTTTATTTATAGAGCCCTTTATCACAGACCTGTCTCCAAGGGCTAAACAGGCACCAGTATAGCCATATTATGCTACCACATACCATAATACTGAATAATCACGACCGGGTTGGTCAAAGGATTCTAACCAGGCCAAACCATGCCAAACTGTCCATGCCTTGCCATAGTTGCAAACCATTAGATACAAATGTTTTCCCATAAAACCATGCCAAACAGTTTGTCAAGAGCCCCAAACAAGGTGCAGGCCACACCAGACCAGAATAACACCATGCCAGATTTGCTTTGTTTAAGGCCCCAAGTCAAACCAAACCATGCTAAAGCCGTCAGTACAACAGTCGTACCAGATTCCTGGATCAGTGGACCTTCCTCTTGAATCAATGTTTCCATTTCTCCATTAACATCGTCTAACCGAACCAAACCAGGGAAGATTAGAACCAAACCAAAAAAAAAAAAAGGTTAAATACAGTAAGCCAGGCCTACAGTTCTGTACCTGTCTCTTGGACCAGAGGCTGTCCTTTATCCTCAAAAACCCCCTCTTCCTCCTCCGTGTACACCTCCTCTACAGGAGGAGCGGGAGAGGAGCGGCGGTATTTCTCCATGTATCACAACAAGAAACAGGACCAGAACCCAGCCAGGTCTGCACCACAACACCACACCAGGCCTGACTAGGCCGGTCCAGGCTTGTGCTGGACCAGACCAACCTTCAGAACACACACACACACACACACACACACACACACACACACACACACACACACACACACACAAATGGATGGACTGGTAAAATCCCAACATGGCCGGTACCAGGACTAGCAGACACTTGAACCTATGAGAGCTACAATTCACCTAATGCTGAAGAGGGTGATATAAGAATTAATTAATAGGTTTGTTGAGTGAGAATAGGAGAATTACCTTTGCAACCGTTTCAGTCAAAATAACCAATAAAAGAAAAGAGCATAGATCTCTATGAAATGCTGTAACCTAATCCCAGCAGTGACAGACAAGGTCACAGACACAAAACACCCTTCAGGTAGATTGAAATTGGGAATTAAAAAAAAAAAGAAAGGAAAGAAAAGTGACAATGTAAAATACAGTGCAAAGAAAACAAACAAAAAAAAATATATCCAGCAATTGATCTGTACAAGGAGCCAACTGGCCAAAACACCCGAGCAAACAACACACCACGATAAAGTCAGGCAGTCTCACAGGAGGAGAGGGAGAACTTGATACACACTATTCTTAGCGCTGACAAAGCTATGGCCAGTGCATGCTGTGTGTATATGTCTTTGTGTGGTAGAAGAAAAAGAAACTGCGTGACTGACAATAACGGACAGTGCAAGGGTGTTTTTGTGTGTGTGTGTGTGTGTGTGTGTGTGTGTGTGTGTCAAGTAAATTGTTAATTTTTTTAGCCCTCTCTCTGAAAATCAGCCACATTGAGATAACAAGAACAGTAACAGGGATCCAACTACTCTTTCACATCATTTTGTGGCAATATCGGTAGTTATGGAATGTACTGTATATAATACTGTATATCATTTGGATCAGGGATTTTATGGAATATATATATACACTCAATTAAGATCCTGTGTTCTACGTTGTCTGGTGTGGTTCATTTGTTCTGTTATGCCTTTTGGTGGGCTTGTACATGTACAGGTTGTGGAAACAAATTTCTTATTTGGAGGGCAATAAAGGAAAATAAAGTATGAATCTGAATCTGAATCCAGACTGTTTGGAATATATAGACATGACTGTCTAGTGTTCATAGGCTGTTACTCATGGCTGTTTCAATAAACAATGAAGCTCTCACACACACTAAACACAAATGTTACTGGAATACACGAAATTTTAATTTATAAAAATGATTCTGCAGTTTATTGTGCTCTCTGATAAGGCTATTACACACTGGACAGATTTCGAGGACAAAACAGTCTCACAGTTAAAGAGAATTTATGACAAATTTACATGCTGCTCAAAATCATAAAAATATAGGCTAGCAGTTAGATGTAAAGCTGTTTTGTAGCAGAGCTAATGTTAGCACACCACCATGTCGAGTGGCTTCTCGCAGGTCTGCTGATAGACAATGCCTGATACCTAAATGTCTTTGCCGCATCACTGCTTGTGATTTAAACTATTATAATGCAACTGCACATCTGCATTAATATTAATATTCCAGATGTTTAGCATATGTTAGGCTAGCAGATGCTAGGCTAGAAGGACACTGACCTCTTTTAGACGGGGCTCTATTCTTCTTCTGCGCCATTTCTGTTCTTCACTACGGCTACACACAGTTAGCAACAAGCTAACAAATCTATCTGGAGTCAGACGGAAGCTTTGCAAACCAAACTGATAGAGTATTGATGCCCGTTCAATTGATCCAGCACACTCATTGATTGATAGGGCACCACCAGCGTCCCTCTAGTAACTACAATAATATCGTAAACGTCCAATGCCGCCAATCGAAAAATCTGAAAGTGTTCATAGGTGGGGCTATGGGCGTGATTATTTTAACAGTGGACCAATTATGATTCGGTACAGGCGCTAGTCCCGCCTCTGGTGTTGGAGTAGGGTAAAAACGTGGCAGGAGAGTATGAACAGAAGAGGTCCCTCGTCTGCAGGAATGATTGCTATCTATTTTATTACTATCTATTTATCTTTCTAACTAATTAATTATATATCTATATGTAATGGTGTGAATATATTTAGGTAATATACTATATGACTTTTATAAAATATGATTACATTTATTCAAATTTTATTTTATTTTTTATAATAGACTAAAAGAGTTAAATGCATGGTTAAAGGTCTACTATTATCATTGGGATGGGTGTAGGCCAGGGTGACCTCTTCGGTCACTAACCATAAACTACTGCTTCGTTTTTATATAGAATGTGCCGCTCTGTGAGAGCCTTTTAATTTAATTTATTGAATTGTCATCTATGCATTTAAGTGGTTGCTATTTGAAACTCCAAAGCCAGGCGCGTGTTTAGTCTCAGTTAGCACTTAGAATAAAGTGTGGACGGCAACGGCCAACCTGACTTGACCCTGTACAGTGCTGTTCTACAACCTGAACAGCAGATGGAGCCATTCTATTATTTATTTAATGTTAACGTAATTCTTCATAATTTATATTTCTTCAGGTTATATTAACAAAATAAGAATGTCACCAAATCTATAAACCAATGGGACACAATAGACCCGCAAAGTTGTGTTGTCACTGTTTGCATTGGCAGCGCCTTCCCGGTCTAAATTATAAAAGTTACGCCATTTTGGGTTACGCTATTTTGGGTTTGCACATTAAGTTCCTTCCCAAAGTCTTTCAGTTATCTTCGAAAAAATAATGTCAAAGCTGTAAAACAAATGGACATAGTTTCGCCCTTACTATGGTTAAGTTGCTATATTAACATTGCAGGGGCTTTAAATTCACTCCTGAGTGATTCGAGCGATGTGGTGATGCGTTTTATATGCTCTGGAGTGATAGCTTGCATGTAGCAAAGGGCTTACTGTGACTACCTAATGGTCTCGTAATTGACAAACATCAGTCTTATCCAGTGGGAATCTGTGCCTTCGACAAAACGTGTAAGTTTGCAACACGTGAGTTAATAACAGACCGTGGTAGGGGCAAATATTGAAAACGCCATTAATTCTTCTCATAGGGAAAATTGGTTAGAACCAGGAGTCCTTATTTGGGCAGAGGCACCCCAAAAATGACGTACGACTGGGCAGATCTATACAGCTTGACATATAGGCAGACAGAAGGACAGCCAGACAGACAGAAAGAGAGACACACAGACAGGAATAAAGTCTATATTCAGAGCGAAGTATATTGTTCAAGGCCACGGCACCTCAACAGTGTTTATTAGATCAGTCTTTTCTAGCCCATCAGGGATTCTAGGTACATATTATAATCAGAGTAATGGAGTTTAAAAGGATAAATTATTTAATGACAAATTATTTAATTAATAAGAATACAGTGAATACAGAATAGAGTAGAATAGGGAACTTTCCAGACATAAACCTATAGCCATACATAGGGTATGGCCATACAAAGGGTAATTCTACGCACAAATGAGGAGCATTTAATGGCTTAAGTGGCAACCTCCGGTGCTGAAAAAGGAATCCAACGCACAAGTGCAAAAATCTGCAATTCCTCAAATGGCTACTTAAGACTGGCTTCAAAAGCAACTCAATCCCCATTGACCTTAATGTTAAAATGTCCAACTTTACAGCAGAAATAAATTTACAGCTTCGTACAAAAAATTGTTTTGGTTTCTATAGCTAGATCCGGGGGGGTGAATTTTTATATAACTCATCAGTTGAAATTATATTTAGCCATACATTTATCCATACATTTATATATAGCCAGGAGTTAGGCTGAGTCAGGCACTGCTAGGATGGTGCGGGCCAGAGCCAGCACACAGAACTTCAAACTTCTTCAGAAAACCTATGGGTGACGTCATGGAGGGCTTGCCCACTTATTTAATGGTCTAGGTGTTTGACTCCCAGGCGGAAGGTCGTGGGTTCAAGCCCCATAGTTGGCCTACCTGTAAGCATCGTTGAGCAAGATGCCTCACCCCTATCTGCTCCATGTAATAGCACCATGTAATTGTAAGTCACTTTGGATAAAAGTGTCTGCTAAATTTGCTAATTGTAATTGTAATTATTTATACAGTCTATGGGCTAAAGGAGTATTGTTGCAGCGAGACTGCATTTCCCATAAATCCTATTGCCTTGTCCCAAAAGGATACCTCTAATCACAGGAGTTTGTGAGTTTGTGTGTTTGTATTGAAGAGAATACTTAAGAAACATAGCAGTAGTTCAGTCAGAACACCAGCTATTTTCCAAGCTGTAATATTGATAGGGTTATATAACAATAACTTTTCGTTCTTTATGCCGTAAAAGGATTCTTCAGATTGTGCATCAGATGCTCTCCGGTGGCAAGCATTTAGAATCATTATAATTAAAGGGGTAACTTTATTGCCAATCCTCTAATTTCCATGTGCCTGTTTCATAAATGCATCCAAAAAATATAAAGACTGATTGGAAAATATCTGAAAACTTCTAAATGCTGATTTAATTTGGAAAGATTGAGGTATGTACTGGGTATGCATCCCTGTTCCACTGCTGTCCACAGAGGGCGCTGTGGTATCAACCATGGCAAACTGTGCAAATGAAAAAAGAATTGCATAGGCCAGGCTGGGGTTTTGAGAAAATTTAGACCTCTTCTCGGATTGAGGAAAGCCGGTCCTAAGGTGCAATTGTTGTTCAAATTGTGACATCACAAATCATATAAACCAACCATAAAGAAGTAGTCGGTTGTCCCGGCCAACAGGTGCGAGATGTGAGGCACCTGATGTGTCACCTGACTTATCTCAAACACCTGTCTGTCTTTACAGATCCTTTAAATAGTAAATATAAAGTGTTGTAGAAAATATTGGACATCAACTTCTAGGGAGCAACACAACAAGATTGACTGTGAGACTGAAAGCCTCTCTAATTTTGTATTAGTTAAAATAATGAATTATTAAATCATAGTTCTTTCATTCATTCTTTCTTTCTAACTATCTTTCTTCATTCATTTATTGATTGATTGATTGGTTATTAGAGACACATTTTAAAGTGAAATACAACCAAATGCAGTATAATAATAACAATAATAATATGATTATTGATAATAATAATAACAATCATGATTATTATTATGGTTTAAAGTGAACTAGTGAATACTTGAGCAAATATTTACTGCTTTAAGGACATCTAACAGGTCTCTGCTCTCGGAGGAAGACCCCATACACGTGCACACACACGCTACAGAGAATTTCTGGTCAAACAGTGTGTGTCACATGCCAGGCTTGAACTACGCATTAACCCTATCTATTGAGGCTGTCAGCTCTAAGCTGGAGGACATTTGAACGTAAACTCATTGGTCATATAGGTCTACATATGTAGGCTAATATGGTTGTCAGTCTGTTGGCGGGGTTAAATTAAATGTGGTCTGTAGTAATGTAGCATAATAATTCAATTAGTAATATTCTTAAAGTCATACGTAAGATTGTAACATTATGTAAAAAGAATCAATACATGTCACCAACTGACCTTACAAGAGCATGGGCGTACCTTGTATGTGTGCGCGTGAGTGTGAGCGCGCGCGCGCGCAAAACATTTGACTCTCTCCCACCCACCCGCCCAGTCTGGGGCAATCAAGTGCGCTGGGCTCG